>CM076579.1:594871846-595471846 GCA_034641835.2 Pinus albicaulis
TATCTCATCCATTTAAAGCAAGTACAGTTGCTACTACATTTATGGACACAATTCAAAAGCTACGTGGAAACCCAAGGGTTATTGTGAGCGACAGAGATCCCATTTTTATTGGAAATTTTTGGACGGAGTTATTTTCTTGTTTGGGTACTCAATTAGCTCATAGCTCATCTTATCATCCTCAATCTGATGGTCAAACTGAGATAGTAAATAAATTTTTGGAAGGATATTTTCGTTGTTTTGTATCTGATAAACAAACACAATGGGTCAAGTGGTTACCTCTCGCTGAATGGTGGTATAACACTTCCTTCCATACTGCAGCAAAAATGACCCCATTTATGGCACTTTATGAATATCATCCACCATCGATCACATCATCTTTAAGGGAAAATTCGAAGGTTCAAGCAGTGGAAGATCACATCGAGCATCAGCAAGAAGTTCTCCAACTCTTAAAGGATAACCCAAATTTGGCACAAAATCGAATGAAACAACAGGCAGATCAACATCGTAGCGAGAGAAGTTTTGATGTAGGAGATTGGGTATTTTTACGGCTACAACCATACAAACAAATGTCCCTCAAGCAAGCTAAGAAGGATAATAAATTACCGCCAAAGTACTATGGTCCTTACAAGGTGTTGCAAAAGATTGGTACTATGGCATACAAATTGGAGCTTCCTGCTTCTTCACGAGTGCATCCAATTTTCCATGTTTCATGTTTAAAGAAAGTTATAGGTGAAAATCTTCCAATTCAAACAATATTTCCAGAACTTGATGAGGAAGGAAAAATCATATTGGAACCTAAAGCAGTCACGGAAACAAGAACTCGACAGCTACGAAATCGATCAATTTCAGAGTATCTCATCAAGTGGAAGAACTTACCCACTGAAGATTGTACATGGGAGGATGAGAATTTTATACAGAAGCACCTAGAGCTACTCAAGCATTGAGGACAACACTTTTTTGAAGGAGAGGGGCATGTTAGGTCCCTATATTACTGGTATAGTCCCTTATTGTTGTTAGTGTAACCCGCTTATTGTTATTATTGTACCCTTGTAACCCCCATATTGTTATTATTGTGTCCTTAAATTATTATTGTTAGGTCGGCTAGGATTACATTGTGGCCCCATGGACTCCTATATATAGAAAGGAGGTCTTGTAATTTGAATCATCCAATAATTGTTCATTCATGTAACGTATTAGATGTTTCCTCCTCGAAGTGGCTTATTTCTAAGGCGTTGATATCTCTTTACTTCTCTTTTTGGAGTTGGTTTCACAACAATTATAAAGCTTCATAGGAAGTATGCTTTGGTTTTCAGCGGTTTGCTAATTTTTCATGTCATTGAACACCAAGGATGGTGTTCCCCCAAGGGGTATGGGCCTATAACAACCCTGGGTTAAAAATCCATGTAATAAAGTTAATAAAGGCAAAATAAGACCAAGGTCATGGGACACATATTCCATGCTGAATATTGGGAAAAACGTCATAGTGTTGGTGTTCATTTGGTTTATTATGGCTAAAGGAAATTGAAAAAGGAAATGGAAAAGGATTTGAAAAAGAAAGAGACATTATTTGGCATTTATTTATGAAAATTATGGAAAATAGGAGAAAATGAAGGTCAAAGGTCATAGGTTGCATGTGAGGAGGAAAATGAAGAAATTAGAGGCCTCAATGATAAAAATGCTTATGAGGATTAGTTCATGGAATTTTGATAGTTTGGGTAGAGCTCTCTCTCCATTATGTATCTCATACTCTTGCATACATATAGTATTCTTGGAGCACTCTAGCATTGGAGGAAGGAAGGCAGAGGAATGACAAGAAAGTAAAGGGAAGCAAAGATCAAATAAGGAAGAGTTGGATTTAGCAACTACAGTGGGATTACTTGTAAGTATCGAGTTGTAAGTATGATTTCCTTGCTATTTTTGGCATACATGTGTATTTTTGGTTCTCTTGTTGTCATTGGCATGGGTTTTTCCAGGTGTGACAGTGGTTTTCAACCTTGCCTTGCCATTTCTATATAGCCATGGTGTGATGGGGTCTCTCTTACTTGGTTGAGTTGGATTGTCGGATGGTTTTGAATCTAAGTGGGGTGGTCTCAAGAAAATCACAAGGCCTAAGAATCCCTTGACTAGTAATGGAAATATACATGATAAAGCCTGGTTTTGAACCCCCTCGTTAGGCCTGGGAATCCTCGATGGGTGAATTGAGGGATACACAATAAATCTTAGAGGGTGGAGCCTCGTTGGGCCTAGGAATACCTTGACCAGTAATGGTGGGATACATGGTAAATCCTAGAGGTGGATACAAACAAATTCCTCATGGCTTAGGTGGAGAGATCGAGAGGCATCCATGCCTATTTAGGGCCTAATGATCCCTTGACCGGTGTATGGTGAGATTGCGGTAAATCCAAGAGTGTATGTTTATTTTTTGGGCCTCGAAATCCGTTGGTGAGATAATGGTAAAGCATTAAAGAAGCCTTGATTGGTTTTGTTGTGAGTCCCATATTCATGCTTGGAATATGGAACATGGGTGATTGGTTGAAATAAATATTTGTTTCAACCTAATCTATGGTCGGGTGGTGCATGGATGTCCCTGACCTGATTTCATTTTGCATGTGTTAATAAGATCTCTTTTCCTCTTGTGTATTATGTGTAAATGTGTTGGTTATTATTTGATTATAATGGTTGCTCTATCATTATTGATTTTTTGGTTATATGTTGGTTATAAGTATGGTTTATGATATATTTGAGTTATGGCTCTCATCATGTTATGAATGGTAAATGAATTACTAAGGAATATATGACCTAATATATGATATTACAACTATTATGAGAGGGCATCATATCTTCTTAAAGATTCTCAAATAATTATGAAGTCCCTATGCTCAAATGTGTTTATAGGACCTGTAGATTACATGCTCATGATGTGTTTGATGGAACGTCTATGATGGCTAGGCCTTGTCAGGTCATATCCTTGTTCAAGTTTGGAATTAGAGGCCTCGTCATATTTTTATTTATCATTTCTGAGAGTCTCATTTAGTTTTGGGAAGAGGCATAAGTCCTGGCCCTGTAAGAGTGGCTCAGAATCCAGGGTTGCTGGCACATAACTGCTCGGAAAAGTCTGCAGTTTCATGGATGCAAGATTATGAATGTGACTTGAGTGTTTTAGCCACATGGAGGGCTTGTCATGAGTGCAAATGGGGCTCTAGTTCAGTCATAAGGTAGGTTAACTCAAGGGTTTGGCACCTGGAGTGTTTAGTTATCCCCTGGCGGTCCTATAGCTTCTAAGGGAGGTTAGTTTGGTTTTGGTTTTAGACTCCACTTCCTTAACTATAGTTGGGGATTTGAATCATATCATAGTTGTAACTCTTCATCACATGTTTACCCAAGTGGATCCATGAGCTTGGGTAAATGTGGGAGGAGGGTGTTACAAATAAAAACCATAACATATTTCCAATCACTTGGAAGACATCTTAGGAATAAACAAATGAGCGAGATCCCAAGAAGATGGACCCACATTGGGATAACTACCAACTTCTCCAGTCTTACATCAAATTCAAATGTCCACCTTTTGATGAAGAGCACCTAGGATCCCTACTCCCACCTACTCTACAAGATTTATTGAGCATTTGCTCCAGAAGCAGTAACCCATCCCATCCATCTATTTTGCAGTAACATGTAACACAAAATCAACCTAACAAACTTGAGAAATTTGTTATCATCGATTTCATTAGCATGTCTATAGACATGCACTTGTAAAATGTTTGATAATAACTACCTCCTCCATTTTGTGGATATTTTTGAGATGGGTGCCCTTACTTGGAAGAATGTTAGGTTCTTCAGCCGTGTTCTTGACACATTCTCTATTTTGTTATGGGGGCTCCTTAACAAGTCAACACAATGGAGTCCATCTCATAACATTTCAAGAGTGGGGACACTGCTTATGAAATTAGCCTACAGGGGTGGCAGACAAGATGGAAGAAGATATTCTAGTGACAGGGTAGAGACCAAAGTGGAAAAGGGAGAAGAGAAAGGAACAACAAATGATAGGAATAGGAGGCTTTGAAAAAACAGGGAGCAATATCTATTTGAAAAAATATAGTGAAAGCTCAATGTTAGCTAGGAAGGAGGAACTGTTGAATGTAATATCACTTTTTGAGGAAAGCATAACACAAGAATTCAACCCAGTCTTGGATTCAACCACAAGGAACGATAGATCTACCATTGATCTATTTGTATCGTAATTAGTTGGTATAGAAGACAAGACACTATCTAAGGAAACCTACAATGAAGAGGAAGTCTTGTTGCATGAATTTGACCAATTTTGTACCCTTTCAATAGGTCACTTAAGAATTCAACCAAATCATCTTCCATGACTTAGAAAAATAACAAATAGAAAAATCTTGTAAGCAAAATAGAAACTTTTAAACTTATTCTATTTATTTACAAAATCAATAACATTAAATGATATAATTAGGTATTATTTTAAAATTAAATTTTAGTTTTACCATTTATTTTATAACGAAATAGAAAATAACATATCATTGTTTTTAAATAATAAAAAAATCACATTTAAAAAAAATGTTAAAAAAATTAAAGTTAATAAAAAGACTAACTAGCTCTGAAAAGTTTTAGAGAGTCACAAATAACTAATTCAAATTCAAAACTATTTCACCAACAAATATTTATAACTTTTTTATAATAAAATACATTTAAATAATAATTATTACAACTATTTATTTTTATAATAAAATAATATTAAATAAATATTATTAGAAAATAAATTTAAAATTTATTTTGTTTGTTAAATAATTTTATAAAGTGGTTGTTATGATTAAATTAAACGTACATCTTTGAAATATTGTTGCATTACTCCATTATTGCCTTTGGGAAAAATCCTTCACGATCGAATCAATCGAAATTCGAGAAAATGTTAAAGAATAATCACATACATCATTAAGGAGCTATACCTTCTTGCTCCATGATATGGCTTCACAAAATCCTTTCGCAAAGACTATATGGATATGCTGAACATGGTTTTAGTCATGATTCTAATGAAAGCAGCTCCAAGCATGTTAAAGTTCAATAAAATCACTCTAATTAGTTGGCGTCCTTTAGCAAAGACTATATGGCTATGCTTAACATTGTTGTACTCTTGATTCTAATGAAAGCTCCATTAAAGTTCAAGGAAAGCACTTTAATTGACATAATGATATAAGGTGATCTTAAATTAGAAATTTGTAGATAAGGTGGTTTTAAGTGCTCTTAAATTAGAGAACTTGTATAGGCATAATTTAATTATTAGTTATGGTGTTGTCTTTTGTTTTTTTGAATTAGATGATATAATTTTTTAAGAAATTGTAATTATTTTATTATTTAAACTATTTTTTTAAATATATAAATAAACAAAGTGTTTTGAAAAAATTATAGAGTATTTGAGTTATATAAATTAGAAAATTTAAATTTAAAGAAGTTCGTTTGAGCCAGAGGAATTCTGGGATGGGTGACCTCTTGGGAAGTTCTTGTTATTGGGTGCAAGTCTCGAAAGTGATGGTTGACGCTATGTGATTCATTTCACTAGTTTCAATCAAGCCTCGGAAGTGATGATTGGTGCTATGTGATTCATTTCACTATTTTCAATCCCACTTTTTCACCCCTGTGAGCATCATCCGATATAATGAGTGCTAAGTGGACTATTCAAAAATCATAAGAAATTAGTCAGTTATGACTACCTCTCATGGAAATGGTCATAGATGAATGACTTACTTAACGCAATTGAATCCCAAAAATGATATCTAATATAATACATTGTGGAAACTCCTCATACTTAAATACAAAGAGTAAAAGGAACTCTACTTGAATGGTTCATGAGGCACAATACTTGCTAAGGTTTTGCAAATCGGGTAGCAAGCTAAGTGGGCTTGATTGTGGGGGAAAACTCCACAATCTAATATAATGCACTGCGGAAACCCCTCATACTTAAATACAAAGAGTAGAGGGAGCTATACTTGAATGGTTCATGAGGCACAATACTTGCTAAGGTTTTGCAAAATGGGTAGCAAGTTAAGTGGGCTTGATTGTGGGGGAAAACTCCACAATTAAGCGCGTTTGATCCAGAGGACTTCTGGCTCCCAAGAAATCCTGATTACCGGGTGCAAGCCCCGGAAATGATGGTTCAAGCCCATCTAGGGGTTGAAGCAAGCCCCCGGGGCTTGGTATGAGAGGATAGATAACTACTTGATGAAGTTGGGCTTCACTCGAAGTGATGTTGATCCAAACCTTTATTTTAAGGTTGATAAGGAAAGGCCTCTCATTTTGGTTCTCTATGTGGAAGATCAATTCCTAACAGAGGTTGACCCTCTCATTCATCAATGTAAGAGGGATATAGCTTTTGATTTTGAGATGAAAGACCTAGGACTGATGCATTACTTCCTAGGCTTGGAGGTCTGGCAAAGGCTAAGCGATATTTTCCTTTCTCAAGGAAAATATGTTGTGAAGCTGCCAGAGAGATTTGGTATGGTGGACTATAAGTCTGTGTTGACACTGATGGAACTCAAATTTAAGAAGTTGTGTCGAAACATTGATAGGCCCAAGCTAGGAAATCCCACTGAGCATCGACAACTCATGGGGGGCCTAATGTTCTTAGTGAACTCCTGTCCGGATGTATGTTTTGCAGTGAACACTTTGAGTCAACATATAGTTGAGCTTCAACACATTCACTGGATTGGTGCCCAGAATCTATTGAGATATCTTTGAGGCACGATAAACCATGGGCTAAGATACACTTCCGGGAGTTTGATACTTCATGGATATATTGATTCCGATTGGGTCGGTAGTGTGTTGGATTGCAAGAGTACATCTGTATGTTGCTTCGCCTTGGGGTCTATTTCAATATCTTGGATGAGCAGGAAGTATAATTCAGTGGCTTTGAGCACCACTAAGGCTGAATACATTGCAGCAAGTATGGGTTGTTGTGAAGCTGTATGGTTGTCAATTCTCTTCAGTGAGCTGTTTGGACATGTGCTAGATACCATCGTTATCATTTGTGATAACCAGAGTGGGATTCGTCTTTCTGAGAATATCATGTTCCATGATCGATTCAGGCATATTGATATTAGGTACCACTTTATCTGGGATATGGTACAGCTAGGCGCCATAAGGCTCGATCACATTAGGACTAATGAGCAAGTCGTGGATATTCTCATGAAGCCCCTGGGGAAGGTCAAATTCTTAACCTTCCATGAGAAGCTTGGAATTGTGGGCAGACCCTATTATGAGGGTCATGCTTGAGTTGGACAATGAGCTCTGGGAGCTCCAAGGGGCTTGGGGATAGCTTTTTGGAGCTACAAGCACACGTGGGGCTAGGCTTGTCGAACCTTGTTGTGCTTTTCCCCACCATTATGATATTGAGTTGGTTCACCTTTTTTTGATCTATTCCCATATGCATCCTACCCATGGAGTTTCATACTCATGGGAAGTACATCTCATTTGGCCAATGAGGTGGGAAATTTGGATAAAGACCAATAGCAAGACCGATGGTCACATTAGAGATTGTCGTACTCTCTATGTCTAGGATGGCACATGTCCAACACCTTGATCTGGGATCAAATCTGATGAGGTTCTAACATCTAAACCGACTTCAGCTCAGTAAACTAACTTCGGGTTAATATGAGACTCTTTTGAGTTCGAGAGAGGTTTTAACCTCTAAGCTGACTTCGGTTCAGCAAAGCATGACGTTTTGTGACTCACCCTTGTTGTTCTATTTGCGAAGAAGAGCCAACAAAGCAAGTTATGGCAGGATGGCGCAGGAGTGTAGGATGATATATGATAGTACACGATGGTATTGATCACTAGATGGCTCAAGTGGACATATGGAGTTCTCCCTAGTTGAGAAGGAGTGTTAATTTTGGGAAACTAGGTCCAAAATCCATGTTGCCCTTCTCATATGATGATGATTATATTTATGTTGGATTCCTCTTTCGGATAGGTGCAAGATTGATCTAAAGATCATCTTGTTTGGATGAGAAGAACATATATTTTCATTTTATTTTCCACACATGTGCAAGGTCAGCCAAATTTGTAATGTAGGCTTGCTAGCCCAATAGATGTGTCACACACCCTCACTGATGAATAGAGACTTTAAGCTCATTTTCTCATCAACTCAACACACACATCCTCTTGTGACTGATTGGTTCGATCAGCCTTTTGGAGGCCTCTATCTCTCTCACGTGCAGAGCTAAAGCGGGGAAAAGTGCAGAATGTTTTAGGGTTGTTTTGCTGGTGCGCTGACCAACGTTGACCGTGGTCAAAACTTGGAGTTTTTACCTCCAACTTGTCCAAAAATTCTGATCTCTTGATGTCGCATTAGAGGGCTCAAAGATCGAGGAAAAGGGAGACCGTTGATCGAAGCCCTAAACTGCAGCGTTTACTAGCATTGACTTTTCTATGTTGAATTTTTTTGTTGACCAATGTTGACTTTTTGGCGCTGTATTTGAGGGGTGCATGTGACACTTGGAGAATGGGTTGATATAATGTTGAGAAAGACTTTGCTGGCTAGTGCATCTTGTTGACTTCCGTAATGCACATTACTCTCTATCTTTGCTGGACAAGAAGAGTCATAAATTATGATCTATATTATTGGCTTGTTTTCTGTTGATTTATTATTATGTTCTATCATCATTTTAATTTCATGTTTATGTGATTGCTAAATTGAATTGGGACTATAAGAAAGATTGATGTAAAACTTCTTTAAGCATAGAACATACTATGTCTATCTAAATTTAACATGGATGCTTTTGAAACTGAGTGGGGTGGTCTCCGGAAAATCATAAGGCCTAGGAATCCCTTGACCGATAATGGTGGGATACACAATAAAGCCTGGTTTTGAACCCCATCGTTAGGCCTAGGAATACTCGACTGGTGAATGGCGGGATACATTGTAAAACCTAGAGGGTGGAGCCTTGTTGGGCCTAGGAATACCTTGACTAGTAATGGCAAGGTACACGGTAAACGTAAAGGTGGAGACAAACAAATTCCTCACAATTTAGGTGGAGAGATATGGAGGAATCCATGATTTTTCAGGGCCTAGAGATCACTTGACCGGTATATGGCAAGATTCTGGTAAATCCTGGAGTGTATGTTTATTGCTTGGGACTAGGAATCCCTTGGCGGGATACACAGTAAATCCTGAGGAAGCCTTCATTTGTCTTGTTGTGAGTCCCACATTCATGCTTGGAATATGTCCTAGGGGTGATTGGCTGAAAGAAATACTTGGTTTAGCCAAATTTCTGGTCGGGTGGTACGTGGAAGTCCTGACGTGGTTGCATTTTGCATATGTTAATAATAGTTATTTTCCTCTTGTGTATTATGTGTAAATGTGTTTGTTATTATGTGATTATAGTGGTTGTTCAATCATTATTTATTTGTTATAAGAATGGTTTATGAAAATTTTGAGTTATGGCTCCCGTCATGTTATGAATGGTAAATGAATGACTAATGAATGTATGAAGTAATAGATGATATTGTAGTTATTATGAGAGGGCATCAAACCTTCTTGACGGTTCTCAGATAAGTATGAAGTCCCTATGCTCAAATGTGTTTATAGGACCTGCAGATTACATGTTCATGATGTGTTTGACGAAACATTTGCCAATGCTAGGCCTTTTCAGTTTAGATCCTTGTTCAATTTTGGCATTATATACCTCATCATCTTGTTATTTATCATTTCTAAAAGTTCTGTTGAGTTCTGGGCAGAGGCATGATTCCTGGCGCTGAAAGAGTGGCTTAGAATTTGGGGTTGGTGGCACAAAACTTTCTCGAAAAGGCTGCAGCTGCATGGATGAAAGCTTATGCATGTGACTAGATGGTTTCAGCAACATGGAGGGCTTTTCATGAGTGTGGTTGGGGCTCTATTTCAGTAAGAAGGCATGTGATCTCGGGGTGTTTTGCACTTGGAGTGATTGGTTAGCCCCTGGGGGTCCTCTAGCTTCTGCAGGAGGTCAGTTTGGTTTTAGTTGTCGATTTCATTTCCTTAATTGTACTTGGGGATTTGAATAATATCATAGTAACTCTTCGTCACATGTTTACCTCGGTGGACAGGTTAGCTTTGGTAAATGTGGGAGGAGTGTGTTACAGAGTGGTATCATAACATGTTTCGTTCTCCTTGGGTGATGTCTGGTTTTCGTTCTCTTTGTGTGATATATGATACCATAGAATGGTATTAGAACATGGTTCAAGCCTTGGACTGGATGGGAAGAAAGTGTTTTTCATGCATACATGTCAGTTGCATATGTGTCTTTTATTCTTTTGGTCTATGTGCTTGTTGTGTATGCATGGCGATGGTCATTGTGGCAGTTTTCTTGGCATGTAGAAGTTGATGATGTTGTTTTTGGGATGTGCTTGTCTTGAATACATGTCGATTGTATATTCATGTGTTACGCATGTCGGCATCTATATGTTGTTGTGTATACATTGTTATTGTTATGGTTATGCATGCATATTAGGTTAGGTATGCATCGTGGTGGTCATCATGTAGTTTGTGTCAACATGATGTTGATAGTATGCTATGATGTAGATGTGTTGGTTGAGATAGAGCAAGAGATGCAGATCATCAGAATGAGGTTGCAACATTGGACCTCAGGATAAGAGAGAATCATCATATAGGTTTGTATGTTGGGTATGCAATTATGTTGTTTAATGATTGTTATATGAATTATGGTTATGTACATCCCTATCATTTTATTATTGTTATGGTTACATGCATGATAGATGCTAGTTGTTCAGTGTGGTCATATTCACATTCGTCGAATAATCAATCATGATAGTTAACTTTTTGTTATATGCATTGTGGTCACACACATGATGATTATGGTCGTTGCATTTAATATATTGATGTTATACATATCATGCTAATTTGAATTAGCCCGCGCATATGGATATGGTTATGATATTCAGGTATGAGTTGATATATTTGAGATATTGTATTGTAATAATCTAGTCCGACTTGTGTAGATGTGATAGCCTCCCATGAGATATATCAAGGTATGAGTTTGATTGTGTCATCTATTTGGTTTATCTAACATGTTATTCCTACAAGTTGTTGGAATGTTTGATTAATTTCATGATAGGAGAATGTGTCTATAAGATTGCATGAAGAAATGAACATGTTTTAAGATGATCGGGCTAACATAATATGCGTTGAGACAACTGATATGTACTTGAGTGTAATTAGGTGATAGTTGTAGAATTATTTCTTATGATTATTAGTTGATTATGACATGGTTGTTAGTATTGGTAAAGGTTGATTTCAAATTAATAAATATAATTTCTTGATATTTGAAACATGTGACTTACATGTGTGAACAGTTGTAGGGAAACATGTTTGGGACTAGCATGACAAGGTAACAATTGACTTGTTTATATAACTAAAGTTTGGGTGATGTGATAAGCACATAATAAGACTCAATTGCAACAAGGTAAAAGGTAAAAGAAAGGAATTGGGTGAGAATTCCTTTGACTATGTTTGGAAACTAAAGTTCTGAACAAATGAGTGCTTTGCATGAATACAAGAAGTCTTCTTAACCTTGATTTCATCTGACATTATGTGGATATGTGTTATATTAATGAACATGTATTTGAAAATTATATTAGCTAGTTCTAGTTATGGAAAGATTTGTTGACGAATTGGAGTCCCTTGAGAAATGATACATGTACGTGTTTAGTTATAAGAAACGTGTTTGGCACAATAAGAGGTAAGGTAATTGGTATATTGTTATGCTTATTTATGCACTAATAGTTATGTGTTTATGGAAATATGATGCAGGGGATTGCATAGAAAAAGAGACTACCATGAAATAAAGAAGAAGGCTCAGGTTGAGCTTTCCCTTGGAGGCATTAGGAAGCCATGGGTTTGAGTCATGATGTAGTCACTAGTCTTGTGCTTTTGAATATTTGTGATTTTTTGTGCTTAATTTGCAAATTTTCTTATGTCTGGTGCATGGCCCTGCCATTTTTTTGTGGTGTCGTATTGTTATTGGTTTTCTTGGTTTTCTTCTTGTTTGTTTCTTGTTATTTCCTTTTGCATTCCGAGGATCTTGGGAATTGGTTGGGAAGGAGGAAGAAAATGGAGTTTTGGGGAGAGTTGTGTGGTACCCAACAGGTAATGTAAGACATAGATGAAGCTGAGTGTATGTATAATGGAAACTTAAGGCAAGAGAATGGCAGTAGGTTGGATTGGTTGGGTCCATTAGGAAAAATGGATGGTGGAAGGACAATTATGAGAAAGGTCAGGTAAATTCATTTGAGGTGTCAGATGCCTTGACTATGTTGGGAATTGTTTTTCTCCATTTTGTGCATGGATAAATGGAGTTCTCTTAAACTTAACCTTATGGTATCTAGTAATTATGTTGTGATTATGATGGTGTCTACATATGTATATGTGTGTATGTCGATTTCTAACAGGGTTGTCAGGGATCATGATTATTTTATGCTATTTTTTATATTTATATATGTATGTATGTATGTATGTTGTTGTCTAAAAGGGTTGTCAGGGATCATTCTTTTGGAGGAATGATTGCTTATGCACATGAATGGCATGAATAGGTGCTTGGTTTTATGAGGAATCAAGCGGGAATATTAGTACTGAAAGATATATGAGGTTAGCATCATGTGGATATGAATTGATATTATGTGATTATACTCTGTCTATCTTTATGTTATGGACAACCTATTCTAAGGGACACATCAAATAAATGAAAGCAGTGTGATTTGTGGCATGATAGGACAAGCATGGATAATAAAGACACTAGAAGCAAGGTTTCTTGGTAGAGTCATTGTGTGATCTCTGGATGTGCAATACTACTAATTTGTATATGTCGTACATGTTACACCTGTGATTTTGTGTGCATGCGGTGTTGTGTACATGTTGTTTATAAAGACACTAGAAGCAAGGTTGCTTGATAGATTCCTTGTGTGATCTCTGGATGTGCAATACTACTAATTTGTATATGTCGTACATGTTACACCTGTGATGTTGTGTGCATGCGGTGTTGTGTACATGTTGTTTATACAACGCCAAGTATAGATGGTGTTGTGTACATGTTGTTTATGTAATGTTGTGTACAAATGGTGTTGTGCGCATGTTGGATATGCTGTGTTGTGTACATATGGTGTTGTGTTCATGTTGGATATGCGGTGATGTGTACATATCATGCTTTTTACATGTTGCATATACAATTTTGTGTACGTATGGCATGGTGTAAATGTTGTACATATGGTGCTATGTACATGTGGTTTCATGCACACATTGTACATAGGGTGTTGTGTGCAGGTGGTGTTGCGTACATGTCGTGCATATGGTGTTGTGTACATGTGGTGTTGTGTATATGTCATGCATGCGGTGTTGTGTACACGTTGTACTAGTGGTTTTGTGTACATGTTGTGTTACGTACACGTTATGTAGGTGGTGTTGTGTACACATTTTTCAGGTGGTGTTGTGTACATGTGGTACTGTTGCACATCTGGCATTGTGTGCATGTTGTACATGTTCCTTTGTGTACTTATGGTATTGTGTATGTGCATTGTGTAGTCCTGGTATCGTGACATGTGCATTCATTGTGTTTTACTCTTTGTATGTATTTTTTTGTGCTGTAAACCAAATGTAGGTGTATGTATTGTGTCGTGTTGTACACTGGGTGTAGGTGTATGTGTTGTGTCATATAGTGGATGTAGGTGTATGTGTCGTGTTGTATGCCGGGTGTAGCTGTAAGTGTTGTATGTCAGGTGTAGGTGCATGTATTGTATGGTGTTGTCTGTCGTGTGTGGTTGTATGTATGTGATGCACACTATGTGTATGTGTACATGGTTGAAGAGAATGCACTGGGTGTTTTTCGGGCATGGAAACCTATCCAATGGGCATACAGAAAGGACAAAGGATAAAGATAGAAGCGAAGGATCGATTAAAGGATAAGTATGAATATTTTATTTTAGTTTAATTATTAATGTGATCTATGATTATGGTTTATGATGATTGCATGTGATTTATGATTCAAGTTTATGATGGTTACATGTGATATATGATTTTGATTATGATGGTTGTGTTTTGAGCTAACCAGATGTGATATGTTTGTACATGATGATTTGATAAAACATTTAGTTTGACTTGTTGTGACAAGAAGTGTACCTTATTGATCGGCCACTGATGAGGTATGATATAAATTTATTTCGATTTATTTTGAATCTAATGGAAATTATGTGTTTGGTACAAGAAAGCATGAAAATGTTGGGTTGGGCGGTTGGAATTGACTTCCATAATTAGCAGTAGCAACAAAATGAATTAGAATAGACAACAATATTCTCGTAAAATAAATTCTAGAGCAAGGTCATTGTGGGACACTAGTACCCAATAGTGTCCATTGATATCCATGAGCATGCTATGACTGGTATTATGGTTTTGAGGCAAGGATATGCCTTCATTTTTGGACATTCTGATGCGAGGAAAAATTTCCAAGGGATGGATGGCCCGAGAAATGGAAAATCGGGGAACTGGGATGGTGAGTGACTGCATAGAATGGGGTGCCCAGATTTCCTGAGGGACTTTGTAGGAGAGAAGGGAAGGTCGAGGAATGAATTTGTTTTGGTCATTAGCATTTCCAGATGGATTCATATGAAAATTAGGAGTGCGCCTTGGAACAATGAGTCGATAACTGTTCACTAAAATAACAAGTAGTGCAAGGATCATAGCACTGGACATTAGATGCATGTTTGACTTTGGCAGTTGTTGTGTAACTAGCTCCAAAAATAGAAGAAAAAAGATATCAACGCCTTAGAAATAATCCACTTCGAGGGGGCAACCTCCAATACATTACATAAATGAACAATTCTTGGATGATACAATTTACAAAACCTCCTTTCTATATAGGAGTCCATGTGGCCATAATGTAATCCTAGTGGGCCACAATGTAATCCTAGCCGACCTAACAATAATAATTTAAGGGCACAATAATAACAAAATGGGGGTTACAAGGGTACAATAATAACAATAAGGGGGTTACACTAACAATAATAAGGGACTATACTAGTAATATAGGGACTTAACATGCCCCTCTCATTCAAAAAAAGTGTTGTCCTCAATGCTTGAGTAGCTCTGGGTGCTTTTGTATAAAATTCTCATCCTCCCATGTAGAATCTTCAGTGGGTAAGTTCTTCCACTTGATGAGATATTCTGAAATTGATCGATTCCGTAGTTGTTGAGTTCTTGTTTCCGTGACCGCTTCCAGTTCCAATATGATTTTTCCTTCCTCATCAAGTTCTGGCAATATTGTTTGAAGTGGAAGATTTTCACCTATAACCTTCTTTAAGCATGAAACATGGAAAACTGGATGTACTCGCGAAGAAGCAGGAAGCTCCAATTTGTATGCCATAGTACCAATCTTTTGCAACACCTTGTAAGGACCATATTACTTTAGCGATAATTTATTATCCTTCTTAGCTTGCTTGAGGGACATTTGTTTATATGGTTGTAGCCGTAAAAATACCCAATCTCCTACATCAAAACTTCTCTCGCTGCGATGTTGATCTGCCTGTTGTTTCATTCGATTTTGTGCCAAATTCGGGTTATCCTTTAAGAGTTGGAGAACTTCTTGCTGATGCTCGATGTGATCTTCCACTGCTTGAACCTTCGAATTTTCTCTTAAATATGATGTGATTGATGGTGGATGATATCCATAAAGTGCCATAAATGGGGTCATTTTTGCTGCAGTATGGAAGGAAGTGTTATACCACCATTCAGCAAGAGGTAACCACTTGACCCATTGTGTTTGTTTATCAGATACAAAACAACGAAGATATCCTTCCAAACATTTATTTACTATCTCAGTTTGACCATCAGATTGGGGATGATAAGATGAGCTATGAGCTAATTGAGTACCCAAACAAGAAAATAACTCCGTCCAAAAATTTCCAGTAAAAATGGGATCTCTGTCGCTCACAATAACCCTTGGGCTTCCATCTAGCTTTTGAATTATGTCCACAAATGTAGTAGCAACTGTACTTGCTTTAAATGGATGAGATAATGCACAAAAGTGTGCATACTTGGTAAGTCTATCAACTACCACCATGATGACACTCTTTCCTTCAGACTTAGGTAAACCTGTGATAAAATCCATTGAAATCTCCTCCCAACGTTGACTTGGAATGGATAAAGGTTGTCGAAGTCCCGGGGTCTTAATTGTCTCCAATTTATTCTACTGGCAAACCAAACATTCTGCCACAAACTTTTGAATATCAGATTTAAGGCCATCCCAAAAAAAACTTTCTTCACCCTATGGTAAGTTTTTAAAAATCCTGAGTGTCCTCCTAAAGGAGAAGTGTGCAATTCCAGAAGAATTTTTTTTTTTAGTTGGGAATTCTTACAAAGATATAAGCGATATTTGTACCATAAGGAATCATTTTTCCAACTAAATGTATCAGATGTACTAGGATCTTGCTGCAACTTTTGAATGAGTGTCCATACATCTTTGTCCTTCTTCCATTCATCTTTTGCTTCAGTTATCCAATCTGGTTGGATAATAGAAATGGCACAAAGCAATGCTTCCACCTCTTCATTCTTTCTTGAGAGTGCATCTGCAACAACATTAAACTTTCCTTTTTTGTAGATTATTTCAAAGTCATAACCCAACATCTTTGTGACCCATTTTTGCTGCTCTTCTGAAGATAGTCTTTGTTCCAAAAAGTGTTTAAGACTCTCATGATCAGTTTTTACCTTGAAGTGTCTTCCCATTAGGTAAGTTCTCCATTTCTTTAGTGCATACAGTATTGCTAACATTTCCTTCTCATAAATAGGTTTCTGTAAATACTTTCCTTTGATTGGACGACTTTCAAAAGAAATGGGTCTTCCTTCTTGCATTAAAACCGCACCAATTCCATTTTCTGAGGCATCACATTCCACAATAAAGGTTTTTGTGAAGTCTGGCGTAGCTAAGACCGGTGCTAGGCACATTGCCTCTTTAAGATGTTCAAAGGCCTTAGTTGCTTCAGGAGTCCATGAAAATGCATCTTTCTTCAACAATGTTGTTAGAGGTGCTGCTATTCTCCCATAATTCTTAACAAACTTGCGATAATAGCCTGTTAACCTGAGAAATCCTCGCAACTGCTTTATTGTCTTGGGGACTTTCCATTCCTTAATGGCTTTAATTTTGTTAGGGTCTACTTTCACACCCTCGTGAGATATAATATGACCCAGATATTCCACCTCTTGCACTCCAAAAAAACATTTGGATGTTTTTGCATATAATTGTTTCTCCTGCAATAGTTTGAGCACCCTGTCAACATGTTCAACATGATCCTTCCAAGACCTGCTATAAATTAGTATATCATCAAAAAATACTAGCACAAATTTTCTAAGGAAGGGTTTGAAAATGGAATTCATCAACCCTTGAAATGTAGAAGGTACATTGGTAAGGCCAAAAGGCATGACCAAAAATTCATAATGACCCTCATGAGTTCGAAATGTTGTTTTCGGAATATCTTTCGTCTTCATTCTAATTTGATGATATCCTGAACGAAGATCCAACTTGGTAAAATAAATTTCTCCATGTAATTCATCCAATAATTCATCAATCACAGGAATGGGAAATTTATCTTTAATGGTGAGCTTATTGAGCTTCCTATAATCCGGACACATTCGCCATGATCCATCCTTCTTGTGTACCAATACTACAGGAGCAGAGAAAGAACTTTGACTAGGTTGAATTATACCCGCCTCTAACATTTCTGCAATCATACGTTCAATTTCTCTCTTTTGGATGTAAGGATATCTATAAGGCCCGATGTTTGGAGGAACACTTCCTGGAATCAAATGAATAGCATGATCATGATCACGAATAGGGGGAGTCCTTTGGGAGTTTCAAACACCTTGGAATGATTGTCCAAGACTTGTTGGAGATCTGCAGAAATAGATGATTTTGATGTTGGAACTTCTAGTGAGCATAATTGTGCAATTACGCCTCGCTGTTCTTTCTTTAGAAGCTTTGTCATGACATTAGAGCTTATTATCCTTCCTGGCTTCCCCGCAATACCACGTAATTCGACTTCCTTTCCTTCTGAAAAAAATTTCAAGAAAAGTTCTTGAAAATTAAAAGCTACCGTCCCCAAAGATTGTAACCATTGTACTCCTAATACAACATCAGCACCTCCCATAGGAATGGAAAGCATTGGACTAGTCAAAACATATTCCCCCATGGTTAGCTTGATATTATGGCATTTTCCAGAGCAATTTATAGTTCCTCCATTTGCAACCATCACTTGACATTCTGGTGCTGGGTATAGGAGACAATTTAATTCCTTGGCTACCTTACAATGAATAAAATTATGGGTGCTACCTGAATCAATCAACACTATTACCTTTTTCTTCTTGATTTGTCCTTCTATCTTGAGAGTTTGAGGAGTGGTAATTCCTGCCAGTGCATTACACGATATGGTCGGATTCATTTCTTCCTCTTCTAGAGTTGGTTTCTGGTGTATATCCTCTTCTTGTTCATTTTCTTCTTCCTCTTCACAATCTATGTAAAATAATTTCTTCTCAGCACACTTATGACCTTTAGTGTATTTTCTATCACAACTGTAGCAAAGCCCTTTTGCTCTTTTTCTTCCAATTTTTGTGGTGTCAACCTTGTAGGTTGTGGAAATCTAGGCGTAGCAACACTTCCTTCTTTATAGAATTGAGTGGTAGGCTTCCTTGTCGCCATAATTTTACATTCAACTTTTCTTGCCAAGCTGAATACCTTCTCCAATGAATCAGGTTCCAAAACACGAACTTCATGTTGGATGTTATCCTTTAGAGTGCCTATGAAGAGATCAATATTGTGTTCTTCTAGAATATCAGTTACCCTTATATTCGATTTTTGGAAGTCCTCAATGTGCTGCCCCACTAAACCCTTTTGTTTGAGATTTATCAATTGGCTAAAGAAGGTGTTGCTCTTTGTAGCCTCATAATGTGCTATCATTTCCTCCGTAAAAATTGACCAAGTGACAATTTTTTTACGGGAGCAAAGCCATCGATACCATACAAATGTATTTTGTTCTAAATGCAAAGTTGAAATGCGTACCTTTTGTGTGTTTTGCACATTATGGAGATCAAAATATTGCTCCATCTGTAGTATCCATGTTACAGGATCTTTTCCATCAAACTTCCTCATATCCATTTTTGGAATATGGTGGTTCTTCCCGCCAACATTAGAGTTTATGAAATCACGATTAACATTTATTTTCTTCTCATCATGAGGTTCTTCTACTATCTTTTCACCATTAGGAAACATTTCTTGTATCAACTTTGTCAAATCTTCGATGTTTGATTTTAGATCATCCATCTTAGCTTCCATGCCAGCTTCCATTCCATCCATCTTAGCTTCCATGCCGTCCATCTTAGCTTCCACGCCATCCATCTTAGCTTCCATGCCTTTCTTCAAACCGTCCATCTTCACTTCCACGCCATCCATCTTAGCTTCCATGCCTTTCTTCAAACCGTCCATATTCACTTCCACGCCATCCATCTTAGCTTCCATGCCTTTCTTCAAACCGTCCATCTTCACTTCCACGCCTTTCTTCAAAACTTCCATTTCATTTTTTGTTGCTCTTTGCGAGAGTGAAAATTGTTGCACTTGCTCTTGTAATTTTGATAGATCATGTTGCAATTCTTCATCTTCATGAGTCATGGTAGAGCCTTTTGAAGGCTTAATGGGTGTTGAATTCTTTTTAGGTGCCATTTTAGAATCCAATATTGATACCTATTCTACAATATTCCCTTGGAATCAATTCAACTTGATTCTTCAAACAAGACTTATGCAATTCGGAAAAAAATACACACCTTTTACTTGCTTTGAGAAGCTCGATATTGAAATTGAATTATCTCTGTAATTGAAAATCTTCAATATCTTAAATTCAGCCCTGTAGTAGCCCTCTGAAGCTTCTTTCAAATGCCACAGGTCTGATCTAATTTGGATTCCCCAAGACAAAGTTGTGTCCAATCTCCCACAATGACCTAATTTTGGACTGGTTCAGTAGAGCAAACTTGTAGGACTTGCCACGTGTCACTGTTTCATCCTTTGTCTCTGAAATTGATAGCCAAGAAACCAGTGTCCGTGTACTTACGACCAATTTTTACGGCACTCAAATCCACTACCCATAGAGAGAGTTATTGAACTTTTCCCACGATCACCTCTTTGAGATGAAATTCAGGAACCTGAAAAAGCACTACCTTCCACAGATCATATCTCCAAAAATTTTGCGAACCAAGCTCTGAAATTTTTTGACAACTTTCCTCGGGATTTCAGCTTCGCACCATATGAATTTCAGATTCTGAACCTTCGTAGAAAAAAATTTATAGCGAAAATTCCACGATGACATGTTTAGGAGCTTGAAACAATACCAAACTTCCACAGATGATATCTCCGAAAATATTGCGAACCAAGCTTTGAAATTTTTAGACAATCTTCCTCTGGATTTCAGCTTCGCACCCTAAAAATTTCAGCTTCTGAAACTTCGTAGAAAACAAGTTATAGCGAAAATTCCACGATGACCTGTTTGGAGCAGCGAAACCCTAGAATCCAAAGCTCTGATACCAAATGTTGTGTAACCAGCTCCAAAAAGAGAAGAAAAGAGATATCAACGCCTTAGAAATGAGCCACTTCGAGGGGGAAACCTCCAATACATTACATAAATGAACAATTCTTGGATGATACAATTTCCAAAACCTCCTTTCTATATATAGGAGTCCATGGGGCCATAATGTAATCCTAGTGGGCCATAATGTAATCCTAGCCGACCTAACAATAATAATTTAAGGGCACAATAATTAAAAAATGGGGGTTACAAGGGTACAATAATAATAATAAGGGGGTTACACTAACAATAATAAGGGACTATACTAGTAATATAGGGACCTAACAGCAGTGAATTATGGACTTCCTAAGAAGAAGATGAATCATGGTATTACCTCGAGGGTGGAGGTGTGAGCCTCTAAATTCCCTTGTTATGGATGCAAGGATCATATCCTTTTATTTGATTATTGAGAAAATGTGCATATGTGTATATTATTGTAATTATTGTATCAAGTTGGATTGATAAAGCTCTATAAACATTATGGTTATTTGTTGGGTGAAGCAAATTTTCATAAGTATATGTGGTTGTTATTGTAAATACCATATTGAGCTATGTTATAAATATCCAATAAATGGTATTATTGTCATGTTTTCAATAGGATGTCATTGTAAATATTGCAACGAGTTGTTTTATAAAGCTCCATAGGAAGTATGTTTTGTTTTTCGGTGGTATTCTAATTGTACGTGTCATTGAACACTGAGGACGGTGTTCCCCCAAGGGTGATGGGCTTGTAACAGCCCTGGGTTAAAAATCCATGTAATAAAGTTAATAAATGAAAAATGAGACCAAGGTCATGGGACACATATTCTAGGTTGAATATTGGGAAAAACATCATAGTGTTGGTGTTCATTTGGTTATTATCGATAAAGGAAATTGAAAAAGGAAATGGAAAAAGATTTGAATAAGAAAGAGACATTATTTGGCATTTATTTATGAAAATAATGGAAAATAGGAGAAAATGAAGGTGAAAAGTCACAGGTTGCATGTGAGGAGAAAAATGAAGGAAAATAATGGAAAATGAAGAAATTAGAGGCCTCAATGATAAAAAGGCTTATGAGGATTATTTCATGGAATTTTGATAGTTTGGGTATAGCTCTCTCTCCATTCTCCATTTCATACTCTTGCATACTTAGAGTATTCTTGGAGCACTCTAGCTTTGGAGTAAGGCATAGGAATGACAAGAAAGTAAAGGGAAGCAAAGATCGAACAAGGAAGAGTTGGATTTAGCAGCTACAATGGGATTACTTGTAGATATTGAGTTGCATGTATGATTTCCTTGCTATTTTTGGCATGCATGTCTATTTTTGGTTCTCTTGTTGTCATTGGCATGGGTTTTTCCAGGTGTGACAGTGGTTTTCAACCTTGCCTTGCCATTTCCAGATAGCCATGGTGTGATGGGGTCTCTCTTACTTGGTTGAGTTGGATTGTCGAATGGTTTGGAAACTGAGTGGGGCGGTCTCAGGAAAATCACAAGGCCTAGGAATCCCTTGACCAGTAATGGAAATATACACGATAAAGCCTAGTTTTGAACCCCCTCATTAGGCCTAGGAATCCTCGATGGGTGAATGGAGGGATACACAATAAAACCTAGAGGGTGGAGCCTCGTTGGGCCTAGGAATCCCTTGACCAGTAATGGTGGGATACACGGTAAATCCTAGAGGTGGATACAAACAAATTCCTCACAGTTTAGGTGGAGAGATCCAGAGGCATCCATGCTTGTTTAGGGCCTAATGATCCCTTGACCCGTGTATGGTGAGATTGCGGTAAATCCAAGAGTGTATGTTTATTTTTTGGGCCTAAGAATCCCTTGGCGAGATAATGGTAAAGCCTTAAGGAAGCCTTGATTGTTTTTTTGTGAGTCCCAGATTCATGCTTGGAATATGGAACATGGGTTATTGGTTGAAAGAAATATTTGTTTCAACCTAATGTATGGTCGGGTGGTGAGTGGAAGTCCCTGACCTGATTTCATTTTGCATATGTTAATCAAATCTATTTTCCTCTTGTGTATTATGTGTAAATGTGTTGGTTATTATGTGATTATAATGGTTGTTCTATCATTATTGATTTTTTGGTTATATGTCGGTTATAAGCATGGTTTATGATATATTTGAGTTATGGCTCTCATCATGTTATGAATAGTAGATGAAATGTTAATGAATGCATGACCTAATATATGATCTTGCATCTATTATGAGGAGGCATCAATCCTTCTTGATAAATCTCAGATAAGTATGAAGTCCCTCTGCTCAAATGTGTTTATATGACTTGTAGATTACATGTTCATGAAGTGTTTGATGAAATGTCTATCATGGCTAGGCCTTTTCAGATCACGTCCTTGTTCAAGTTTTGCATTATAGGCCTTGTCATCTTGTTATTTATCCTTTCTGAGAGTTTCATTAAGTTATGGGAAGAGGCATAAGTCCTGGCCCTGTAAGAGTGGCTCAGAATCCAGGGTTGTTGGCACATAACTACTTGGAAAAGTCTGCAGTTGCATGGATGCAAGATTATGCATGTGACTTGAGTGTTTCAGCCACATGGAGGGCTTGTCATGAGTGCGAATGGGGCTCTAGTTCAGTCAAAAGGCAGGTTAACTCAAGGGTTTGGCACCTGGAGTGTCTGGTTATCCCCTGGGGGTCCTGTAGCTTCTAAGGGAGGTCGGTTTGGTTTTGGTTTTAGATTCCATTTCCTTAACTATAGTTGGGGAGTTGAATCATATCATAGTTGTAACTCTTCATCATATGTTTACCTTGGTGGATCGGCGAGCTTGGGTAAATGTGGGAGGAGGGTGTTACAAAGAAAAACCATAACATATTTCCAATCACTTGGAAGACATCTTCTGAATAAACAAATGAGCGAGATCCCACGAAGATGGTCCCACATTGGGATAACTACCAACTTCTCCAGTCTTACATCAAATTCAAATGTCCACCTTTTGGTGAAGAGCACTGAGGATCCCTACTCCCACCTAGTCTACAAGATTTTTCGAGCATCCGCTCCAGAAGCAGTAACTCGTCCCATCCATCTGTTTTGCAGTAACATGTAACACAAAAGCAACCTAGCAAACTTGAGAAAATTATTATCGTCCATTTCATTAGCACCTCCATAGACATGCACTTATTTGCAAAACGTTTGATAATAACTACCTCCTCCATTTTGTGGATATTTTTGAGATGGGTGTCCTTACTTGGAAAAAATTTAGGCTCTTCGGCCATGTGCTTGACACATTCTTTATTTTGTTATGGGGGCTCCTTAAATTCAAAACAATGGAGTCCATCTCTTAACATTTCAAGAGTGGGGACACTGCTTATGAAATTAGCCTACAGGGGTGGCAGACAAGATGGAAGAAGATATTCTAGTGACAAGGCAGAGACCAAAGTGGAAAAGGAAGAAGAGAAAGGAACAACAAATGATAGGAATAGGAGGCCTTGAAAAAACAGGGAGCAATAGAGAAAGCTCAGTGTTAGCTAAGAAGGAGGAACTATTGAATGTAATATCACTTTTTGAGGAAAGCATAACACAAGAATTCAACCCAGTCTTGGATTTAACCACAAGGAACGATAGATCTACCATTGATCTAGTTGTATCGTTATTAGTTGGCAGAGAAAACAAGACACTATCTAAGGAAACCCGCAATGAGGAGGAAGTCTCGTTGCATGAATTTGACCAAATTTGTACCCCTTCCATGGGTCACTTGAGAATTCAACTAGATCATCTTCCATGACTCAGGCAAATAACAAATAGAGAAATCTTGTAAACAAAATGGAAACTTTTAGACTTTAACATTAAATGATATAATTAGATATTATTTTTAAAATTAAATTTCAGTTTTACTATTTTTTTTATAATCAAATAAGAAATGACATATCATTATTATTAAATAATTAAAAAATCATAAAAAAATTAAAGTTAATAAAAAGACTAACAAGTTGGGAAAAGTTTTAGAGTGTGACAAATAACAAATTCAAATTCAAATTCAAATCTATTTCACCGACAAATGTTTATAATTTTTTTATAATAAAATGCATTTAAAAATAATTATTACAACTATTTACAAACAAATATTTTCTTTTATAATCAAATAAACTTAAATAAATATTATTAGAAAATAAATTTAAAACTTATTTTGTTTGTTAAATAATTTTATAAAGTGGTTGTTATGATTAAATTAAATGTACATCTTTGAAATATTATTGCATTACTCCATTATTGCCTTTGGGAAAAATCCTTCACGATCGAATCAATCAAAATTCGAGAAAATGTTAAAGAATAATCACATACATCATGGAGGAGCTATACCTTCTTGCTCCATGGTATGGCTTCACAAAATCCTAGTAAGTCAAGCGAGTGATTAGTTGGCGTCCTTTCGCAAAGACTATATGGCTATGCTGAACATGGTTTTAGTCATGATTCTAATGAAAGCACCTCCAAGCATGTTAAAGTTCAATAAAATCACTCTAATTAGTTGGCGTCCTTAGCAAAGACTATATGGCTATGCTTAACATTGTTGTACTCTTGATTCTAATGAAAGCTCCAGGTATATTAAAGTTCAAGGAAAGCACTTTAATTGACATAATGATATAAGGTGGTATTAAATTAGAAATTTGTAGATAAGGTGGTTTTAAGTTAGAAATTTGTAGATAACTTGTGTAGCGATAATTTAATTATTAGTTAGGTTGTTGTCTTTTGTTTTTTTTGAATTAGATGATATAATTTTTTTTAAGAAAGTGTAATTATTTTATTATTTAAATTTTTTTTTTTAAATATATAAATAAATAAAGTGTTTTGAAAAAATTATAGAGTATTTGACTTATATAAATTAGAAAATTTAAATTTAAAGAAGCTCGTTTGAGTTAGAGGAATTTTGGGATGGGTGATCTTGTGGGAAGTCCTTGTTACTGGGTGCAAGCTTTGGAAGTGATGGTTGGCCCTATGTGATTCATTTGAACTAGTTTCAATCAAACTTCAAAAGTGATGATTGAGTGCTATGTGGACTATTCAAAAATCATGAGAAATTAGTCAGTTATGACTACCTGTCATGGAAATGGTCATAGATGAATGACTTACTTAACCCAATTGAATCCCAAAAATGATATCTAATATAATGCACTGTGGAAACTCCTCATACTTAAATACAAAGAGTAAAGAGAGCTCTACTTGAATGTTTCATGAGACACAATACTTGCTAAGGTTTTGCAAATTAGGTAGCACGCTAAGTGGGCTTGATTGTGGGGGAAAACTCCACAATCTAATATAATGCACTGCGGAACCCCTCATACTTAAATACAAAGAGTAAAGGGAGCTCTACTTGAATGGTTCACGAGGCACAATATTTGCTAAGGTTTTGCAAAATGGGTAGCAAGCTAAGTGGGCTTGATTCTGCGGGGAAACTCCACAATTAAGCATGCTTGAGTTACAGGACTTCTGGCTCCGGAGAAGTCCTGGTTACCCGGTGCAAGCCCCGGAAATGATGATTGGCGCTATGTGATTCATTTCACTAGTTTCAATTCACTTCTAATAATTAAACTACTTTACTTTATAACCTTAATGACCACTAAATATTATAATAATGATTTAAAAAAAATTGTCGAATTCTAAATAAATTTTAATCATATTTTATAGACAAATTTATATAGGATGGACAATTTGTCAATAAAATTCTATTTTAATCTTGATGTTGTTTTTGTAAACGCCAGACATCCTACTCTACAGTAAACATGAATCCCTGACATAGAAAGCATGTGCAGTCTTAACATTAACATACATCCCTAACATGTAAAGCATCTAAAGTCTTGTAAATGGATGTTCGGTGCTCGCCATGTTATTTTCACTGTATATGCTTTTATCAAGCTACATCAAATTGGAGACGTTATTAAATTCCATTTCGTATTTTAATAATAAAAGCAACGCGACTAAAAATAAAGGAGTTCGAATAAAACTTTAACCTCTGTCACCTTCAATGACAAAGAAGCGCTAAAATTAGAAGTATGAACAGAATGTAAAACACTTCCCTTTCACTTTGGTGGGGACATCAAAATGCCGTGTAGTGCTTCATAAAACGCGTGTTGATCAACAGAGCATGACTTTATCATGCTGGCGTCACACCCATACGTCATCCATGACGCGAAATCTTCGCACATTTAAAGGTTCGCGTTACATGGGACGGCGTCCAGTCTCTTCCGATTTGACTCTAATTAGTTGCTGTTGACAAAGACGCGCTCGTCGGAGGAATTAGTGGCCGCAAGGTGGCGGTCGTATTTGGCCGCCGGTGGTCTGTCAATCTCCTTTTAATGTAACGTAACTTCCAGTCCCTGAAAGGGTGCGTCACCCAATTTATAGCGGCGACAATAGGGCGAGCCTTATTTCAGTTGCAATAGGCCCATTAATGCGCTTAGGCAGGAAATGCTCGCCGGATTAAAACCGTAGATCATTGTGCGGCTGGCATTTTCTGCCTGGGCACATTAATGAGCCTATGACAGCTGAAATAAGGAAATGCTGACCGTCAGATTAAAACCGTAGATCATCGTGCGGCCAGCGTTTCCTGCCTGGACGCATTAATGAACCTATGGCCACTGAAATAAGGCTCACCCCGACAATAGTAGTAAAAAGTTGGGCCACCGGTTTCCTTAAGACCGAGATGCTCCGTCTCTATGGAATTAGTAACTGCGGGAGGGACCCCCTTTGCCTGTCGTGTTCAACAGGTTAATATCTTTTATTGGTTTTCTTCGTCACAAGTGGGACGTTACGGTTTGATTTCAGAGGAAGGAAGCACATTTTCAACATTCCGTCTCCGTATTCAGAGGTTCTGAGATCGATTCTCACCCCCATATTTTCTCAACATTCTGTCTCTGTTTTCAGAGGTTCTGAGATCGACTCCCACCAACACCGCTGCTATGGAGTCCAAGGAAACCGAGATGAAGCGTCCCCTGGAACCATCGTTACCATGGATGAGGAATAGAGAGGAGCCGGAGGACGATTCCCTCGATCGCACTCCGAAGCGGTCCTGTACGGGCGGAGGCGGCGACGGCGACGGCGACAACTATGAAGAGTTCTTCGCTCTGCTGCAACGAATCGAGGCCACACACAGATACTACCTCAGGACTCGTAATCGCTTCAACGGCCAAGGGCCCGCTGCAAAGTGTGCCCAGGCGGCAAAGGCGGCTTGGCGCCCGTCCTTCGAGTGGGAGGATTTCTCAGGCCGCGGGACTGGAACACGCGACGTCGACCCAAGCGATGGGCAGGTTTTGGAGAAAGAAGCCGTTCCCACCGTGAGCAACAATGTAAAACAGCCCTCTCCGGAGGCCAGTCCGAATCCGGACCTGGAGGGCCTGGATCTCAATAATTTTCCGGCAGAATTGCCACTGTTTCAGTAGGTATTAGGTATGCCCAGATAAAGCATGAGCAGTGCGGCATTTACCGGTCAACCCATTACCATGATCCAGCACAATGACATCCCAAACGTACAGAGAAAGATTTAGCATAACATTAAGTATGTATATCGTTTTGAAATCTTGCATGTTCATTGTCTTTAGTTCTGCCTTTTCTATTTTTCAAATTGCATAGAGGACGCCTGTATCCTTATAATTATGGCTATTGTGAAGAAAAGTTATTTGCATTTACAAATTTCTGTCTTTACATCTCACTTTACTATTTTCCTGATAATTTTTGGAAAAATATTTTGTAGATTAAGAAAAAAAAATTAGTTGATTTGAAATGTTTTTCAAATTTTAAGAAGGTGAGTGGATCAAATTTTAAAGATGTGATTAATTCGAAAAATATGTTTTTCTAAATTATAAATCACAAAAATTTTAGACCTAATTTTTATTCTCATTAACATTATTATCAAAATAATTCAATATTACAAAAGATCTAAGTTTGGATTATTATCAAAATAATTCAAGTTTTAAAAAATAAATCTAAACTAAAAATCCAAGTTTAGATTTTTTAGTTTTTTTCATTCAGATTAAAATCAAAATTATAATTTGATCAGATTGCAAAAAATCTAAGTTTGGATTTTGTAATATGTATGATTTGTCATTTGAGTATGATAAGAGATTAAGTATTATAAAAAATCTAAGTTTGGATTTTGTAATATGCATGACTAGGGTATTATAGGAGATTTAAATATTAGAACATTTTTTATTATTAACTTTATTTAAAAGGAAAGGGAAAAAAGCTTTGCTGTTGTATATCTTTTAATTGTATTAACGGTTGTTCGTTTAACAGGTATGGTGGTTGGTAGGGTCTAATTGTCAGGCGTTCGTGGATAGGTATGGGCTTGGTAGGGTCTAAATGAGTCACTGTCTATTGCTTGCATCCATTAATTGTTTATTATATAAAAAAAAATCGTCTAAGGGTTTTAGTTGAAGTGTGGACAGATATTATTGTAGTTTTCTCTTTAATTTGAATTTTTCAATGTGAAACTTTGGCTTGTTTTGATAAAGTTAGAAGGTAATTGTTGAAAGTGTTTTTTTTTTTTTCATTTTTGTTTGAAGGTAATCAATATATTTAATTTATAAATTATTTGATAAGTAGTAAAATAGAAATATAATTAATTAATTTTAATTTTAAATAAATATTTGTTAATGCAATTTATTTATTTATTATTTATTGTTATTAAATAAATTTTTCATAATTAAAAAATAATATAATACATAATAAAATTGGTTATAAAATAATTAATAATAAGATATATTATTAAAGATATTTTATGTTATGGTTATTTATTTAAAATTAATTAGATTTTTTTAGTAATACATATAAATTTTAATTTTAAATTTCATAATTTACACAATATTTCATAACTAACATTTCTTAATATTTCTTAATCAGTGATAATTAATTAAATTGTTATAACTCAATCTATTCAAATTTAAATAATTAAAAAAATACAATCTTATATCAACCAGAAAATATGTCCTTTCAACATCATTTTTTTTAATCTTATATCAACAAAAAAAAGTCTTTCAACATCATTCTTTATGTCCGGAAAGAAATACTGATATGCAATATAGAGTTCAGTTGCATTTAATAATAGGATTTGTTTTAGAAATGTTTGAAGAATTTTAGGAATTCCTGTGGTTTATTGTTGAATGTTTTTTAACATTATGCAATCTGGCTATTGAACTTAGAGATTAAGTTTTCTGGCGACTTTGTATTTTTTTGGGTGGCGTTGTAAGTATGTTTATATTGTATTTTCAGTTGTAATAAAGTAAATATTTATGGAGGATAATGGATGAGTAGTTTTAGGTTCGTAGTTTATGAGTCTTGGATTTTATTACGATGGCAAATATTATGCATAGCGAATGAATATATATATATATATATATATATATATATATATATATATATATATCGCTTAGTATGATAGTTTCAGGCAGCCAGCTGCAAAATTAAATTAACGCTAACTTTGTGATAATCTACATTCGAATTATAAATGTCCTATAATCCGCGTTGATGTAGTATCACAGTCAAATTACAATAAGAATCCCATATCCACGTTATTAAAATTTGTAAACTGTCAGAGTGAATGGATGAATTTGTTTTCAAATTTTCACGCTACTTTGTTGTATGGTTAAGAAGCATAAATTAGAATTATTAGTACCACATCTGTAGTTGGATGGTGGTGTATATGTATATATATATAGGACGAGATATTTACACAAATCATTAGTTCACTGAATCGTGTTCAAAATTCATTTTCTTTCTAATTTGAAAAGAAACAGATAGCGATCCGAATCATATCAGTGAAGGTAGCATTGCTATAGAGCATTAACTCTTATTATGTCCCAGCAGGACAGATTGAATCAACTCACCTTTATGTTATTGCTATATAAAGGGTGGGGCACTAATTCTTATTAGGTTCCCAGAAGCACAGATGGGATTGCATTAACCTATATATATATATTCATTCATTCTTTCTTTCTTAACTTCAACTTTCAACTTCTTTCTATTATGCGGTTGAGTTCCCACTTACATTATACCAAAATTTATATAACTGTGCAGCAACCCATTTCTGTCTATGATTGGGAATGGGCATGAATGGGGTAATTGGGGTAATTAAAAGTTGCCACCATTATCAACTTGGTACCAGTGATTTCAAATTGAAAAATCTTTAATGTTCCATGTGGACAATTGGTTTCATTAATTTTGAATGTTGTTTCACAAAGCCAAATGGAAAAGGACAAGTTTACTCTTCTTCTTTTTTCTTTTTTTTTTCAGAAAAAAAAAAACGCTGCATATATTAAATATATCAGTACATGAGCTTAATACATTCTCGATTGAAACTAGTTCAATGAGGAAAACATCATTTGCGAAGTCAGCCTGAGATCTGCTGATTCAGAAAGAGAATAAACAGAAAAAATCTGACTGGCACATCATTTCAGGGGGAAATAAATCAACCCCAGGCAACAAGTGCATTACATTCCTGTAAGAAAACAAAAGCAAATATGGTAAAAAGCAACGTATAATAATGATCCTCTTCTGACCTTCTTATGCCTTAACCGAGACCTGTGTGTAGTTAAATCATTTCTATTTGGACAGTAAAAAACAAAAGACATGGAATTCCGAATGAAGAAGATATGAGAAAAACGGAGACCCGACTGACATATGTTATCATCAATCTCGCTTGTGATTATATACAGGCTCGCTTGTGTAATTCAGGCTCGCTTGATTATAATAACCGGCTCGCTTGATATATTTCCTGGCTCGCTTGAGAAATCTCTGACCGGCGGATCTTTGATCAAAATAGTTGAGGCGGCAAAAGAGAAAAACTAGAGATCTGTATATTACCCAATCCCCTTGTTCATATGGTATAAGTACTCAGGCTCGCTTGTAGGAGGGAATAACGAAAAGCTTGATCAGCTGGGATCGGTCTCCCAAATACTTCAGAGCGCACATCCTCTTCTTCAGTGCTTGATTGTAGCCAAAAAAACGCTATGTCTATGTATATAGAAACCTAAAGAGACCAAAAAACAAAAAACCGAATGAATTGAAAAGTCCCATCAGATTCAGGATATGGGAATATTGAGTCCTGTATCATCCTGCCATCTCTGTAACGAGAAACTTGCATAATCCTGAAGTCTGCCTGAAGTCCTTTCTTTGAAAACCCATCTGCGCGTGTATTATTCTCCCTGTAAATATGTTTGATCCTCGAGCATTGCATCCTTCGCCACAATCTCTGTGTGCGATCCAACCATCCTTGAAGATGTGGAGAGAAAAGTTCAAAACTGTTGGTAACCCAACCTATAACAAGCTTCGAGTCCCCGTATATATTAACATTCTGTAGGGATAGATCCGAGGCCACCCATAGTCCCCCCCAAAGAGCCATAATCTCTGCTTTGTTATTTGTACCGGGGCCTCCATTCCAAAAAATATGAATGCGCTCATTTGCTGACAGTTTTATCCAAGCCCCGCAACCTGTAGAATTACCCACTGAAGCCCCGTCGAAAAAGATTGCAGGGAAGGAAATATCGTGTGGTCTAAGACGGATAGAAAAGTCTGTCTCCACCACCATCAGCTGTGGGTGCTCAACAATCCATCTGTTTATGGCTGTATAGATCTTTCCTAGTCTGAGAGGAACGCCTTCAAAAATCAATCGGTTCCTTGCCACCCAAACCTCCCAGATAAGATAGAACGGGAGAACATTATAATTTGTTTTAAGCTTCCCCCATTCGACCACCGCCGATAGGAAACGCTGTGGAGTCCATTGGGGGTCCAAATGAAAGACACTAAAAAAACTCCACAGTCGTCTTATGACAGGGCATAAGAAAAATAGGTGTGTAATATTTTCCTCCGCACAGCAGCATATTGCGCATCTGCCAGGGCCCTGGTGTCCTCTCTTCTTTAAGTTCTCCCAAGTGAGGACTTTTCCCATCCAAAAATAGTGATTTTAGTAGGGATCTTCCACCTCCAGAAAGGATAGAAACCCATAGGGACCGCCCCCGCATCTCTGAAAATGATGTCTCTATAAATATCTTTGACAATGATCGTGGCGTTCTTAAGAGGACCGTTCCAGCATATCAAATCTCCACCCGGAGCGTAGCAAAAACCAGCTCCTCTGAGCACGTCCCGAAGAGAGTCCCATTCAGCTGCAACCACACCATGCAAGCCCAATTGCTCTGCGTTTTTAAAAATTGGGACCGCAAAATACCATTCCCGAATGACCTGTGAGAGATAGTGAATACCTTTATGAGCAAGGGAGTGAATCAGTTGTAGAGATGGACCCTGGCAATTTTGTAAATATAACATACTCCGAAAGCCAACAGGGATGCGACTCCCCTCCCTTAAAAGCCAAACTAGGCGCTGTTCGATTTGCATCAAAATTCTCTTAAAACTAGCCCATATAGCAGATAAATTACGGGGAAAATGAAAGGCGTGACAGCTGAGCTTATATAATATGTCACCATCTATATATTTGGCTCGTATGATCGCTGTCCAGATATTACCATCGGAAATGGCCCTCCAAAAAAATTTCATGAGGAGCGCAATATTAAACGCCTTGTCAAAATAGTTCATTTGAAAGCCCAAACACTGATAGTGGCGGCACGAAGGCAAACTGAATGATAACTTTGAAGCTCTTCAATGGTTACATTCTGGATTCATATTCAGATAATTATGTAGTTTCTTTAAATTTTAATGCTGAACTCAATTAGAATAATGCACAGTATCACTCTTCCTATGAGACTGTGGATCAGTTTAGAATTAAAGTTGTAGAAAGAAGACTGCTAGGTGAAAGACTTTTAAAGGAAAACTAGTGTGATTTTTAATATTAGAATTAAAGTTGGAGAAAGAACGACTGTTAATGGAAAACTAATGTGTTTTTTAATATTTTAATAATAAAGGGCGTTAAGGTAAACATTTTGACAATGGTAAATTTTAAAATGTGATAAAAAAATTATTTAACACTTTGGCCAATTCCAACCATGCTCGGGGGTCACAGTGTATGATTTCGCTGTCTCTGCTTCTCAGACAATAATTTTTGTTTCTCCCTCATTCGCTCGGGCAAATACTTTTAGTTCCACTCATTCCGTGATTTCTTTTATCTCCCTCATAATCAGATCACGAGGTTGGATGGTTTTTTAAAGTGAAGCTCGTTTAATTTTTTTTTTGAAAAGTCAATGGATGTATTAATATTTATAAAATGTTTCGAATCATAATAAGTTTATGCGAAAACATAATTGTATTAAGAAATTAATAAAAAGTGAAGTATGAGATATACACAATTAAAGTGCATATTTGAGGGGAAATTAAATTATAATTAACATTGATTTATCTAATTTTTTTTAGAAGTAAAGGTTTATTAAAATTTTACATTCCAAGAAAAGGATTGGACGATGAAGTATCTCATCTCTCAACTTCAGCATGGAAAGAATTACATATAGAGCTCTTATAGATTTCTATATATATTTTTTTATATATATAGCAATGAGAATATCATATCAAATGTTTTAATTAAAATAATTTTTTTTACTTTTAATTGATTGTTTTTAATATAGAAAGAGGAAGAGATGAATATATTTTACTAGAGTAAAAAAGTGATGGAAAATAATCCATAGCTAATAATATTAAAACAAGAAGCAACAAAATATGTTGATTATGGAAAACCTTAAATTAGGGAAACTAGTTATCAATAGATATCTTACTCATGATTATCCAAACCAAAAAACCATTTAGTAAGATATTTATGACTTTTGGGAAAAAAGGTGATGTGAAGCCAATAGGCTATGTTACATCAAATACCATGGGCAAAACCATGGGTCACTAAAACCTTGGATGACAAATTGTTAACAATAAATTCATTAATTATCTTATCAAAATAATTGTATGACCAAGTCAAATGTAACTTGATATTTTCCAATTTTTGCATGATTTGGGGTTTCCTTTGATATAATTTGGTTAAAAGGAAAGTTAGCCTTCACCACTCGCCTCCAAGCCCTACTAGCTTGCATGTCCCTCCTATCATCTAAGCCTACGAGCAAGCTTCACTAGTAGTTTAATATGGGTACTCATGATGACACGCGGTGAGAGATGTGGGTGGCAGCCACACTGTATGATGATGACATTACAGAGTTGTTTATCTCCAGGCCTATGTTTGTCAATCTCTTATTTTTTGTATGCCCTTTTCATAGTACTAGAAGTCAAATTATGAGTCTACCACCTCATTTCTACTACTTATGTTGTAATTATTGGAATTATATTGGTTCTAGCCATAGTGATGTCAGTGAACCTATTTGCCCTGTTTGCCAATTCCACAGTTCAACACGACAACTTTATGAAATTGCCTGCATGGAAAATAATGATACTCTGGGGGTTAGAGCTCTGCATGGTAATGGTGATAGCATCATGCGAAATTTTCATATTAAGATGAATCTTGGGTTCTTTTCTATGTGGCCTAATTGTACTACCATGCACAACGATGTTTCATTCGTGGGCTGCATTAGTGAAGTTTATCAGGTTTTGTCTTGGGGTTTTAGTCACTGTCGGGTCTCTATCTTGGTGTTTGTGTTGCATGGGAACATTTTTTTTCTGCATGGCTTGAACCAACAGCTAAGGCCTGTAACTCTTGAGAAGGTTATATATAAAAAAATGTGGAAAGCTGATGCTCCTTGGTGTGGCCCTGTTATAGAAATTGAAAGCATCGAGAGTTGTAAAACGCTCTCTGGTCAGCCCAATAAGTTGTCGCGGTTTGCAAATTTTATAATTCTCAAGGAAAAAAAAGGTGGGACATATGCATCACATCAAATGAATATGGTTGGTGTGGTGAACCTCAATAAGAAGGACTTTATCTCTGTACCCTTACTAATCTCAATGTTGCAATTTTGTTATCTTCTACAGGTCCTCTTAGTACTCCTCATTCTTCAGCTAATACATGTCGAGGGAGAACCCTGGTGTGGCCTAGGAAGACTGTTCAGCTACAATCCAAAATGGTGAAAGGGAAAAGTGCAAAAAAAGAGGGTAAGGATAAAGGAAAGTTGGATTAAGGAAAATCAAAAGCGAGGCCAAGCAAGAGGGGGAGGATGTCGAGGAATGAAATAATGGAGAACCTCTTCCACGCCTACGTGGTAGGCACACCTGACCACATGAATTCTTTGATTTTAGGATGGGAGCATGATCAAAAAATGAAAAGGGAAAAAGACATCTCTGACGAAGAGATGGAGACACTAATAGGACCAGGGAACACCAGGGACAGTCTGTCATTATTTATATACTGGACAATGAAGTGCTCACTGGCCAAGGCCATTGTTAATGTTCAGGAAATAGGAGGGGATTCGAAAGCAACCTCCATTTTAGCAGAAATGCGGAGGGACATCCAAGAAATCCATTTCTTGCCACACCATCAGAACGTTTGCCTTGGTTGAATGGAACGACAACTTTAGAGTATGAACCAAGTCGACCTGCCCAGGTCAAGCATCAAGGATCCAACACCCATTGAATAATCTGATGACTAACATTTACTTTCTGGTCAAGTCTTTAGATATAGTAGACAATAGACCTGAAAAGCTAGCTAGAGACAGATTTAGACTTTATCAATTTTGGTTGGCCTATAACTCTCTGAGGTGGCCAACAGACCTGGCTTCCTACGGGCAGTTTGAGGCCATCAATTATATATGTTTGTAACCTTCTTTTTTGATCTAATGAATTAATAGGGAGGAACTACCAAATTTACAATTTTTTTTTGTTTGTAAAATTCACATTAAAAAATGCATTTGAAACAAAATAAAATCATAATCGTGCTTGAAATTGTATCATCTGATTCGCTTGAATTTTGTGATTCAGTTCAAAATTGTCATTTCTTCAAGTTAGACTCCACCTATATAAATTTGTTTTATTTAATGTGTACATTGAAATATTCTTTTTTTTCATGGAAAATGTATCGTAACTTAGTTTTTACATTGATAATGGGGACAACCAACCATGCCATGTGGATTTACTCATTTGTGATTTCCCTCTTCCCAGATGTCTCTAGGTCTTGGGTCATTAACCTATTTCTTTATATTTAAAGAAGGCCACCTTCTTGCCATGTAAAATCAATTGAAATGTTTTAATTTGTAGAGGATATCCAACATCTACTTTGTATCGGACTATACAAAATCAATTGAAATGTTTTTAATTTCTAGAGGATATCCAACTAATTTTTTTGATACATCTACTTTGTATTGGACTATAAAAAAAGATGCACTTTGATCATTTGATGCTTTTACTTTTTGGGTTGGAGTTTGATAATAATTTTTTCATGAGGCCCATGGGGCATAAAATAGACGGTGATGGGGTGTACTATTAAGGATCGCGAGTTTAAAACTCGGGGGTTGGTGAGCTATATGATGGGTGTGATCCCCAAGTGATATTGATGGATTAGATGCTCTTGGCAGTTTCTCAAGCCAAAGGTTAAGCGTGTAGTCATCTGAGGACTCACACAACTTAGCAAACAAAATAAAAGTTAACCTAGCAGACAAAATAAAAGATAATATTTTTTCATGAGATTGTGAATTTTTGCTATTTAAAATATGTTTTTGATAGTTGAGTTGAGAAGCTCATTCTACAATTCAGTGTGAGGGCAGTGTGTAATTATGTCTGTGCTCAACTTGGAGTTGACAAGTGTCCCTAAGAAAATACTTTATATTGGAAAACTTTTGTAAGCTATAATAAAAACATAAATGATTGCACATTTGGTTAGTTTTAATTAAAAACATTATAAATCATTAATCATCACATTTTCATTTTGCAAGGCTGTGTGTAATTTTGTCCGTGCTCCACCTAGAGTTGACAAGTGTCTCTAAGAAATGCTTTAGATTGGAAAAAAAATGTAAGCTATAATAAAAACATAAATGATTGCACATTTAGTTAGTTTTAAATAAAAGCATTATAATTCATTAATCATCACATTTTCATTTTGCTCACTTGATTAGGTGATATTTCACTTTCACTCTTCAAGAAATAAATAAAATATTTTGATGTCTATATTCAATACTATAATTTTATATAGATAATTTTTTATTTATTTTTAAACATATATATATATATATATATATATATATATATATATATGTGAGATGTGCGTGTTAATGTTAATTTAAACAATGGAAAATTACACATAATTTATATAGAAAGAAAATAAAACCATCGTAAATGTGCCTTAATTAGAGATTTATCAAGCACTACAAAAGATTAAATATCTTGACCCGTCAATCTTTTTTCAGATTTTACGTTCTAAAAACATATTTACATATAATAAAATTTAATCCTCTCAACTTTTTATAAATCCATAATTAAAATAAATTTATACTAATATAAATAAATTCTAAACTTAAACACTCCTAAATTACAAAGTTCAATATTTCATTTCAACAATTCTCAATTTGATTTTGAAAGAAATCTAAAAACACATACCGAGTTTACTTTTAAAAAATTTAAAATAATTAAACTACAATTAAAATAGTTAAAAAATATATTTATACACAGGTAAAAACTGTACACAAAATTTGCTTAAAATAAAAATAGATATTGGAACCTTGTATATAGATAAATTTTAAAAACTATCCTTGTTATAAATATAAAAAAAATGAAGTTGTCTATTCAGCATACAGAATAGTTAGGACTGCAGTGTTTTTGGGAGAATTTGGTAAAATAAAATTCAAAAAACAGGTAGTTGAAGTGTTTGGAATCCATTTTTTATAGTAGAAATGGATTCAACACTATCAAAAACTCTTAGGACACCCAAAACACTGAAATTTAACAATTGTAAACAAAATTTTAATAAAATCTTTACAAGATATTTTCAAAATCTTTACCAGATTCTAAGTCATTCTATTGCTTTTTAAACTACGCCTCAGAGATTGTGATATCTTATAAAATGTGAATGCCGAACTTGTCACATTAACCTGACAGAGCATTTATCACGGATATGTTTGGTTGTTAAAGTTTGTCATAAAGGACTTTAGATCTTTTATGAAATTTGAATATGTTATGAATTTTAATTATGGAAAATAAGGACGAGCATTTTTATTTATTTTTTAATATTATTAAAGATAAATTTGTGAGCATTCATTATGGCAATTGATATATCGGACAATGGATGTCAACAATTAATAAATGTCCGACGTGTTCTTTATGAAAACTTTAAAATTTTGTTTAATGCGTAGGAGGATAAGATTCCGCAGATTCATCTTGTGACAATGAATATTTGTCCGACACAAAACCTCATAAATGAAATCGGAGAAGATATATATTTCACAGATTTACTTTAGTAATGTGTCAATGGAACGCAAACACACTTCTGTTTATATATATTATATACTGATATTGATAGGTGGAAGAATGGGTGAACAATATTAGCGGAGAGTGTGTTTAATTAGCCAGATATATGGTGAAGTTGTTTTTGTAGGTAGATGATTTTATTTTAATGGAAAATTTGTTTATGGTTTGAGAGAGCAGAAGACATTAGAGCTTTTATGTGAAGAGGTGGGATGCATGTAAGTATTAGCGAAATTAAAGTTATGAATTTTTTTTTGAAGCGGAAAAGATAACAAGTTAGCTTTACTTTTGAGGGAAAAGTTTTGGAGATAGTGGAAGAGTACAATTACTTAGGAATTGTTTTTCACAACAAGGTTAGTTGGGAGACGTGCAGAACTAAAAGGATTCAAGGGGGATGTAGAGCTTCTTACCTTCTTTAGAATAGAGGCAAGAAAGCATAATTATGGGATTGGAAAACCAATAAAACTCTTTTTGGATTGTTGGTTACTTTGATTGTCCTCAATGAGTGCAAAGTTTGGGGGAGCAACATGTCAGATCACAAAGAGAGATAGGTAAAAAGAATTCAAAAACACTTAATTTAATCACTAGTAACCTTAGAGTCAAATCAAAAATCCCATATGAGATCTTGTTGGCGGAAGTTGGTTTGTTTTCGATAAAATCTTTAACAATCATTCGTTTGTTAACATATTTAAAAAAGGTGGATGTCATGGATGAACACTGTTGACAAGTTAATTGTGGTAGATGAGTTAAAGTGTAGGAAGAAAACTTGGAGCAAGAAAAATGATAAGTGGATGGGAAAATGGGGAATCGATTGACGAGATTTTCCTAATTCTAAAGTGGATATAAAAAATTGGGTGTTTGAAAAATTCAAGGTTGCCTTGTGGGAAAAACAGGTTGGCCATAAAAAATGATATATGACAATAATTTCAACACAACATGGTCGCATGATGAAAATACCTATTTGAGTGTTGCAATTAAGGGAAAGGCTAAAATTTTAATAGTGTAGCTAAGGACCGAATCCCATCATCTTAGATGCGAAACAGGTAGATGGGTAGTTCCCAAGGAAAAGTAGGAAGAAAGAACTTGTGTCTTTTAAGGGGAAGGAGCAGTTGAAACTGAATGGCACGTCATCATGGAGTGTCTTGCCTATGAGGACATTCGTAGTCAGTTCGAAAGTGACCTGAAAGCGGACAAACTATGTGAGCTATTTGCAGATGGAAGGGTTTACAAGACTACAAACTTTTTAATCACGATTCATGCCAAAAGGGTTGTTATAGAGAGAAACTTGATAGTGTGATGTTTTGTTGGTTGGATATATGGGTCCCTTAGATAATTTTGGTCTCATGGACATCATTAAAATTCTACAATTCAATTCATTTCAATGTTGTGGCGATCTTCGCCTAACATAAACTGAGAAACATCATATAATAGAGGATTGGATTGTAGTTGAATGGTAAGTAATAGGCCAAACTTTAGCAATGGAATTTGAAGGGAAATTTGTTTATCATGAAGTGATTTTATTGTCAATTCAATTAAATTTTTTCTTTAATCATATATATTCTTTGTTAAATTGACCAAAATGGATACTAGAGTTGTAGAAATCATAAAATTTCAAGGGTGATTGATGTTCGAAATTCCTATCCTAAGACAAGAAAGAATAAAGAGTATTTGGTAGTGTTGGGAATAATTCAAGGTAGTGTGGTGGGTTAGTATAATTCATTAAATGTTGTGAATTATAAGAGAGTAGGGTTATGGAGTTAAATTTTTGGGTTGAATGGCTAGTCATTGCAGTTTTATGAAAAGGTAATTTAATGTTAAAGTAAATAATCTTATAAATTAATAGTGTTACATTTGATATTATACGAAATTCTAATTTGTGAATTTATAGTATATGAGATTTTATTTTGTATTTTTTTATTAAATTAGTAGTTTATTATTTTATTGATAAATTTATAGCTTGGAAGTATTACTTGTTTTTGATATATTTATTATTTGACAATTTTCTAACTTACTTAAATGATTTTGTGTGTAATTGATTTATCTACTTCTTTATAAATTTATTAAAAATTCACTAAATCAAAATAAATATATTAATCTTTATAAAATTACCTTGCCCATAAAAAAATCTCCACAAAAAAATTCATCAAAATAATTTGAGAGTGGAAACTCATTATAAGAATTGCATTATCATATAGAATATCCAAGCCTTAACATCAATGTAAAGTAAATTATTTTTTAATCTAACAAATAAACTAATGTTAATCTAAATTATATATATATATATATATATATATATATATATATATATATATATTTATAAAACATTATAAATCACATATATATTTTTTTTATAAAACACTATAAATTATAATATAAAAGTACTTAATATTTTATAAAATTTGAATGCTAAACTTTATATATATGTACAATCTATACAATCTGACGAAAGCATTTATCACAGATATGTTTGGTAGTTAAAGTTTGAAGTAAATAAGTCTAATGTTTTAAATTATGAGCGTTAAATTCGTACACATTCATTAGGTCCGTCAAATAACATGTCGGACAACAATGTCAACGTTAATAAATGTCGGACATTGATCGTTAGTTTGCTATTGATTTTTTTTGTTAATGTGCAGGAGGATCGTTAGCATGTTTGAAAAAAGCCCTACAAATGGACGGGGATTTTATATTTCACATTTTTTTCAACTTTCCTTGTCACCAAGTGACGATCTCTGCTCTACATGCTTAAAAGTTTCTCAAACATTATTAGTCCTGGCCCAAAGGGCTAGCAAGACTATAGTAATTGGTCAAGGTGTTTATTGTCTGTTTTTGTATTTGAATTAAAACATGAAACTTAAAGTGTTTGTATAAACATTACAATACGTTTGTTTTTGTTTTTTTTTTTCTTTGCTTTTGCTATTTATTAAATTTTTACAATTGTGTTTTTTGGCCCAATGAATAATTTGAAGATCTTATTTAACATTTTTCGGAGGTGGAGAGGTACACATGGTTTGAAAAGCATAGGATTAAAAATCAAGTTCGAAATAATTTTTTTTCAAACCCAAGTAATGCTAACGTTACTTGGTATGGCCATCGCCAATGAGTCGGCCACTACCACTATCCTCCAGCTATCTAGTACATGCGGTTGCCCAAATTGGAAGCATGCTCTTCTCTTCAATTTCTCTCTGGCCTTCTAGCGCTGAGCTCTGAGCTCTCTGATACACGTGACTGTTCAAATTGGCCGCATGCTTTTTTCTTCAATTTTGTCTCTAGCTTGGCTTCTTCCCTGCTATTGAAGATTCTCTCAAACAAGAACTTGCTTCAGAACTCAAGCCAAATCATTTGAGGTTCTGAAGCCAACTGTCAACGCCATGGAGGGTATGAGCATATGTGATAAATGTTAATGCCATGGAGGTTATGAGCATACATTAGAATGCTTGAAACAAGGTATCTATTATTTTTTTAATACCTAGAATCTTACTATTATTCTTTATAGTCTAAATTTCATGATATCATACATCCTCAAACAAACAGAGATCTAAAACACAAAACACAGTATCGAATAAAACCAAATCACTACTCTATAAGTGAATATTTATCTGCTCACTCAGGATCCTTTTTCCTGCCATTGTAGAGCAACAAATAACATGTAAACAATAGGTAACAACAAACATAGCATTGCTCCAAAGAACATGTAAACAACAGGTAAACAAAAAACACCACATTTCTCCAAAGAACATGTAAACAACAGGTAAACAAAAAACACCACATTTCTCCAAAGAACATGTAAACAACAAACATAACATTTCTAAAGTTATTCGAATGCACTTATATACCTTTCTATAAGTTCTTCGGATGCAATTATATTTCATGGTATAGAAATTGATTAAATATATCAATATACATGCAACTACAAATAGGTATAGAGCCTCCTTCTTGTTAAAATTAAGCTGCTTCATTAGCTTGGTGTGCATCCTAGCTCTATCTGTAAACTTAATATTATCTTCAAATAGGTATAAAGCCTCCTTGTTGTTCAAATTAAGTTGGCTCCATGGCTCGGTGTGCGTCCTAGCTCTATCTATAAACTTACTATTAACTTTCAATGGACCTCCCAACAGAGACTAGTTTGCACCCCAAGTAATCTTCATTTCCATCCATGCACTTGAGTTTGGCTGTATCATTCATCTATATAATTTTTTTATGAGGTTGTAAAGTGGTGTTACACAGCAATTTGTCACCATCCCTGCAATCCCCATCTCGCCCATTGGAGGGTCGTTTCTGTGACCAATAAGCAGTGTCATGCCTTGCAAATACCATCATTGCATCCCTTGCCATAAGGACAACTTTTCTTCTGTTGATCATTTCCTGAGCAGACCCCTAAAAACACTTGTTTTTGCCTTGGCGCTGGTAGCCCGTTATGTAACACCTGTTTTTTCCTTGGCGCTGGTAGCCCGTTATGTACTCGCGCCAATGAGGAAAATTAACACTAAGCCCGCGCCAATTGGCGCTCTATCCCAGTTAAGCACCTGCGCCAATTTGCTTTTGGAAAGTTTAAAAAAAAAAAGAGGCGAAGTTTCGATTACAACAACTTCGTGGATGAGTCATCAGGAGTGGTTTCGATTGAATAACCACGGCCTTCCTCCTTTGGCCTCTTGTTTCCACCTTATGGGGAACCTCCCAAGGGATAAGGCCTCCCTTCCACTATTGTAGGGATCCCAACCTCCTCCTCTCCTCTATAAATGTAGCCTTCATCCATTGATGAAGGGGCTGAATGGCTGAATAGCTAGTCTCCAAGTTCCCAAGAGCCTAATGCTGCAAGAGCTTTGATCCATTCCCTTAAGGCCAAATCCAAGCAAGGAGATCATTGTCGAGACATCCGAGGAGAGAGGTTTGTCTCACCCCCGACAAGCTTTTTCGAGACGTGTTCCGCTGGCGACCCTCCGAAGGAGAATTCAGCGTCAGGGCTATGGTTGTATTCTTCTTTGATTGATTAATGATAAGCGACTATTGGTTATGGTTCCACTCTTGTTGTTGATTATGATGTTGAGTTATGTCTTCTCTGACTGACATATAGTTGCATATATTGGATTTTACGCTTGCTTTTGTTTTGTTTCTGGCGTGTGCAGGTGTTCGATCACGGAGATCGTGAGGATTGTGATCTGCCAGAGCTAAGGAACGGGTGCGCTACTTTCTCTACAAGCGACAACGTTGGATTCCAGGTAAGCCTTCATCGCTAGTTGGTTTATTTGCAATTAGGAACCTGCACTATAGCGTGAACGATTGTTGCTAGACCAGGTCTGGGCTAGTAGGGATTGCCTCTATCCGCAGAGGGGATTTACCTCCACAACAAATTGGCGACCCGTCGGGGACTGCCTAGCTTTTGTTGTCGTTCGCTTGTAAGCGACGAGCCCTGGGCCGCCGCATAGCCTTCGAAACGCTATTGCTCTGCATTAGCGAAGTAGATCAAAGCTGCTTCAGTCAATCTCAGGTTTAGTTTATGAACTGAACACTTGGAGTATTGTCTTGTATTTTCGGTTGTTTCTCGATTCTGCTTGCTTGATCGACTCTTTTGGCTTGCTCTTTTTGTGTTTGGCTTTTGGTTCAGCCCCAGAGGATCAGATCGGACCTCTGTTTTTCCGAGTTTTCATCCTTTCAGGGTTGGCTTGATTGGCGCGGTTTCCACCTTGACAGTCGCGCCAATTGGCGCGGTTTGCCAGTTCATCACTTGCGCCATTCCCTGTCTGGCGCGGATTACATCCAGACAGTCGCGCCATCTCCTGTAGGTGCTAGGGTTTACCCTTATTCGGAAGTTTCTTTTAGTCAGTACTTTGCTTCTGGGTTTGTTTTAGATTCTGCTTGAAGTGGTGAGTTTGGTCTTGGTTGGGAGAAATTCTTTATTTTTTCATTTTCATGCGTTGGCGCTTGTTGTCAGTTAGCAACCCGCACCAATTGGGCATTAGCGCTACTTGTCAGTGATCAAGTCGCGCCAGTTGGCGCTAGTTGTCAATGACAAAGTCGGGCCAATTTCAGGGTGTGTGAAAATTGAGATATTTTTTCCCTAAATCCTTCACCAGTGTGTCTCTCCCTTCCGGTCTTTCCTCTATATGAGCATAGATTACATTGCTCATTGTTTGGAATGTCTTCTTTCCATGATTGCTTGATGTAAAAGGGAATGAATGCCTTGTTTTGATCTCTTGCTTTGGGAGTCCTCTTTGTGTTTGACCTCGTATGTCTTGTCGCCTTTTGAGGGATTTCATTACAAAGTGTTTGAAACAACGATTGCATTCTTAGTGTTTGTTTACATCTCTTGTGCATTCATCCTTCATTAAGAAGATTTGCGTCTCAAAGTGTTCTTTTCGTTAAAATGCATTAGATCACATTGCATTGAAAAGTATTTTTTGAGATTCATCATTGAACTTAGATCACATTGTTTAATGATGGAAAACTAGAAATCGCTTTGAGTGCATTCTCTTTCATTGAAATCATGCATTAAGTAGATTCTCATTTCATCGAAAAGTGCATTGAGTGCATTCTTATTATTTGAAAAGGAAAAAGGAAATTGTGCATAGATTACAATTGCATAGTTTTCGAAAAAGAGGATTTTTCATAGATCACATTGCATTTTTTGCATCGTTGAATGTTTGAAATTACTTTTGGATAGTGAAAGTCATCTAGTTTGGAAAAGATTTCGTTTGCAGTGTTGTTTTATGTCGCATCATTGTTTGAAGCTCTTCCCTTAACTAGATAGCATTCATCGAATTGAAAAGATTTCTTTTCTCACATAGATGCATATAGGAGATTGTCAGATGACATTCGGTAGGGCCTGAAATCGAAACGTAATTGAAGATAAACATGAAAATTTATTCAATTTACACTAAGGCAACATTGAAACATTAACGAAATATTTAGAGGTCTAGGCTAGATACGTGTTCCGGCGTCTTTAAACCTAGTAGCTGTCGTTCGCCTCTTGGCTTCAGACAATGCTAGTACGGACTTGTGCTCCCCGTACCGTCGCGTATATAAAGGGAGACCCCACTAGGTTTCTATCCTTTATCCATAGGAAGCCGAGTCTGCCATCCTATACCTGTGATACACCTAGATACGCATTCAGGGAGATTGCCTGCATGTACGTTAAGTCCTTGGTTGATTTCTTTTTCATTTTGAAACCAAGGTGTATATTGCAGTTCACGGTTATTTGGTACACCCTTTGCCTAGTATTCCTGAGTAGTCATTTGATCTTTTTTTACTCTTTAAATTTGAAAGGATCACCAAGCGCTTATCCTTTCACGCTTGCTTCAAAACTGAAAGAGATAAAGTCACCTTTCATCCGTTTCTCGACTCTTAAAACATGAAACGGTGAAGTTTCTAAGTTTCAATGTGGTAAAATAAATCACTTGTGATCACACGCCCTATTAGAATTTGCTTGTTGGACGTTTGATTGTGTGCCTTGGTTTTTAGCCCGTGTGCGGTTTCGAGTTGTTGATGGCAACTTTTCCAGAGTTCACCAACCAAGGAATCCCCTTTGAAGGGAATCCTGGTCCTTTTCCTCCTTTTGGAAATGTTGGTGCTCCTTATATGGCAATGTTGTCCCTTCCTGGGTTGGGTCTGAAGCCAAGCCCGGCGATGGTTTTTCACCGTGGTCTCGAATGTCCCGCTACTATTCAATCAGCTTCCTCCGCTGAACAACATCATGTTGATTCCAAGGTGATCTCCCCTTCTTCGCCTGTTTTTGCGTCCTCCTCTTCTACTTTGCCTGGTGAAAGTCTGGATTCGAGTAACCAGGTGGCTAAGAAGAAGAAGAAGAAGACAAAGAAGAAGAAGTCCGATAAAGGAGAGGCTAGATCTGCAGCTATTGCGCCTAAGAAGTCTCCTCTTGATAAACCTTCCAACCCTCCATGGAAAGTCAAGTTCCCTTGCATGTTGTGCACGGGAGACCATATTATTTGAGACTGCCCTGGCATTCCCAAGGTACTCGAGGTATGGTCCAACGGTCGCCCGCCGTTGCCTTTGGCTTCCGGGAGTCAGGTTGGGGGCACGTCTTCAGCTGCTGCTGGTAAGGCTCCTAAGAAGCAGGGTAAGATTACCAATCCCTATAAGTTGTGTGAAGGGCACCATGCCATTCACCTTTGTCCGTATATGGATGAAGCCAAGCGAGTTTTGGACAACTCAACTATTTCTACACCATGCCTCCCGGTTGGTTATAAGCAGCTGTCTTTGAGTCCTCCACCAGCTGATCCTACGATTGGTCAAGAGTCATCCTTGGTCAATCCCGCTCCCTCGGAAATTCAAATTCAGGAATCCGTCCCTAACCAAACATTGGTCGTGGGATCGGTTGAGCTGGCCCCGTCTGCGGTGCACCAGGTCTTTTCCGTTGAGAGTGGACCTCACACCCCTCAGGTTCTTCTTGTTTCTTCAAATTCCTTGGACTTGGAGAAAGATTCTCCTGTCCCTATATCTCAAGAAGTTGCTCCTTCGCCTCCCATGATGGAGGTCCCGGAGGATACTCCTCCCGCCTTCGAGATGGAGGTCGTGGAGGATGCTTCTTCTTATATCGTAACACCAAGGGAAGACCATATTGGTTCGATGGTAACCCCTCCGAGTAGTTTGGTCGCTTCCTTTGATTGGAATCGATTTGCAGGATACCGCCTTCCATCTTATGTGCCTTTCGAGATCACAGTACAGGCTTTTGGTCTAGTCGTACCCAGCACCATTATAGATGAAGGTGCATCTGTTAGTGTTTTATCCTAAACTACTTGGCAAGCTTTCGGTTCACCACCGCTTGCGCCCGTTACACAGAATATGTTGGCATTTAATAGAAGAACTAGTCAATCGTTAGGGATCCTTCCAAGGTTACCTGTTACTTTGGGAGGTAAAACCGTCCATATGGACATGATGGTTGTTCCAGGCCCCTTGGATTTCAATCTGCTCTTGGGGCGCGATTACACCTATTCCATGGGAGCGCTTATCTCCTCCCTTTTTCGTGTGGTCTGTTTTCCACATGAAGGACAGATTGTGACCATTGATCAGCTTTCATTCTTTGGTCCTGAAGTGGCAGCTGGCCCGCCATCACCCCTTCCTGGTTTTTATCCACCTGTTGTATCTGCCCCACCACAGGTCAACTATGTGGCTACCTACCCCGTGCTTGTACTCAGTGATAGTGCCGTCGTACACCTATTCCATGGGAGCGCTTATCTCCTCCCTTTTTCGTGTGGTCTGTTTTCCACATGAAGGACAAATTGTGACCATTGATCAGCTTTCGTTCTTTGGTCTTGAAGTGGCAGCTGGCCCGCCATCACCCCTTCCTGGTTTTTATCCACCTGTTGTATCTGCCCCACCACAGGTCAACTATGTGGCTACCTACCCCGTGCTTGTACTTAGTGATAGTGCCGTCGTACATCGTGTGCTGGGGGCATTGGGTCCAGACTTCCAAGATGTTTTCCTTCCATCGGATGGGCAACTCTTGGAAGCAATGAATTCTTGTTCATTATGATGAAGTCTGTCCGAGCATGGTTCCTTTCCTTTGTCAAGCTCTTTAAAAAATAAAACAAGGTTGTCGGAGCACAGTTCGTTGTCTTGTGTCAAGCTCCTTAAAACATGAAACAAGGTGTCCTAAGGATAGTTATTTTAATGTGTCAACCTCGTTAAAATAATGAAACACTTTCCCCTTCAATTCGAGTCTTTGATGAGATCTCGTAAAATCCCAGTCGAGTCTTCCTCTTGATCTCATAACTTGAACCTTCACTCCATCTGCCTTTCATATGGATTGAAGCTTGGGGGGCATGTACCTCGAATTGAGTCACCATGCTGGGGGCATGCTTACTTTTTCAAGCATAGTTTATTTCCGTTTCAAGCTTGTGTAAAAATGAAACCGGTTTCAAGCATAGTGTATCTTTGTTTCAAGCTTGTGTAAAAATGAAACCAACTTCAAGCAGATTTTTCTGATTTCAAGCTTGTGTAAAAATGAAACCATTCCTATTTTACCTCTTGTGATTGTCATTTTATCAGCCTATTTTTCCAGATGAGCCTCGGTTTTCTCACTCCATCATCAATATCTGCTTGGCCGATCATATGCCTTCACTTGGTTGTTTTACCCATTCCTGAGGAACCGTTGCGATGAGTGGTCTTGTTAGCCAGCCTCTTGACCTTTATCTTGTCTTGAGCAGTTTCACCATTACCGGAACCAGTTGCTACCCTTAATACCACTCGTTCCTTCAGGAGGAGTAATCTTTCAGCTCTTTTCTGACTCTCTAAATATGAAAAGATTGCCGAGTCCCTTGTCATTTTGATCTCGTTAAAGTGGCTACGAAACGACATCTACCCAGTATACGTTTACTCCTTTTTCGAGCTGGGATAGATTATTTACTAAAAAGGAATACCCTAGCCTATCGCGACTAGGAGGTTTTCTTAGACATAGTTTTTTACCTTTTCGGGTCTGAGGAACTATTTACGAAAAGGGACCGTTGGAGTTTACTTTTCCGCGGTCTTTTCAAACTCTCTAAATATGAAAAGACGTCGAGTTCTTCCTTTGTCAGACTCGTTAAACCCTGATGACATTGGATCCAGTCATAATGACGGTATCCGAGTTCCTCCTTCCTAGGGCTCGCTAAATGTACTAGGATGGGCTTATACAACAAGCATATGGTATCCTCTTCAAGCTTGTGTAAAAATAAAGAGGTACTCGCCAGAAATGGTGGGGGAAAATGGAACCAACATCATTGTCGTGTTGGCAGTATGTCGCTCTTGAACATGGCACTCGTCTGCATTCGTGTCAGGTTGGGGACATCTCATCTCATTATCTGTTTGCCTCCATGGGTTTGGGTAATCCTTTTTGACCTCTCATCTGCTCTTTGCCTCGTCACCATGACCTCTGATCTTTTGATGTCAAATACTGCCAAATCCACTGTCGTGCCGCCATATGTTCAAGAGAAGTTGACCTCTGCAAATTTCAACCTTCCTCTGATTCTCGTCTGATCTTGATTCACAAAGACATTATGTTCCTCTGTCTCGCGTCAATGATGTGGGAAACACTATGGCCCACCTTCGATCAAGGTCACTTCCTGTCGACTTCAGCGCATTATCCAAGAAGCGGATCTAAGAGACTCCCTTCTGGTACCTTGGAGCCTGCATGCCTCAATGGCAGGTTCTTTGCGTTTGACGTGAGGTTCTCATTATTGGCCTCCGATCGAGTGATTCTACGGGTGTTCGACGCCAGCTCATTGATTCACATGCCATATATTGTACCTGTAGTACCTTGAGGGCCATTGTCGTTATTGGTGGTACCTCTCGCGTCTGTTAACAACTTTCATTATTGGCTGGTAATCAGACGATGTTCTTGCATGTTCGACTTCAGCTCACATATTCGCATGCTTGAACTTGTACTTTGTTCAGGTCGAGATGGAGCGCAAGACCCTGGATGCCTGTCTGTTATAATCCAGGCTGCGATTTTGTGGATTCTTATGATTAGTTACATGACTCACTGATTGGATGGTTGCGACCATACCTGAGTCTATTTATCGATCCTCACTGGATGGCTGCGTCCATACCTTGGATCTGGATTATTTCATAATCTGCTATGGATGGCTGCACCCATACCACATATATATCATGTATCTGAGATATTAGTTGTATTTCTCTACGCAGGTTTTCCGACGGCGGTGTTTTCAGTGGGACACGTTCTCGTAAAGCATTTCACCCCTCTCTCTCTTTCGGGCCTCATGCTTTAGGGGGCATCTGTTACACAGCAATTTGTCACCATCCCTGCAATCCCCATCTCGCCCATTGGAGGGTCGTTTCTGTGACCAATAAGCAGTGTCATGCCTTGCAAATACCATCATTGCATCCCTTGCCATAAGGAAAACTTTTCTTCTGTTGATCATTTCCTGAGTAGACCCCTAAAAACACCTGTTTTTGCCTTGGCGCTGGTAGCCCGTTATGTACTCGCGCCAATGAGGAAAATTAACACTGAGCCCGTGCCAATTGGCGCTCTGTCCCAGTTAAGCACCTGCGCTAATCTGCTTTTGGAAAGTTTAAAAAAAAAAAGGCGAAGTTTCGATTACAACAACTTCATGGATGAGTCATCAGGAGTGGTTTCGACTGAATAACCACGGCCTTCCTCCTTTGGCCTCTTGTTTCCACCTTATGGGGAACCTCCCAAGGGATAAGGCCTCCCTTCCACTATTGTAGGGATTCCAACCTCCTCCTCTCCTCTATAAATATAGCCTTCATCCATTGATGAAGGGGCTGAATGGCTGAATGGCTGAATAGCTAGTCTCCAAGTTCCCAAGAGCCATCAGAGCCTTATGCCGCAAGAGCCTTGATTCATTCCCTTAAGGCCAAATCCAAGCAAGGAGATCCTTGTCGAGACATCCGAAGAGAGGTTTGTCCCATCCCTGATAGGCTTTATCGAGACGCGTTCTGCTGACGACCTTCCAAAGGAGAATTCAGCGTCAGAGCTATGGTTGTATTCTTCTTTTGATTGATTAATGATAAGCGACTATTGGTTATGGTTCCACTCTTGTTGTTGATTATGATGTTGAGTTATGTCTTCTCTGACTGACATATAGTTGCATATATTAGATTTTACGCTTGCATTTGTTTTGTTTCTGGCGTGTGCAGGTGTCCGATCACAGAGATCGTGAGGATTGTGATCTGCGAGAGATAAGGAACGGGAGTGCTACTTTCTCTACAAGCGACAGCGTTGGATTCCAGGTAAGCCTTCATCACTAGTTGGTTTATTTGCAATTAGGAACCTGCACTATAGCGTGAACGATTGTTGCTAGACCCGGTTTGGGCTAGTAAGGATCGCCTCTGTTCGCAGAGGGGATTTACCTCCACAACAAGTGGTAACATGGTAAAGGATTTATTTGCTTCGTAAGAAGAGCGAAAAGTAGATCCGTCGTAAGGAAGGGGGTTGGTAAGTGGGGTAACGAGTTTGCACTGTAAGATGAGTTAGACCCTCCTATGAAATGGAGGATTGTAAGGTATCTCTAAAGGTGGTAACAATAATGATCAGGAGTTCATAAATTTTTCTCAAAACTCAAAGTTATAGGATTGAGTTGAAACCAGGATGGTTGCGTAGATCTCATCTTCTTGATTCCGATGCCGCGAACTTTTTGAAAAACCAATGCCGTATGACAGAGATATTGCGTTCTGATCGAAATGTGAAACAAGTAAAATTGCGACAGTTTGACCAGGTTTGACTGGGATGCATAGTCAGCAAAAAGGATGCACATGTAGCAAAAGGGAATATTTTGAGGAATATTATTTTCCTCAGAACCAATCAGGGTTTGATAAGTGTCGATTCATTATTCGTGGTATGGGATTAGAGGACTAATGAGAAGTTGCCATGTGGCCCTGAAAGGGCAGTGTAAAATTTTTGTGAGGTCCGCAGGGCTCGACCTCGAGACCTCCTACTAGACACGTGCGAGGTTTACCACCCACGCTATACATTGTGACTTAACATATAATGTTGATGGGTTTATGTTAAAGTTTATTGCAATCGTAGTTGGGGGTTGGAACCGCCAACGATTCCATAACGTTGATCACATGTAAATTTCAATACAACCAAACGCTGTAGAAGTTTTAAACCTGACATCTAACTGCCCGCAGTTTTGACTATTGAGTCTCAAATCTGCATCTTTTCCATACATCTTTCTAGACCTTTTTCATCCACCTGAACCTTCCAAGTTGTCAATATCATTGTATATTAATTGCAAAAGAGCATTTAACATGGTTTTTAATTATATTTTTGTGTTTGCTGTTTGATTTAGATTTTGTTCATTTAGCTGCGGAATCTTGCCACTTTCCGCAGCTGCTGCAACTTTCCGCAGCCATTTTGTGAAACTCTATGTTACAGGTGTCTACAAGAAAAACGAGCCACATGGGCAAGTCAGAAATGATGTGGACATGGATCGTGTCCTATTGGCTCGAGCAAATTCATCTAAAGAGGCTGCGGTCAAAGGTGTCCAAATGGAAGTCAACCGTAGAGTCCCACGGTGACAAGACTCTGTTTCGTGTCACGTGAAGGTTCATATGGCCGTTTCTGAATTGCGGGAGACAAATCAACATCTGTACACGGCTCCATAGCCGAATTCAAACATCCACTCCTCATAGATTTACTCTTCAATATGGCCATGATCCTAGATCTGTGGACGTAATGGTCTACGTGTTCTCCATCAGCATAAACTTTAGGAGTCAGTTATATTTCTTTTGTTATAAATAACGCGTTTGTATACGCATATTAGATTAGTCTCGATTAGTCTGGAGATAGCTCTGTAATGTAATTACGTTGCCACTGTGCCGTAATATCACCTTTCTGTTATGACTGCATTTTAATATAAGAATACTGTTTCCAAACGAATTCGTACTTGAAGATTGTTGCCAAGGCTGGCGTAGAGGGCCCCTACACTTGCCAAGGTTCTGTGCATTATTGTATAGTTCTTGTTTTATTTCTTTAAAGCTCATTGTGCCATAATCCATTCACATGTTTATACATTGCATCTTTCATGGTATATATGCTTCATTTCTGTTTATAATCTTTCATGCTTTCCATTTTACTTCTGTCTTTCATGTTTTATATTATTGATAACTGATCAATGCTCTTATTTCAGGTTATAAATAGGCAGCCCGGGCATTTGCATAACTTTTTAACTAATGACATGGAATTAACATTGTTCTACTGCTAATTTGTTTTTCTTGGTTTTTTTTTAATTTCAGTACTGCTTTGTTTATTTCAGTTTTTCTCATTGCTTCAGTAGTTAGATTTAGATATATTAAATTGCTCATAACATCTTCAGTTGCCTCCGAAAGCCACAGATGGACTGATGGTGAGGGATTGAATTATGGATGTGTAGTTTGATATTAGTTTCCTTTCTGCAAGTTAGATATATTAAATTGCTCATAACATCTTCAGTTGCCTCCGAAAGCCACAGCTGGACTGATGGTGAGGGATTGAATTATAGATGTGTAGTTTGATATTAGTTTCCTTTCTACAAGTTAGATATATTAAATTGCTCATAACATCTTCAGTTGCCTCCGAAAGCCACAACTGGACTGATGGTGAGGGATTGAATTATGGATGTGTAGTTTGATATTAGTTTACTTTCTGCAAGTTAGATATCAGGTTACTCAAGTTGTTTATGGTTACCTCCGAAAATCATAGCTGGACTAATGATGAGGGATCAAAAGATAAGTTGATGTAATTTGATATAGATTTACTTTGTTGCAACTTTTGGATTTCTTTTAGCATAGTTTCTTTTATGTTTGAATAGCAGCAAGAATAATGAGTTTCATGATCAGTAGTTTATTGTTTGTTTGATTAGAGTAGTGATGCAATTTCATTTTCTTTGAAGAATTAATTTTGTCATTGTGTGTTTTCAAAATTCTCTTGAAGTTTGGAAAATCATTAGAAAGACATTGTTGTCTTGAATATTTGTCTCCATACTTTTCTTTTAGAATTTCACAAAAATCCAAAAACGACAAAAAAGTAAGAGATAGGTTATCTTGCACATATAGTGCGCCGCACTTCATCAACTTACGAATCCCGGATTGAAAAATTAAATGCAGCAATTTAGGACACACTAAATTGACCAAACATTTTGGCGCTGTTTCCGGGGAAGTGTAAATAGGTAGCCAATTTCTTAAAAAAAAAACAAAATAATAAAAGAAGGGAAAACTTGATAACTTCTTGAAGTATGCTCTCCTCTTGCACCTAGTGTGATCTGGAGGATCAGAAAAGAGAGTTATTGGTTCAGTAATTTCTTAAGTATGCTCTCTTCTTGCACCTAGTGTGACTTGGAAGATCATAAAGAGGATTATTAGCCCAACTTTTAAAAAAATAAAAAAAATAAAAAAATGACATGCATAGAGCAAGAGATTCTAGGGGAAGGTTTATAGCCAAAGCCAAGAGTTCGATTTTCACAACTCCATCTTCTTCAAGGCATAGACAAGAATCACCACCATCTACCCCTAGCCTTAATATTTTTGGAATACAAGGAACAACTGAATTAGAGGATTCTCCTATACCACCTACTAAATCTCATTTAGAAAAGGAAGAGACTCTCTCTCATCCTCCCTTGATAGAAGAACCAGAGGACTTTAAGGACTCTAAAGAAACTATCATGGCAGAGGAAATAATAGATGGATTTGGAGGTAGAGGTAGAGGTAGAGGAGGAGAAAACAATGGAGACAACAATGGTGAAGGTAATAATGGAAGAAATAGGGAAGGAGACAACTTGTTTGGATTCCCTATAGTTGATGAGGAAACTCATACAACAATGAAAAATTATCTCACCATCTGTTCTCCCTAACTTTTATGGATTGCGAAGTGAGGATCCTGAAACATTTCTGTTTGAGTTTGAAGTTGTGTGCCGAACTTATGACTATATGGAAGATTCTCAAAAACTCAAACTGTTTCCTTCAACATTGAAGGGATCTGCTTTGAAATGGTTCATGGGATTAGCCACTCAATCTATTCGGACTTGGAATGATATGAAACAAACATTTTTGGATAGATACTTGGACTATTGTATGCCCACCAATCACAAGGATGAGGTATTCAAAATGATGCAAAAAGAAGATGAAAATTTGGAAGCTTTACTTGAAAGATTTCAATACAACTTGAAAAGAGAAAAGATGAGCAAATTAGATGATGAAACCTTGAAAGCCCTCATATTAAAAGCCATTAGAGATGAATGGATAGATATTTTAAACATGATGGGGAAAGGAGACATTTCTCAACTTCCACTTCGTGACATAACAAAACTATGTGTCCATCTCTCAAGAGGAAAATCTAAAACGGGAAAAGGGCCTAGGGATCCTTCTCTTATTAGGGCTAACAAATCTGCAACTGGATCAGTAAGTAGGGCAGAGATTGGTAATATGCTTGATGAGTTCAAAACTGATATCTTAGGGAGCCTTAGTGAACAACTAGACACCCTTAAAATCCAAAACAAGCAGAAAGCAGAAACGGATGCTTTAGCCATCTTTTGTCCGAAATGTAGGAAGAAACATGCTTTAAGGGAATGTCCCTTGGATGCAAAAGTTGTAGAAACATGTATGATTTTCTCAGAGAATCATGAGATCAAGGATTGTCCTTCAATTCCTGGACTCAAAGCTGTTTTTCAAGAAGACCCAAATTCAGTAGAATCTCTCTGTTTTGTTGCAAGAAGACCTTGGCGGGGACAACAAACTCAAGGGTTTAACAACCCTATGAATCTTCAAACCCCACCAAATTGGAATCCTTGGCAACAACCTTGGCCCCAACATCAAAATCCATATCAGCCATGGGTACAAGGGATGCAAAATCCTTATGGGAGATTTGCTCAATTTTATCAATATTCTCCATCTTTTCAAAATCAACAAGCTCCACAACTTCCAAACCCAAACCCACAACTTTCATTGCCATTTCCACAACAACAACCTTCTCAACAAAATCCAAATCCTCAACTCATGCTCCCATACCAACAAAAGACAAATCAACTTCCAGCTCAGCCATTGCCAAATCCTAATAATAAAAATCCTCCGAATACTTACATGGTAGAAGGACAACAATTTCCTACCTATATGATTGTTCCTCTCAATGATGTACAACTCAGATCTGGTAGAGTTTTAGAAAAACCTTCTATAGATATTCAAGAGCAAGATACCTCTAAGGAGGATTATCTTCAAGTAAGTAAGGGTTCTGAGGAAACATCTCTTCAAAATTCAAGCATTCAAAAAGAAAAAGAAAAGTTAACCCCCACAACTCCTATAGTTGAGCAACTTGCATCTTCATCTACACCTCCTTTTCCTGAAAGACTACAAATTGACAAGGGGGTGGAAAAACAAATCTTGTTGCCTAACTATGATTTTCTAGATGAATTGAAGAATGTTTGTATCAAAATTCCCTTGCTACAAGCCATTCGAGAGATTCCTATTCTAGCAAAAACAATAAAGGAGTTGAGTTTCAAAAGACCAGGAAGGAAACTAAAAGACACAAGAAGAATCCACCTGGTAGGAAAAATTGGAGATATTATGATGGGAAAAATTACCATGCAGAAGTATGTAGATCCAGGAAGTCCAATTGTCAAGACACATATAAATGGGATAGAAATTCCAAATACATTGATTGACTTAGGGGCTACTATCAACATTATGAGTAGACAGACTATGGACCAGCTAAAACTTCCTAACCTTCTTTTTACACCTACTTTACTGCAACTTGCAGATCGATCAATTATTAAACCAGATGGTGTATTAGAAGATATTTCGGTCTCCTTAGATTCTTGGGAATATCCAGTAGATTTTATGATTTTGACTCCCAAGAGTAATCTAGGAGGGCACCCACTTATTTTAGGAAGACCTTGGCTAGCCACAGCTGATGCTTTTATTAGTTGTAGATCTGGGGACATGTACATTTCTAATGGTAATTCGACAAAGAAATTCAATTTTTATCCTCCAGCAAGAGCAATCACAGAAGTAGGAGACAATGAATGGGTTGATGATGAGGACACTATACAACCTGTCTTTACCATTTCTGAAATCGGTGAGGATAGTCAAATTCTGAACACATTAGAAAATTTTGAGACATCTTCAGAATATGACCCCACACAATTTCAGTTGGAATCTGACATAGAATATTTATCATCAAGACAAATGTCTCTTTACTCTATGGAAGAGTTTAGTAGTTCTACTATTGAGATTTTTCCAGGAAAAACATTGAATATCAACAAACATTTGGAAAAGTCACAACAAGAAGAACTAACCAAAATCTTTCAAAAACATTCTACTGCATTTGCATGGGAGTATACTGACATGAAAGGTATTGATCCTAAGACTTGCATCCATCATATCTATATTGAGGAAAACAGTAGACCAATCAGACAACCTCAAAGAAGGATGAATCCAAATCTTAGGGAGATAGTGAAAGAAGAGCTCCAAAACTACTCAATGTAAACTTCATTTATCCAATTTCAGATAGCCGATGGGTTTCTCCTTTGGTTATAGTACCTAAAAAGAATGGTAAATGGAGGGTGTGCATTGATTACAGGGAATTGAACAAAGCAACTTTAAAGGATCACTTTCCTTTGCCTTTTATTGATCAGGTATTAGACACATTAGCAGGTAAAAAGCACTTTTCATTTTTGGATGGTTTTAGTGGCTATAATCAAATTCGGGTAGCACCTGAAGATCAAGATAAGACCACATTTACTTTTCCATGGGGAACTTTTGCCTACCGAGTGCTTCCTTTTGGGTTATGTAATGCACCAGCAACATTCCAAAGAGCGGTACTAGGAATTTTTTCTGATCTAATCCATGATTGTGTAGAGGTTTATATGGATGATTTTACAGTTTATGGTAATTCATTTGAAGAGGCATTAGAAAATTTGAAAAAAGTTCTTATAAGATGTAAAGAAACAAACCTTTCATTAAGCCATGAAAAATGCTTTATGATGTTTACTGAAGGGATTGTTTTAGGACATCATATTTCAAGGGATGGGATTAAGGTTGATAGATCAAAAGTTGAAGTCATCTCCAAATTACCTATTCCAAATTGTCAAAGAGATGTTAGAATTTTTCTAGGATTTACTGGTTACTATAGAAGATTTATAGAAAACTTCACTAAAATAGCATCTCCACTCTTCAAATTGCTTACAAAAGACTGTGAATTTAAATGGGATCCCGATTGTCAATCAGCCTTTGAAACTTTGAAAACAAGAATATCTGAAGCACCTATCTTGAGAGGACCAAATTGGAAACTCCCTTTCCATATTTCTACAGATGCTTCAGATACAGCTCTAGGAGCTGTGTTGGGTCAAAAAGATTTAGTTTCTTATGCCATTTATTATACCAGTAAAAATTTGACTCCCACAGAGTTGAACTATACTGTGACTGAAAAAGAGTTTTTAGCTGTTGTTCATGCAATTAATAAATTTAGACATTACATAACAGGCTATGAAACTTTTATTCATACTGGCCATTCTGCAATTAGATATTTAATGAACAAACCTGTTACTAATGGCAGAGTGACAAGATGGCTTTTACTTTTGCAAGAATTCAATATTACTGTGTTGGATAGACCGGGAAAACAGAATACAATAGCTGATTTCTTGTCTAGGATTCAGAATATTAAAGAAGATTCTCCTGTAGAAGATAAGTTTCCTGATGAATATTTGTTTGCAGTAACTATTAAGACCCCTTGGTATGCAGATATTGCTAACTATTTGGTTACAGGGAAACTACCTTCACATTTATTTCCAAGAGAAAAACGAAAGATTATTCAGGAGAGTTCAAAATATTCATGGATTTCTAACGAATTGTTTAAAACAGGGCCAGATCTTGTGATCAGAAGATCTGTCAGGGAAGATGAAATGCCTGATATTCTTAAGGCATGTCATAATGAACCATGCGGCGGACACTTTGCGGACAAAAGGACGGCCTATAAAATCCTTTCTTTGGGATATTATTGGCCTTCCCTCTTCAAAGATGCAAAACAATATGTCAAAAGGTGTGATAGCTGCCAAAGAGTAGGGAAACCTACCCTTTCAAATGAAATTCCATTGCAAACACAGGTACTCATTGAACCTTTTGAAAAATGGGCTTTAGATTTCATTGGACCTATTAATCCACCATCTAAGCAAAAGAAGTATATATTGGTTTGTACTGATTATGTTACTAAATGGGTAGAAGCCAAAGCATTAGTATGTGCTACTGAAAATTCAGTTGTTCATTTTCTTTATGAGGATATTTTTACTCGCTTTGGTGTTCCAAGAGAAATTGTGACAGATCAAGGAAGCCAATTCACATCCAACTTGGTGGAGAAATTGATGGAAGAATACAAAATCAAGCACAAAAGATCTACTCCTTACCATCTGCAAGCAAATGGTCAAGTGGAGTCCACAAACAAAGTTCTTGAAAGTATCATCACCAAAACTGTTCATCTACATAGAAGAAATTGGGCAGAAAGGCTTCCTGAAGCCTTGTGGGCCTACAGAACTACATGGAGAAATACAACAGGACATTCTCCCTATGAACTTGTTTATGGGAAAGAAGTCCTGCTCCCCAGTGAGTTCCAAGTCAAGACCTTCAAGATAGCAGTTCAGTTGGGGATGGACTTATCAGAAGCCCAAAAGCATAGAATGGAGCAGTTGAACGAGCTAGATGAGATCAAACAAGAAGCAATTTTAAGAACTGATCTAGTTCAATATCAAAAAGCTAAATGGCATGACAAGTACATCAAAGAGAAGAAGTTTCAAGAAGGAGATTGGGCATTGTTATTTGATTCCAAGTTTAAAGATTTTCAAGGAAAATTTCAGACTCATTGGCTTGGGCCATATGAGATTAACAAGATCTTTAGCAATGGAGCGGTAAGAATCAAGACCATTGATGAGTTTCAAACTCCTCTTATTGTGAATGGCCATAGATTGAAAGTTTATCATAAGCCACTCTCAAAAGAGGATTTTTTCAAAGTGTTTCAAGAGAATTCTGCAATCAGGCTGGTACAGAAGAATTCTTCTTCTCTACCAACCTAGCTTTTGTTATTTTCAGTTTTAAAAAATAAAAAATAAAAAAAAATTGTATAAGCTTGAAAACCAATCACTGATTGGCATTCTTATACAGAAAATATAGGGTGAAAATCAGGAACACCTGACACTCTATATTTTCCAAAAAAAAAAATCTCTCTTTCATTTCACAAGTTTTGTGACCACTCACTCCATTCCATTCCACTTCATTCCATTTCATTTCACTTCATTTCACTCCATTCCACTTCATTTTATCTGTTTCATTCCATTTCATCAATAAAATTCTTTTTCATGACCATTTCCATCTAGTCATTTGTCATCCGTTCATGTTCATTCATCCAAATAATAGCTGTGTCAGTTTCCGCAGCTGACATTTGCTTCCGCAGTTGACACCAGTTTCTGCAGCCAGAAGCAGATTCCGCAGCTACCACTCTGTTTTCAAAAGAATGTACAGCCAGATGTTATTTCCATAATCATGAAATTAAATGCAGGTGTGAGGATCAATTTTGAAGACATGGAGCATTCAAGATACCAATGAAGATCAACTAATTGAAGACCAAGGAAAAAAGGCAAAGATTCCAAGGTATGAGTAAAATTTATTTCAAATAGCATTAAAAACACATTTTTATATAGTTATGAACCATAAGCTCTATCCATTATGTGCAATGATTATATTGACAAATTCTGTAACCCTTTCATGATCTCCATATGATCCTCCCGCATTCATTCTCAAACGGTTCCATAATTAAACCCCCGATCTTCACTCATACTCCGATATTCCACCGGTGACAATGAGACGTAGTTGATTTGACCACGGACTCTTATAGCCGCATAAATCCATAGCCGTTGTTTAAACGTGCTCACATTTATTTTGCAGCCACCAAATTTCAAAACACTATCGGATGTGTTATACTCCTATTTGTTCTGTTAATCTCACAGCCGTATCTCTATCGTGCTCACGAAACCCCTCTCTGTTCTGTCTCACTCCATTTCGTTCTCTATTACGTTACAGTTTGCATACCCACTCTCTGATATCTACCTACAGTCATTGTGCTCATCTCCGTGCATTCAGCCGTTCTATTTCTATTGAACCCTCCTCCACGCAGGCAAGTCTTTGAAGAGCAGAAAGAAGAATGGGTAAATTGCTAAGAGCAGAACCAGAAGGACCTAAGTTCATGGAAGGATATCCGCAAGTAAGGGATATATTGAAGAAAGCAAAGTGGCTGCGGTTTATCCAAAAGTTCAGAGGTTATCATAAAGAAGTGACAAAAGCATTTGCAAGGTCGTTCAATGGCCTAGAAGTAGAGATTGGAGACCTTAAGTTTGCAGTGAATGAGGCATCTATAGCATCTGCCACAGAGCTTCTTCAAGAGGGTGAGCGTTGGTTTAAAAATAAAAGCATTAGTGATGAATCCTGGAGAATAATCTTACGAAACCAAGGTATGGACATAACTATTTTTAAAAGAGGTATTCTTGTTCATGCTTTGAAAGAGGAATGGGCTACTTTGCTGCTAGTTGTTCAAAAATTCATTACCTGTGAAGGCCGTTTTGGGTCCATTTATATGTACCATACCAGGTTGCTGATGAATTTTCTAGATAATCAAACTCTCAATCTCCCATATTTTCTATTAAATAGCTTGAAGAAGATGTCTGTGACTGTTCAAAAACATTTAGGAGATGTAGAACCACATCTATATCACCACGGTCTTGTAAAAAATTTGATTGAAAAAGAGTTAAAGGAGAAGAAAGACACATGGGAACAATTTTTGATTAGAAATTTCTTTGAGGAACCTCAGGAAATTCCTGAAGGTAGCACAACAAAAAGGAGTAGGAGAAAAAGAATAAATGATGAAACTCAAGTTACTCCTACTCAAGAAATTCCTAAAGGTAGCACATCAAAGAGGAGTAGGAGAAAGAAAACAAATGATGAAATTCAAAATACTCCTACTACTACAATTGAAAGAACTGATAGGGAAGAGAGACTATCAAAGAGGAAGAAGAAAGAAACTAAGGGTAAAAAGCCAATAACACCAAAAGAGAGAAAAAGTATTGAAGCTATACATCAAACTCCTTCTTCCGAAGAAGATCATCAAGTGTTATCTGAAAGACTGATTCACCTTCAAGCACAGTCATCTATGGCTAAGAAGAAAGAAAAAGGAAAACAAAAGCAAAAAGATAGTGGACCACAGCGTGTGAGAAGAAGCAACAGACTTAAGGGGAAATTGAGGAAAACGCAAATAAAAGGACCTCATTTCATCGATTTGGGAGAAGAAACATCTGAACAATCCCCAGCTGACCATAGTCCATCTCACTCTCAATCATACAGTGAACCTGGTTCATTTCATTCTCAGTCAGATATTGAACATAGTCCATCCCATTCACAGCCAGATGTTGATGTGAGCCCTTCTCAGCCAGATTTTGAGGACAACTCTCCTTCACGGCATTTTGGGGACAGCCCAATAAAAATGACACCTGAAATAGACCCCAAGCAGCAAGAAGTATATGATTATATAGAATCTTTGGAAAAAGTAGCTACAGGTCCCAGTACTTCGTCCATCCAGCCTCACACAGTACAAGATGATTTAGTCCAATCACTGAAACAGGAAGTATTTGAGCTAGAGCTTTTAAATAGACACTTCAAAAATGAAAATGAGACATTGAAGGAACAAAGTAAATTGGACAAAATCATTCATGATAATACCATGCTAGATTTGGGAATATGGCAGAAGAAGAACAAAAAATTGAAAAGGAAATGCCAGAAGTTAAGCAGAGCACTAGTTAACATCAAATTTAGATGCTTAATGAAGAAGCCCAGAATGTTAGCAGCACCAAGGAAGAAGAGGAGAGGATTGGATGTACTGGCTGAAGTGTCAAGGCACATGAACTAAAGAAGGATTATCAAAATTTTGGTTGCATGAGGACATGCAACACCTTCACAGTGGGGGTATGTTGAGTCTCAAATATGCGTCTTTTCCATACATATTTCTAGACCTTTTTCATCCACCTGAACCTTCCAAGTTGTCAATATCATTGTATATTAATTGCAAAAGAGCATCTAACATGGTTTTTAATTATATTTTTGTGTCTGCTGTTTGATTTAGATTTTGCTCATTTAGCTGCGGAATCTTGCCACTTTCCACAGCTGCTGCAACTTTTCGCAGCCATTTTGTGAAACTCTATGTTACAGGTGTCTACAAGAAAAACGAGCCACATGGGCAAGTCTGAAATGATGTGGACATGGATTGTGTCCTATTGGCTCGAGCAAATCCATCTAAAGAGGCTGCGGTCAAAGGTGTCCAAATGGAAGTCAACCGTAGAGTTCCATGGTGACAGGACTCTGTTTCGTGTCACGTGAAGGTTCATATGGCCGTTTCTGAATTGCGGGAGACAAATCCACATCTGTACATGGCTCCATAGCCGAATTCAAACATCCACTCCTCATAGATTTACTCTTCAATATGGCCATGATCCTAGATCTGTGGACGTAATGGTCTACGTGTTCTCCATCAGCATAAACTTTAGGGAATCAGTTGTATTTCCTTTGTTATAAATAACGCGTTTGTATACGCATATTAGATTAGTCTCTGTTAGTTTTTATTAGTCTGCTCTGTAATGTAATTACGTTGCACTTGTGCCGTAATATCACCTTTTCTGTTATGACTGCATTTTAATATAAGAAGACTGTTTCCAAACGTAATTCGTACTTGAAGATTGTTGCCAAGGCTGGTGTAGAGGGCCCCTGCACTTGCCAAGGTTCTGTGCATTATTGTATAGTTCTTTTTTTATTTCTTTAAAGCTCATTGTGCCATAATCCATTCACATGTTTATACATTGCATATTTCATGGTATATATGCTTCATTTCTGTTTATAATCTTTCATGCTTTCCATTTTACTTCTGTCTTTCATGTTTTATGTTATTGTTAACTGATCAGTGTTCTTGTTTCAGGTTATAAATAGGCAGCCCGGGCATTTGCATAACTTTTTGATTAATGACATGGAATTAATATTGTTCTGCTGCTAATTTACTTTTCTTAGTTTCTGTTTAATTTCAGTACTGCTTTGTTTATTTCAGTCTTGCACATTTGTTTCCATAGTTAGATTTAGATATATTAAATTGCTCATGTCATTTTCAGTTACCTCCGAAAGCCACAGCTGGACTGATGGTGAGGGATTGAAGTATGAGTGTGTAGTTTGATATTAGTTTACTTTCTGCAAATTAGATATATTAAATTGCTCATGTCATTTTCAGTTACCTCCGAAAGCCACAGCTGGACTGATGGTGAGGGATTGAATTATGGATGTGTAATTTGATATTAGTTTCCTTTCTGCAAGTTAGAAATATTAAATTGTGCATGACATCTTCAGTTGCCTCCGAAAGCCACAGCTGGACTGATGGTGAGGGATTGAATTATGAATGTGTGGTTTGATATTAGTTTACTTTCTGCAAGTTAGATATCAGTTACTCAAGTTGTTTATGGTTACCTCCGAAAATCATAGTTGGACTAATGATGAGGGATCAGAAGATAAGTTGATGTAATTTGATTTAGATTTACTTTGTTGCAACTTTTGGATTTCTTTTAGCATAGTTTCTTTTATGTTTGAATAGCAGCAAGAATAATGAGTTTCATGATCAGTAGTTTATTGTTTGTTTGATTAGAGTAGTGATGCAATTTCATTTTCTTTGAAGAATTAATTTTGTCATTGTGTGTTTTTAAAATTCTCTTGAAGTTTGGAAAATCATTAGAAAGACATTTTTGTCTTGAATATTTGTCTCCATACTTTTCTTTTAGAATTTCACAAAAATCCAAAAACGACAAAAAAGTAAGAGATAGGTTATCTTGCACATATAGTGCGCCGCACTTCGTCAGCTTACGAATCCCGAATTGAAAAATTAAATGCAGCAATTTAGGACACACTAAATTGACCAAACACTGACAGTTGTCACATGGCCACATTTTAAAACGTTATCTCCACAACAGATAAAGCGCTAACCTCCGACGGTTATGAAACCTGCGGGTTTGCGGTGCGCATGTGGCCACCCCAACCACTAACTTTTATTGCGATGGTTAGATTCGATGGAAGTCTAGAGGTGCGCCATTTGTGGTGGAAATGCCTAAATTAACTCCAGTTAAGTGGAGTTCTCCACTTTTAGTGGAGATTTTCTAGGTGAAACTGGGCAAAAGTGTAGGGGGGCCAATTTTCGACCATTCTAGGTGAATGAAGAGTCATTTTTTACTAATTGGAGCATTATGGAGCCATTGGTGCAAAGAAAAAATACATTAGAGCACTATAACTACATGTATTAGAGAAATTTTGAGCATAATGAAAGATGGACATGCCATTGGGAGCTGGACCAGCAGATGTTGCCTAGGAGGGGTGAACTGCTTCATCATGCCTGCTGTGTAAATTTCATGTGGTGACTTATTTCTCTGTTTAACACTGTTTTTCAGTGTCATTTAATCTTGTTTTATGCTTCTAATTCAATATGTTGAATATTGCAACAAGAAACAGTGAAGGAGGCATCCTGAAACATCATTCCTGATCCTAGTTGGAAAATAATCACCTAAACTAGGTGGGGCCCACACAGGTGATTTTTGTCGCAAAGTCTATTTTTAGACTATATCTATTTTTAGACATGTCAATCATATTCTAGGAGTTGCAGGATGCTATTTGTAGATGGTTGGTCAAGTTGGAAAAATAGATGGACTTCTATTTTTAGACATATTGGGCGGAATCTATTTTTAGATTGCCAATCTAAAAATAGATATGTCGAATATTATTAGCTCTTAATAATATTTGGACTCTAAAAATGATCTTATTCTCTTGGAGCACTTCAGTTAAGTGCACAGATGTGGTACAAGAGCTGACAGAAGGAATTACACTATTCTTGAGGGTTTACTGGAGCTAATGCATGGAGGACTCAGTTAGAACTCAAGTGGCAGAGTTATGAAACAGTTGGAAGTAGTAGTCATGGAGTTGTATTTAGTTTAACTCAGTTAGACTCAGTTGAGCTAGTTGTATCTAGTTTAACTAATTGATACACTATTGAGAGTGGAGTGGATTAATTATTTAATTAGTTCAAAAATAATAACTCATTAATCAACTGAAAAATACATCAGTTAACTACAGTGCATGGCAGTTTCAGTGGAGATCAGTGGAGAGATAGGTGAAATGGCAAGATAAACTATCTGTTGTGACTATAGTGATGCATGAGGTGCATCTACATATACATTGGAGTTGCCAATGATAATCACGCAGTCGAGGAGAGTGGGATTGCATCGAATTGATCTTTGTAATCAGCTTGGATTGCGCAGTGGAGGTAGGCTATCAGGAGGCAAAAATCAGTGCATGGATTTGCAGATTTCTTCATGATAGTGTGTGATGATTGATTGTACTGAGGGCTTGTGACAAGCTTTGTATGATTTTATGAGATTGTTACATGATCTCCATGATACATAATATGATAGTTGGGGTTTTCAACTTCAGGCTTTCCCATTAAACAACTGTGTTATGTGTGTTTTTATTGCTTCATGTGTTTTTCAATTGTTGATTAAATTTCCGCAAGAATTATAGTGGAAGGATTATGTATTTAGCAAGCAGATAAATATTGTTAGATCAGGAGAGCCCGGATATATACATGCATATTGTATATAATTTCTACATGGTATCGGAGCGTTGATAATTGGAGCAGATTGCAATTATTGAAGCAGTTGAGTTTTGTGCTGGTGGAATTCGAATTTGCTGCAATGTTTTCTTGGTGTCGAAGTTGAGCATTCATTGAAATGTATTTCAACGGATTGCGATTGGAGTATGCCCTTGAGGGCAGCTCAAATTATATTGCATGGAAGGACAGGATGGAGGCGGTGCTGGAGGATAATGGGTTGAAGTAGTTCATAGATGTTGATATTCCTAAACTGGGTTCTAGTGATACAGCCGCACTTGACGCATGGCAAAAGAAGGTAGCAAGGTGTCGAAGGATTCTGTTGGAAGGTGTGAAGGATCACATTATGTCCAACCTTCACAGTAAAGCCAATCCATTCTTGATGTGGAAGGATTTGACAATATTGTTCCAAAGCAGAAGTGACCAGAGGAAGTTGGCGCTTAAAGACAAGCTCAGGAAAATAAAAATGGAGAATAATGACACTATTCCGGTATACTTGAAAAAGTTTGTCCATTGCAAGGATGAGCTTGGGAGTGTAGGAGTTAGTGTGGATGAAGAAGACTTGGTGAGCTTGGCTCTCCTTGGGCTTCCGAAGAGTTGGCATAGCTACGAAGACTCTGTCAATGGTCTGGAGAAATTGCCAGGACGAGAGCGACTTTGGTTGGATCTTGTGTAGGAGGAGATAAGGCAGAGTACCAGGGATGGATCTTCATCAAAGAATGATGATGAAGAGGATTGTGCTTTGGATTCCAAAGCAAGGAAAGGGAAGGGGAAGAAAAATCCTTCTCAATCCGGTGCGGATGGCAAAGAGCGTGACATGTCCAAAGTGAAGTGTTTTCATTGTCACGAACATGGGCATTTCGCCACACATTGTCCATAGAAGAAGAAGAACAAGCAGGCTGCTGGAGCTACAGCTGGTGAGGGTCTTGCCTCGCAATTTGAGCTGGACTTCTCATTGATCGCATGCATGGTGTCTAGTGCATTGGGATCGGGGTGGTATTTTGATAGTGGCGCTTCCTTTCACATGACGGGAGATGTGAACCTTTTCAGTGACTTGGTGGAGAAAGATCTCCAGTTGCATGTTGAGTTGGGCAACAATGGATGATACAATGCGACCAACATTGGTACCATTGCCTTTCAGAGGGAGTCAAGTAAACTCATTATTTTACAAGATGTAGTGCATGTTCCAGGTTTAAAGAAGAATTTAATCTCAGTCGTAATGTTAGAGGATAAAGGGTATGATGTTGTATTTAGTGAAGGAAAATATTTCCTTCGGTACAAAACAACAGGACAAGTCAAGAAGGTTTGGATTCAAGCCAAGAATCTCTATAGACTTGAAGTAGATGGGATTTCTACGGAGCTTCCTACTATTGGGAAGTGCAAGAAAGCCATGCAATTAAAGCTTGAGAGGGAGCTGGATTTGCATGCAGGTAAGAGTGAACCTCAGGATGTGGAGAACCCACAAGATGAGGATCATGGAGTGGGATCAACCACTCATGCAGAGAAATTTCATGCCAGATGGGCAGAGGGAGTGCATGCAGCTATACCACCAGGTTAGAGGTGGGGTGACACGCATGAGTAATCCCAAGAGGAGATTTCTGGGCAGGATTCATGGAGATGGTGTGGATCTCATGAATTGAACCTAGCTATGAGGCGCCCATAGAGCAGCAGTAGCATGATCATTTGGATTGATGCAGGAAGATCAAAGTGATAATGTTGGATACTGGAGCGCGGTTCAGAGTTGACAGCAAGTGCAGAGTGCATGGGTGCAGAGTTCAACAGTGCAATGGTTCCTGAAGACATGTGAAGTAGCTAAGTAGAAGTCAAAGACTTTGATGATAGATGCATCAGATTGATTGAGTTGTTTGGAGCCTATTCAGTTTTGAAAGAGTTGCAGAGCAGATGCATGGAGTTGCATGGCACTTGCAAAGGTTGCAAGGCGAATGCATGGAGTTGCATGTCGCATGAAAAGACAGTCCTTTCTTGTTGAGAGGGAGTGTTGAATATTGCAATAAGAAATAGTGAAGGAGGCATCCTGAAACATCATTCCTGATCCTAGTTGGAAAATAATCACCTAAACTAGGTGGGGCCCACATAGGTGATTTTTGTCGCAAAGTCTATTTTTAGACTATGTCTATTTTTATACATGTCAATCATATTCTATGAGTTGCAGGATGCTATTTGTGGATGGTTGGTCAAGTTGGAAAAATAGATGGACTTCTATTTTTAGACATATTGGGCGGAATCTATTTTTAGATTGCCGGTCTAAAAATAGATATGTCGAATATTATTAGCTCTTAATAATATTTGGACTCTAAACATTATCTTATTCTCTTGGAGCACTTCAGTTAAGTGCACAGATGTGGCACAGGAGCTGACATAAGGAATTACGCTATTTCTAAGGGTTTACTAGAGCTATTGCATGGAGGACTTCAGTTAGAACTCATGTGACAGAGTTTGGTGGAGTTGGAGAAGTAGTTGGTGGAGTTGTATTTAGTTTAACTCAGTTAGACTCAGTTGAGCTAGTTGTATCTAGTTTAACTGATTGATACACTAGTGAGAGTGGAGTGAATTAATTAGTTAATTAATTCACAAATAATAACTCATTAATCAACTGAAAAATACGTCAGTTAACTACAGTGCATGGTAGTTTCAGTGGAGACCAGTGGAGAGATAGGTGAAAGGGCAAGATAAACTATCTGTTGTGACTATAGTGATGCATGAAGTGCATCTACATATACATTAGAGTTGCCAATGATAATAACACAGCCAAGGAGAGTGGGATTGCATCGAATTGGTCTTTGTAATCAGTGTGGATTGCGCAATGGAGGTACGCTATCAGGAGGCAAAAATCAGTGCATGGATTTGCAGATTTCTTCATGATAGTGTGTGACGATTGATTGTACTGAAGGCTTGTGATAAGCTTTGTATGCTTGTATGAGATTGTTACATGATCTCCATGATACATAATATGATAGTTTGGGTTTTAAGCTTCAGGATTTTCCGTTAAACAACTGTGTTATGTGTGTTTTTATTGCTTCATGTGTTTTGCAATTGTTGATTAAATTTCCGCAAGAATTATAGTGGAAGGATTCTGTATTTAGCAAGAAGATAAATATTGTTAGATCAAGAGAATCCGGATATATACATGCATGTTGTATATAATTTCTACAAAATCATCTACAATTCACTATGAACCTCCCAAAGAAGCAGAAGATTCATTAAGCATGCCTCAAGAGGAAGGAGAAATCCATGAATAATTTGATCCCAAGGAGGAAGAAAGAGTGTTCAGGAAAGCACTTCTTGACATGACTGATATGGTTAGAATCCTTTATCAAGAAAGGAATGAGAGACTAGAAGGAGAAGGATCTAAACTTCACAAGGAAGGACAAGGATCTTCAGGAGGTCACCATGATGAAGATAAGTCAAAGAATGGAAATGGAGGAAATGGAGGCAATGGAGAGCCATCATCCTCACCCTCATCATCATCATCCTCTACTTCTTTAGTACATTAGCCACACAAGTCAAAGAACACTGCTAAAGGCCCTTTTTTAAAACTTGATGTTAATTTTGAATTGCTAATGTTTAATGGTGAAGTCAATGCAGAAAAGCTTGATAATTGGATTAGGCAATTGGAGGAATGTTTGAGAATATATAACCTTCAAGATGATGATACCAAAATTCAATTAGCTTCATTGAGAATGGAAGGTGCAACACTTGTTTGGTGGGAAGCCAAGACAAAGGAGGAAATAAAGAAACATGGTAAGATTATTATGTCATGGTCAGATTTCATTACTGCTATAAAACAACAGTTTTATCCATTAGCTCATATGCAGAAATCCATAACAAATTGGCATTACTTTATGCAATTAAAGGGACAAAATGTGCAAGAATACACCAATAATTTAGGAGAAGAGCTCTCTTATTAGAGGTGGATTTGTAGAGCCAAGATTCTTTTCTCAAGTACATAGGAGGCTTACCTTGCTACCTAAAACATATTATTCTCATGTTTAACCCCATCAGTCTAGATGAAGTATGTGTTCAGGCCACACATCTAGAAGCTAGAGGGAAGAACATTTCTGAAGAGGGTAGAAAGAAACCTTTGAAGAGGAAAGCCAAGGAAAAGACCTCAAAAGGTAAAAACAAAAAGAATGCATCTGTTAAGAAAGAGGGAGAAAAAGTGGTTTGTAAACATTGTTCTAAAGAAGGCCATGATGAAACTCGTTGTTGGAAATTACATCATGAAATGAGACCAAAGAAACCCAATAACAAACAGAAATAAAAAACTGCTGCTACAACTCAACATGATTTAGGATCTAATCCTGGAAATGAATCTAAGATTACAACCATGGGATTGAAGAACATGAAGGGAAAAGAAATTGAAACTAAACCCAGTACTAGTACATAAAATTTTCACATAAACACTCCAAATGAAGAAAAAATAATAGAACTGTTTCATGTGAGGGCCATATCCAAGCATACCAAGATTGACACATTGTTTAATAGTGGGTCACAAGCGAACTTAATATTTGAAGACTTGGTCCAGAAGCTTAACCTTGAGACCGTATTACATCCAAAACCATATCCATTAGGTTGGATTTGTAAGGATGCAAATCTACAGGTTTCAAAGAAATGTATATTGCGGTTTGCAATCATTGCAAATTTTGTTGACACAGTTGAATTAGATGTGGTTTCGCTTGACATCACTAGTATTGTATTAGGGATTCCTTATTTGTATGATAGGAAAGTGATCTTCCATCTCCATGAGAATAAGTATCATTTATTCAAACATGGAAAGGAGTTCATTGTTAGAGCACATCGTAAGAAGACAAGCATTGCTATGGTAAATGCTAGACAGGTAAAGAAGTTGGTAAATTCAAGTAATAATTTTGTTCTTCTTATGATTAAGCCTAAAGCTGATATTAATCATGAATCATTTGAGGGATTTGATCCTAATTTGAAATCAGATTTATATGATGTAGTTAATGCACATCATGAGATGTTTCAAAAGCCAACAGGATTGCCTCCAAAAGGGAAATTCAACATGAGATTCAGTTGCAGCAAGATTGTACTCTTCCAAACATCGGTATGTATCGCATGTCGATAATGGAGAATGATGAAATAAAGAGGAAAATCAAAGAGATGTTGGATAAAGGAATCATAAGGCCAAGTACCTCGCCATGCGGTTCACCCATAGTCTTGATACCAAAGAAATATGGGACTTGGCGCATGTGTGTAGATTTCCGAGCTTTGAACAGGATTACGAAAAAAAATTGTTACCCACTCCCAAGAATAGATCATTTTCTTGATCAGCTGAAAGAAGCAAAGTTTTTCACTAAGTTAGATTTACGAAGTGGATATCATCAAGTAAGAATTACAGAAAGTGATATATGTAAAACTGCATTCAAAACCAAACAAGGACCCTTTGAGTGGCTAGTTATGCCTTTTGGTTTGTGTAATGCATCGGAAATTTTCATGTGTGTTATGGATAATGTTTTGCGTCCATTCCTTGATGACTTTGTTATTGTCTACTTAGATGGAATTTTAATTTTCAGCAAAACAAGAGAAGATCATGTCTTGCATGTGAATAGAGTGCTTGATATTTTGAAGAAAGAGATTGTTTCTTAAGATGTCAAAGTGTGAGTTTGGAAAGACTTATTTGGTATATTTGGGACATATTGTAGGAGGAGGAGAATTGAGGATTGATCCTTCTAAAGTGGAAGCCATTGTGAATTGACCCACGCCCAAAACAGTTACCGAGGTAATAATTTTCTTAGGTGAAACTCAATATTAGAGAAAGTTTATTGCTAACTTTTCTTCCATTGCAGCTCCTATGCATGCAGTGACAAGTGTGAAGAAAGGCTTCCAATGGGGAGAAAACCAATATCAAGCTTTCGAAGCTTTAAAATATAATATCAGTTCAGCTCCAGTCCTTGCATTACCAAATTTGAGACATCCATTCAAGATTAAAACTGATGCTAGTAATTATGCCATGGGTGCAATACTTTTGCAGCATGGTAAGCCTATCACTTTTCATTTTTAAACTTTTAATGGTGTTGTGACTAATTATCCTACATATGAAAAAGAACTATAGGCATTGGTACAAACTGTCAAGAAGTGGAAACACTACTTGATGGGTAAAGAGACTATTGTGCATACCGATCACCAACCATTACAGTACTTGCAATCACAAACAAAATTGCAGTAATCAAGACATTTCAGGTGGATGGTATTTCTTCAATATTCTAACTTGGTTATAAGGTACAAGAAAGATATTTTCAAAAAATTTGCTGATATTATTTCAAGACCAATCATTAGTGCTTCTACTTTACTAAAAAATGATTTTGTTGTACATGAGAGTTACATAGAACAATATGTACATGACATTTCTTTTCAAGATGTGTATGCTAGTTTGAGTGAAGGGAATCAAATTGAAGAAAAAGATTATCACATGCATAACAATTTGCTGTTTCATTTTGGCAAGCTGTGTATTCCATAAGGGGAGAGGCTACGGGTCATGAGAGAAGCTCATTCATCTCTTATTGTTGGACACTTTGGGGTAAGCAAAACAGTGGCACATCTACAGAGGTATTGCTATTGGCCTCACATGATAGAAAGTGTGTCACATTTTATAAGAGGTTGTTCTATGTGTGAAACAAGTAAGCCTAATAATAGGAAGCTTGGGTTGTACACGTCACTACCAATACCATCAAGGCCATGGGAGAGTGTCTCCATGGAATTTGTTGGAGATCTACCTATGCCAAGAAAACAACATGATTATATTTATGTAGTTGTGGATAGATTTAGTAAAATGTGTGTACTTATGACATGTAAGAAAACAATTACCGTTGAACAAACTACTGAAAGTTATTTTCAACATGTTTGGATTCATTTTGGATTGCCAGCTTCTATTGTTAGTGATAGGGATTCTAGGTTCATTGGGAATTTTTGGTAAAACATATGGATAATGATGAACACAAAGTGGAAAAAGAGTACCACCCAGAAACAAATGGAAAAACCGAGGTGGTGAACAGAACCGTTGTGCATCTATTGAGAGTATATTGCAGCAAACATCCTAAGTTGTGGGATGAACAACTGCATTACATTCAACACACTTACAACCGGGAAAACCACTCTTCTACACAAACATCACCTTTTGAAGTATGCTTTGGGTATTTGCCAAAATTACCATTATAATTCATCTTTGAGAAGGATGTTACAATTGATGGCCATAGTGACATTGATAAGGCTAAAAAATTCATTGAGAAAATTCAGATTATACATCAACAAGTTCAAGAACAGCTTGAGAAAATTCATAGAAAATACAAATAAAGGCATAATAAACATTGAGTTGATCACAAGTTTCAAGATGGAGATGAGGTATGGTTGTACATTCGCAAAGAAAGGATGCAAGGGGAAGGTAAAAAGCTCAAACCCATTCGTTATGGTCCTTTTAAGATCATAAAACAAGTTGGTAACAATGCATTCCAACTTCACTTGCCTTATTATATGCAAATGTATTCAGTTGTTAATGTTGAAAACTTACGTTTGTATGAGCCACCTTTGATGATCAACTACCTTCTATTGAAGATTTCTTGCAAAAATTTCTAGATGAGCTTAAAGAAGATACAATTCTTGATAGGAGGACAAGAGCATCAAAGAGGGAAAGCATTGACTACCTTCGAGTTGGGCTCAAAGGCACTAAACCAAGCAAGGAAAAATTGATGGAGGTTGGAAAGGTGAGGGAGTTGTACCCTCATTTACTGAAAAGGTAATCAAGTATTTTGGGGTCCAAAATCTTCCCAATGGGGAGGAGTGATCATGAGTTCATAAATTTTGCTCAAAATTCAAAGTTACAGGATTATATTTAAATTAGGATGGTTATGTAGATATTGTCTTCCTTATTTCGGCGCCGTGAACGGTTCGAAAAACTGATGTCATATGAGGGAGATATCGCATTCTGATCGAAATGCTAAATAGGTAAAATTGTGACAGTTTTGACCAGGTTTGACTCAGATGCACAGTAAAAAAAAGGATGCACAATGAGAAAAAGGTAATATGAGGAATATTCTTTTCCTCAGAACCAATCAGGGTTTGACAAGTGTCGATTCATTATTCGTGGTATGGGATTGGAGGACCATTGAGAAGGTGCCACGTGGCTAGCCTTGAGGCCACCACGTGGCCCTGAAAGGGCAGTGTAAAATTTTGGTGAGGTCTGCAGGGCTCGACCCCGATACCTCCTACCGGGCATGCGTGAGGTTTACCATCCGCGCTATACATTGTGACTTAACATATTTTGTCGATGGGTTTATGTTAAAGTTTATTGCAATCGTAGTTGGGGGTTGGAACCACTGGCAGTCCCAACCCCCTAGTGGTTCCATAGCATTGATGACATGTAAACGTAAATATAACCAAACTGTGCAGAAGTGTTAAACCCAATAGCTAACTGCCAACAGCTTCGACGGTTGTCACATGGCCACGTTTTAAAACATTATCTCCACAACGGATAAAGCGCTAACCTCCGACGGTTATGAAACCCGCAAGTTTGGGGTGCGCATGTGCCACCCCAACCGCTAACTTTTATTGTGATGGTTAGATTCAATGGAAGTCTAGAGGCATGCTATTTGTGGCGGAAATTCCTAAATTAACTCTAGTTAAGTGGAGTTCTCCACCTTTAGTGGAGTTTTTCTAGGTGAAACTGGGAAAAAGTGTAGGAGGCTCAATTTTCGACCATTCTGGGTGAATGAAGAGTCATTTTTGATTAATTGGAGCATTCTGGAGCCATTGGTGCAGAGAAAATAACCATTATTTCACTATAACTACATGTATTAGCAAAATTTTGAGCATAATGAAAGATGGACATGCCATTGGGAGCTGGACCAGAAGATGTAGTCTAGGAGGGGTGAACTACTTCATCATGCTTGCTGTGTAAATTTCATGTGGTGAATTATTTCTCTATTTTACACTACTTTTCAGTGTTATTTAAGCTTTTTTTATGCTTCTAATTCACTAAAAATAATCTACAATTCATGGACAAACACATCAATTCTTATTCAAACTAATGAACTGATTATGCACATGTTTATAAACTGAAACGACACTTAGCACAACAAAAATAATACAATAATTTCGATCAAATAACCACCTCCTTCCTTGGTTAATTGAAAATGCCCCCCTTGTTAGTATGAATCTTAATCGCAAGTGTACGAAAAAGGCTCACTTTAGCCGCGCATAACAAACAACCCTAACAACAAAGATGGCTGCCAATATCTTTAGGTCTGCAATTAGTTGACCAAGATAAATGCTGCAAAAATCTAGATCTATGCATTAAAAGATATTAAGCAGTAAATAAAAGAAAGAGTTTCTCCATGCATCCAATAGACAAGACAAGATTGTTTTAAAGAATTTTTTGTATTTATGACACCTGGGAGGAGAACTTAGAAATATGTTACCAGTCCTCCTCAATGGGATGGGTTCTTGTAAGTCCTTAGCACTTCAGATCTAAAATCCCTCTTTCTTGATGGTGTAGAAAACCCAGACAAAAAATGGAACTCAAAGGGAGCTCACAAGAAAAATGGTAGCAAAATATGAAAATGATGGTGGATCAAAGTCAGACCAAAAGTATAGATCCAGAGTGATCTTTAGGCAACAAAAGGTAGTGAGGGAATGGAAAAATCCTTCTATTTATAACAAAATATTGAGTTAGTCTAGATATTGGTGCATAATCAAAGTATTATTAACCAAATCAAGATCCAACTTTTATGGAATATTTTATTATATTTGTTGGAGGGAAAAAGAATTTGACTTGGGTCAAATCCCTTTATTTGTAAATAATAAATAAATAAATGATATTTATTATTTTAAGGATGTGGTTGAGTAATAATCAAATAAATAATGATTTATTTAGTTATTTATAAGTGTTTTAGTCACATTTAACAAGGAATATTATTTAAATAAGGTTTAAATAATTATTCCTAGAAAATAATAAAATAAATAGTCATTTATCTAATTAATTTTCCTGTTTTGAGTTAAATATGACCAGGAATATTAATTAAACGACTGTTTAACTAGTTATTCCTTGAGGAAAATCAAACAAATGTGGATTTACTTAATATTTCCTCATGGGGTTTCCTGTTTAGACCATAAACACCTTAACAAATGGGGTTTACTAAGTTATTTTTTATAGTAAAAGAAATTTTACTTAGGGTAAAATTGGTCTTACATGGTGTACTTAGGTTCATCTAATAGTAATAGGTTAGATGACCAAAAAATGGTGTAACAGATTTCCCCCCAGCGTGCAAGATTTAGGATATAATCGTATGACCAAAGTACGTTATAAGAACTCAATCACTAGACATCGAAGGGGAAGTCAGAGAGAGAGAAATATAAGGTAGACCAAAGCGCTAGAGGACTAGACCCTGAGGAGGCGAGACTTACAGGTGCGAAAAGTATCTTTTATGAGTGAGTACCTGTGCTATAGGCGGCGGAGGAGGCATACCTATGCCCACCGAGACAAAGTACAAAGAATAATGCATCCAGTAAACAAGGGACTGAACAATATAGTACATGCTGGCATAAACATGAGTCAGGTAAAAACATGATAATGGATTCCACATACATACTGTGCCTGGGATAACAACCAGGACTTATACAATAATATTTGAGTACATGAGACATAAATACAACCAACATGCCCCTGTAAACAGGAAAGGGCTCTGAAAATCTCACTGATACATGTAAACTAAAAAGCGCTGCAAGCGGCTGAGGCCGACATCATCAAATCTATAGAGCTGCATCAAAGGCTGTGATGAAGAGCTCATCTCGGCATGTGGGGGGCTACCTGAAGGGCCACCCCCTCATGAGGTCTCAAAGCATCTCACACATACTCGGAATCACCGGTATCATTTGTTGCATCACTGAACCATCAAGTATACAGATCTCGATCATGCTGAAAGGAGCCAGAGCTGAGAAAAAATCAAGTCAAAGCGCAATAAGGAGTCCCTTTTCCCGATCCGAGGCACCGAACATGAGTGGAAGATGGAACCAAGGTACACCGCCCTCTAGACCTGTCTTCTGGAATGAATGATCTGATGTTGACAGAAGTAGGTCTGCCATAGGTGAGGCAATAAGGCATCCTCAACTAAGACACGAGAGAAAATAGTAGAGCGATTGACATACTGACACTAGGGATGATGATGAAATGGGGGGTACTGGGTAGCGGGTGGAAGACTTCCATTTTTAGAGCATAAACGGAATGGATGACCTGGCGGCGACTGACACAATATCAAAGGGGATAGGGGACAGTAGGATTGGAGGCCATAATGTGTGACACGAGAGAGGAACCAAGCAATTAAGGATGGAGGACTATATCGGGATACAAAGGGACTCGGGATAGAATCCATGGATGCGATGATGACTCAACTCGGATGCTCTAAACAAGGATGACTCGATGATGCTGCCACATAGAAAAGGTCCAATGGGGACCACATGATGGTTACTAACAACGAAAATCGACACGAGCAAGGAAAAGTATGGAGGCAAAGTGGTGCCCCAAGTACAAGTGTGGCGAGTGAATAAATTCGATTTTGAAGAGTGGTGAAGTGACCCTTCTTGGACAAAATGTGTCCTGGTGAAGTATCAAATCACGAAAAACTAACAGATACCCATTTGAGGGCTCAGTGAGAGCTTTCCAACGGTATAGACGGTTTGTCAAATTGAGTTACGATTGGGCCGTAGCAAGCGAAAGAAAATTCAGGGGTTTCTCTTTTAATAAGGCATTTTCCCTCCAAATTCACTCATTTTCAAGTGTAGCTATGGTGAATGTAGAAATGAGAGAAGGCCTTAAATCTTGCGGCGATCGTAGCAGACAAATCGACCATTGGAGTCAAGACCTGTCAGTGGTAGGTAAGAGGCATAACCATACTCTTTCAATTAAGGGGATCAAAATTTCAGTTTAGGTACCCAGAGCTCATGAACAGGTTAGGTCGCACTTTTTGGGGTCTGTTTTGTGACCTGGGTAGAAAGTACTAGGTAGAAAACTGCGACCTATCCCAGGAAATGACCTGAAAAGTGCGACCTGTCAGAGAAAGGGGGTGTCAGTGATGTTTTTGGTTGAGATTTGGGATTTTTATGGTTGAGGGGCATAGGTGCCCCCAAGCATGCTATGGTCATACCAAAATTTATTTAGAAAGGGGGAATTTAAACACATTTTTATGATGTGGTGCGCCATTTGTTTTCGTTATGGTTATGCAGTTCGAGAAAGGGAATGGATGATTACCAATCTCTTTTGGTACTGCATATATGAAGCAAATGGACTATGTTTTTGGGTTGGCATACATGGTGTCACTATCCCAAAGAGAGGATTTGGATATAATGAACTGGTGCTCTCCTAGAAAACCCACAGGTTGGTCAACAACAATGTCTAGGGGACGGAGTTGCTGATGTAAGATGAAGGAATGATGAGGGGTATCATCCCTAGAGTGATATAAAGTGATATGGGACTCTAGAGGTTTGTCTAACTAGGGAAGAAGAAGGGTACTAGAGTCGAAACCACCATATACACTAGGAGAGTTGTGGAGAATCACTGCTCCTGGACTCTCAAATATGGGTGCCCCCTTACCAAAACATTGGGTGTCAATTTAATTACCACAAGGTGTATGTGGTTCGAATGTATGGTTTCTATGTAAGGGGGAATAGATAAATTTAGGGGTGGTAAATGCTTCCATAATGTTGTCATCGTAATAAAATATGGGGTGCCTGGAGGAAGAGAGACCACATGACGGGACGAAGCTACCTGACTCATCTTCATGAGAAGAGAGGTTCACATGAGCATCGTCACAAGGGGTGACAGAAAAACAAGTAGATGAAAGATCAACCAATGTTGAGCCCAGGGTGATCGCTTAAGGGAGGTTGAGAGAAACAGAAGGGGAAGTCTTAGAGGGAGTTTCCACCGAGGGTCTCATGGATGATGATAGGTAGAGGATGGTGGCCGCAGAATCCATCATCTCGACATCAGGAGGGGGAATGTCAATGGGAGAAAGTAAATCCTCGAGCTGGCTTGCAGCATACTGCGCAAGGACGGGAGAGGTGGATTGGTTTTGTTCAACCTTGTACTCCCGAACTAACTCTAAGGAGACGCGGTAATGCATAAGGCAAGGACAATGGTGAGAATAATGGGCATGGAGATCACACAAAGCATAAGGTTGGTTGGTGTGAATAGTATTAGTTTTCTTGGTTGCAGTTGAGGAAGAAATAGAGGCTTCAGGGACCATAGACTCAGGGAATGAAACATTAACCATGGGTTTGATGCGGGGCAAGTCAGGACAGGTGTGGTGGCATGACTGACGACATCACACAAAGCACTGGGCTTTGGAGGTGGAGGAGGAGCAAGGTTAGTCGGGGTAGCCTTGTCTTTTGATGCCCTCTTGCGAGCTTTTCCATTTTACCCGAAGCTGTCGCAACAGGAGAAGGTTCCTATTGAGGTGGCTGAGGCACTGTACTAGTGGGAGAAGTCATGGGGACCAGTTGAACTGTGGTCAAAGCAAGATAAGGTTTGGGTTGACCAGGTGGGGTAGCGGCTGTGGGATCAAGGTACCAGACGGGAATCCCTAGGGTCAGGTTGGGAAGAGATAGGGTAGCCATGACAGGTACTGAGAACACTCTAGGAGGGGGGGTTGGAATGATATGACCAGAGGGGTAATGGCCAGATGAGACAACTCCAAGATGGTTAAGGCCTGGAGGAACTGTTCCAGGAGGGTAGAGAGGCTCATGGATACCAGATGTACGTGAAGGGCTAGGAGGAGGAGGTTCAGAAGGCTGAATCGAAGGGCTAGGAGTAGGCTGCAGAGGGCGAGGCTGCTGTCTAGCCGAAGTGGGCCACTTGAAGGAAGCTCGAGATTATTGCACATGCAAACATTCGATGAGATAGGATCAGAGACAGGATGAGAAAGACCAAGGAATGTACCAAGCAAAGAGGAGTCTTTGTAGACTCTGGGTGAGACACTGGTCAATGAATCGACGGTTTGCTTATTGGCCACCGAAGAGATGATGGAATCAGGGGAGGTCTGAGACTTCAGTTTGTAATATGTCAACTGGTCGATGGTGACTATCTTTCCATTATGGGGAAATGACATCTTGTGGTGAACCTAGATGGTACAACAAACATTGCATAGGTGTAGCTATGACCCAATATAATGTTGTAACCTAAGGGGGCATCAATGACTTCTACGTCAACGCAGACAGTCTTGCCCGCAAGAGTAATAGGAAAATTGCAGAACAAGCCAATGGGCTGGGAATTGTGGCCATCCCACACTCGAAGAGTGATTGTGGAAGGAGCCAACTCTGGTGATCTGAGTTGCTTCCAAACCAAAGCGGACATCACGCAGGTGGACACCCCCTCATCAATGATACAATGGGAAGCGTTGGTATTCTGGATCTTGACTGGGATTTGGAAGGCGACGGAAGCAGGAAGAGGGGGATGTTCTGACTGGTCAACATCGAAGACGATCAATTGATCATCTGAAGGATCTACATCGCCCATGGCAGATAGTAGAGCTTTTCGTTGTGAAGGGAATGACTGGAGGAGTTCCAGCGTTGAGATGGCTGCAAGAGATTGTGCCAAATCATCTAATATACTATACAAATGGGCAGCTTTGCCAAAAGCAACATTTCAGCGTAATGGTCCCTTAGGGATCTTGGTGTGAACCTCTGCCTTAGGCTAAGGGATCTGCAAAGGACCATTAGGTGTCGAAAGAGGCTCTGTAGAACCTGAAGAAGGGGGCTCAGGGACAAACGTAGCGAGAGGCTTGTTGTACTGATGGGACCGAGTCTTAAGGTTGAGGTCTACGGTTATAGGTTGGTCATAATTCATCATGAAAATCTGGTAATCGAAGGTACCAGATGGAGGAGGTTGAGTGGCTGCCTGACCTTTAGGTGGTTGGGTAGCCATGAATCCTTGCTGAGGGAAGTGATTAGTAAACATAGCTGGCTGACTAGGCGCAATATTGGGAGGGACGGAAGGGGAGGCTTGCTGTCCTCGCAATGCTGCTTGAGACTCCCACATCTGCCACATCTATGGTAAAAGAGGACAATTGTGCATGTAATGACCGTAAACACCTGGTCGATGGTGACTATCTTTCCATTATGGGAAAATGAAATCTTGCGGTGAACCGCAGATGGTACAACAGACATTGCATAGGTGTAGCTACGACCAAATATAATGTTGTAATCTAAGGAGGCATCAATGACTTCTATGTCAACGCAAACAGTCTTTCCCGAAAGAGTAATAGGACAATTGCGGAACAAGCCAATGGGCTGAGAAGTGTGGCCATCCCACACTCGAAGAGTGATCGTGGAAGGAGCCAGCTCTATTGATCTGAGTTGCTTCCAAACCAAAGAAGACATCGCGCAGGTGGATGCCCCATCATCAATGATACAACATGAAATGTTGGCATTCCGGATCTTGACTGGGATTTGGAAGGCGACAGAAGCAGGAAGAGGGGGATGTTCTGACCGGTCAACATCGGATACGATCAATCGATCATCTAAAGGATCTACAACGCCCATGGAAGATAGTAGATCTTTTCGTTGTGATGGGCACAACTGCAGGAGTTCCAGCGTTGAGATGACCGCAGGAGATTGCACCAAATCATCTACTATACTATACTAATGGGAAGATTTTCCAAAGGAAAAATTTCAGCGTAATGTCCCTTAGCGATATTGGTATGAACCTCTATCTTAGGCTGAGGGATCTACAAAGGACTATTAGGTGTCAAAAGAGGCTTTGTAGAACCTAAAGAAGGGGGCTCGGGGACAAATGTAGTGGGAGGCTTGTTGTACTGATGAGATCGAGTCTGAAGGTTGAGGTCTAAGGTTATAGGTTGGTTAGAATTCATCATGAGAATCTGGTAATTGGAGGTACCAGATGGAGGAGGTTGAGTGGTCGCCTGACCTTCAGGTGGTTGGGTAGTCACAAATCCTTGTTGAGGGAAAGGATTAGTAAACACAGCCGGCTGAAAAGGCACAGTATTGGGAGGGATGGAAGGGGAGGCTTGTTGTCCTCGCAATTCTACTTGAGACTCCCACATCTGTCGCATCTATGGTAAAAGAGGACAATCGTGCGTGTAATGACCATAAACACCACTACAAGAACAAGGCTTGTTTGTACGAACATGCCTGTCTTGCTTGGGCTGAGTGCCCTGTTGCTAGTTAGCAGTGTTAGGTGCATTATTTTGAGGATTTGGTCCAGGATTACTGGAGGCAGATTGATTTTGAGTGACTTTCCTCTTCTTTTTGGAAGGAGGAGGATTAGTCACGTTTTGCTGTGCATACACCTGCCCCTGAGGGGGCGGTGGCCACTGTTGCGGGGGTTGAGAAGGCAAGGGAGGCAGAGGTGCTAATGACTGAGGAGATGGAGCACTAGGCTGCGGATATGGATAATAAGGAGGTTGGGTAACATTGTGGTAAACAAGAGGTTGGGCAAAAGGAGGAGGCATGCCATATCCTAGATACATGCTACCAGGAGGGGGAAAAGTGCAGGAGGTGCTAGCCCCTCCCTTAGGAAAACCATAGCCCATGGGAGGATGAGCATATGGATGAGAGATAGCTCCAATGATACCGTCAGTGACATGAGAGTCCCCGGTGCGTTGGCACCACCAGGTCGAGGAATATTAGGTAGAATGGTATAAACATAACTCGACTGAGCATAGATCAGATCACATTTTAATGCAATCTGGAGAGTGGCTTCTTCGGTTTGAGGGAAATGCGATGCGACATCTTTGCCTATAGCAGGAAAAAGAGATCTAAGGAACCAGTCCATGTAGACATGGTCTTCGAAGGTAGGGGCTCGAAATAGGCTCTTTCTTCTCTGCCATTTTTGGACATGATCAGATAGGTGGGTCGTAGAAGATTGACGGAAAGAAGTCAAAAGTTGGGTACTAGTGTCATAACGAAGGGGAAACTGAAAATAAGACAGAAAATCCCAGGCAAGAGTCGCAAAGGTGGTATGAGAGGATGAGGCCTGATCAACATAACGCTTAGAAGCTTCGCCAGTAAGCTTACGTTGGAACAACCGAAGGCAGACAGAGTCATCGATAATGGAGTTAGACGAACACCACATGTTGAAAGATTGAACATGATTTGTAGGATCTTCTCCAGCAAGAACTTCAAACTTGGGGATGTCAGAAGGGAGCTTGGTCGGCATAGCAGACCAACTAACGTCATGGTGTATAGGGTCATTGATCAACTCGTTAAAATCAGAAATAATGAGGCCTGCCATATAGGGGAGCAAGGGAGTAGCCGAACTAGTTCCTGTTGCAGTCCCACTAGTAGTATTTCTAGCATTAGGGCCGGGGCTACCACCATCGTTAGGTCCTGAACTAGACATGGTGAAGGTGACAGGGGGAGAACCGGGGGTAGAACTAGAAGGGGAACCCAATGAACCAGAAGAGGAGTCAGAGTGTGGACTCGGTGGAGGATTAACTCGAATCCTACGTGGAGGAGTAAGCCTTCCTACCGAAAACTGAGGATGAAGGCCAAGAAGTCTCTGGGATAAATGCCTTGGTGGTGCAATGGTGAAGGCACAAACACGGCACAAAGGGAAGAGATACCAAAAAGGGCGAAGAGGTGCAGGATCAACTAATTACAATGTCGAAACAAGGGTAGAGAGGTGTTGGACCAATTGATTTCAATGTTAAAGTATTTTATTGGTGGTGTTAAATAAGCTCTTCTTCACTTAGAGTGTGTGTGTTGAGTGTGTAAATTTTAATTTTTAAACACATACTTTTGTAGAGAAAAAGAAAAAATTGTGTTGTATAACTGTAAATAAACTTGCAGATAACATTATATGAAACTAAAATAACAGAAAATAAACAGCTAAATATGCTTTAATCTAAACCCAAGGAGGCGAGCCTCTCAACAAGTAGTTTGTAGGTGGGAAAAAATCTAGTCAAAACACACCAAAATAGCCAATAGATATAAATTAGGGAGGGACAATGATCTAAAGGTCAGATCTGCTGGAAATAGGTGTAGAGAAACATCAAAAAATCAGAGGAAACATTGTTGTAAATGAGGTGGCGAAAGGCTATGACCTGGAGGGAGGCAGAGGGGACTCTAGAGGAAAACCCAAACAAAACTAAAAGAAGGTGTTTTGGATGGGTAAATAGCCAATCTGAAGTGGATCTGAAGGTAAGGGATTAGATTTGAAAAAAGGCTGAACACTCTAAAATTTTAGACAACCTGCAATAGCTAAAATTCTTCCACAAAAGGTGGAGGGTACTGAAGCCCTAGGGGGCTAGGTTCCCACTTTGTTGAGAAAAACATAACAAGAATAGGTCCAAAACGGGTGGAGACAGAGGTCAAGTAACCCTGAACAGAGGCCCAGACAAACCCATAATAATCTCAGAAAAAATCTCTCAAAAAGTCTAGGTCGCAGTTTTTGACCTATTTTCTGTAGAGGTCACAGGGTTTGGCATCTTTTCTGCGCCCTGGAGGTTCAAGTCACAGGTTTTGGCCCAAAACGTGTGACCTGCACTTCTGGCACTCTCAGGAGCAGGTTTCAGAAAAGTTTTTCGTCTCAGCTGTGGTTGATGCTTCTCACCTGCGCAATAGGTCTGAAAACACACGGGAGTTATAATTTTCAATGTTTTAGGGTTTTATAGATTAAAAACAACATCAAGAAAAGAAAAAAAAGAAATTGAAGATAAATCCTAGGGTTTGAAGCAGTTGTATATGCAGGGATCTGAAAAACGACAGAGGTCGTAATCGTAAACCCTTCTGGAGTCGCCAGTTGTTAGTATGAATCTTAATCGCAAGTGTACGAAAAAGACTCAATTTAGTCGCGCATAAAAAACAACCCTAATAGCAAAGATGGCTGCTAATATCTTTAGATATGCAATTAGTTGACTAAGATAAATGCTGCAAAAATCTAGATCTATGCATTAAAAGACATTAAGCAGTAAATAAAGACGAGTGAATAAATAAATAAATAATTTTATTTTATTTTATATATTTGAACATAGAAAGATGTTACTAGTCTTCTCAATAGGATGGGTTCTTGTAAGTCCTCAGCACTTCAGATCTAAAATCCCTCTCTCTTGATGGTGTAGAAAACCTAGACAAAAAATGGAATTCAAAGGGAGCTCACAAGAAAAGTGGTAGCAAAATATGAGAATGATGGTGGATCAAAGTCAAACCAAAAGTATAGATCCAGAGTGTTCTTTAGGCAACAAAAGGTAGTGAGTGAATGGAAACATCCTTCTATTTATAACAAAATATTGAGTTAGTCTAGATATTGGTGCATAATTAAAATATTATTAACCAAATCAAGATCCAACTGTTATGGAATATTTTATTATATTTGTTGGAGGGAAAAAGAATTTGACTTGGGTCAAATCCATTTATTTGTAAATAATAAATAAATAAATGATTTATTTATTATTTTAAGGACGTGGTTGAGCAATAATCAAATAAATAATGATTTATTTATTATTTTAAGGATGTGGTTGAGCAATAATCAAATAAATAATGATTTATTTATTATTTTAAGGATTTGGTTGAGTAATAATCAAATAAATAATGAATTATCTAATTATTTATAAATGATTTAGTCACATTTAACAAGGAATATTATTTAAATAAGGTTTAAATAATTATTCCTAGAAAATAATAAGATAAATAGTCATTTATCTAATTAATTTTCCTATTTTGGGTTAACTATGACCAGGAATATTAATTAAACTGATGTTTAACTAATTATTCCTTGAGGAAAATCAAACAAATGTGGATTTATTTAATATTTCCTCATGGGGTTTCCTGTTTAGACCATAAACAACTTAACAAATGTGGTTTATTAAGTTATTTTTCATAGTGAAAGAAATTTTACCTAGGGTAAAATTGGTCTTACATGGTGTACTTAGGTCCATCTAATAGTAACACGTTAGATGACCAAAAAATGGTGTAACACCCCTTATGCAAGAAATCGGGTAGCAGTGAAACCTAAGTCCCTACAACACTTAGTGTTTTCATTTTATTCGTTGTTGAATGATGACGCTACACACGGGTATGGCACAACCATATTCAATTTGGAATCAATATCGTAATTGATAGTGGACAAGATACACACATAAAAGAGTGGGAATGTTACAGGTGAAAGAAAAAGGTTGAAAGGATTCTGTTGAGCGTTGAAATGCTTCTGTCAAAAGGTTCTTGGAAAAAATGGGCTTGATGGGCTTAACTTCTGGTAAATGTCTCACACAATTCCTGCAAATCTAAAACAGGGATATAAAATAGCACACATAAATAAAATAGACAACAATAAAATAAAATCTACAGATAGCAATAGAGTGGTTAACTAACAAAAAAGAGTTTAACTTGATCTATCACTGGACTGCACAACGTATTGAAGTCGTCACTTCTCATGGTGTAAAATTCTTCCACAATCATGTTACCAAAGCACACATCTCCCACTGCAAAGCTCAAGTGGTACAATCTGTCGGGAATCATTCTGATGACTTGGAATATGGTGCTTTCCTTACCGGCCATGAGCTCCATGACCCTCCTGGCCCGTGGAACTGCAAAATGTGCTCCGTCAAGGTATTTGATGGCTTTCAGGGATTCGATTATCCATCCCGATAGAGGAGAGATGGAATCTTCAATGTTGGGAGGGATAAACAGTTAAGGTCCCTCCTCAAAATTTCCATTCTTTCTGAGATTGAATCTTGTGAACTGAAGGGGAAATAACTCCTTGATTTCCACTGTGTCCAACACTGGTGGGTGAGCCGATCTTCTTCGAGTGTTGAACAAAAACTAGAAGATTCGTGGGCTATCTCTCATTCAAATACACACATCGGGGATATCTTTAAAGGTGGCACAAACACGTGCATTGCATGCATGTGCGAACCCGACTGCTTACTTCGGGTTTGCTTCACAACTTGGCTATAGATTAACGAGTGTTGGCTAGATTACTTTCGTACGAGCGAGTTTCTCCTTATTAGGGTAACTCAATGAAGATATTTTAATGTTAGTCGCATATACATCCAATATTTTTAGTGTGATATCCAGTTTCTAGTGCCATTTTTTTGATCTTATGTACATTATAAAGTCTCTTACAACGACGTCGCATACACAAAATAATATTATGGATGATGTTTGGTATGCAATTGTTTTCAATGCTATTTATTATTATTATTATTATTTACTATCTATGTAGTTTGAGGTTCTATTTAATGACATCAAATAATGAAAATGAATAAATATATAATGAATTGAATGAAAGTAAGGGAGAATTGAATCAAATCAATACCTGGTTCACCCTTCATCAAACCATTGAACATAGTAGGACGGTCCAGTTCTAAGGTATAGTGTAACATAACCTCAAATCAAAAGAAAAAACAGGCAGTAAGTGCAACTAAAATATTATGATGAAACCATAGTAGAATCTTGGCCCTCATTAATGTGGAAGTTCATGTTCTTTTTATTTCAATACACTGGCAATTTCAAGCATTTATATGTTCAATTTTATCTATTATTTCTTATATCAATATGAATGTTATGAAGTTGATTTTTACTATTTATATAGTGAAATGATATGATTCTTCATGTATCGGTATATCTCCATCTTTTCACTTTTAGAAGTTTGAAGTATAACCAGATGAGCTAAATTATTATTAAAAAGTGGTTTACATAGATAGCTAATAATTTTTTTGTTACATATATTCCACTATACTTCAACCATTTTCCATAAATAAACTTTGTTGTTTGATTATCCCAAGAGGCTTTTAAAACTTCTTCGCAGGTCTCTCAAGTTCCTGTCACTAGCAGAACTCTTCAGAAGTTATAACACACACACACAAAACACATATATGCTCATCACAATGTTTATACATAGACACAGATATATATACAAGCAATTAAATAAAATATGCTTGCGTTTGTAACAAAATTGTAATATATATACATAAAATCAATACGTTTTCAACTGAAATTAGGTGTCTATGTGGGATGTATTTGACCTCAAATTCAAATATTTTATAAAAATACAATAAAATTAATATAAATTCAACATGTACCAAAAACTATCATCCACCACATAATAAAGATGAATAAATATGACTACCTCTAGGCAGGGACTTGCTGCATCTGCAACTCTCCTTGTTATTCTTCTTAAAAATATTAAAATAAAGAAATATAATATTTCAAACCATCAACATATTGATTCCAAAATTCCAATATTAATGGAAGAAAGACTATTTGGTAGAGTGTTGGGAATAATTTAATGTAACTCACTCAGTTAGTTGAGCATTGTGAATCATAAATAAGAGGTTATCTTAATGGAAGGAAGATTATTTGGTAGTGTTGGGAATAATTTAATGTAATTAAGTGGGTTGGTTGAGCATTATGAATCATAAATAAGAGGTTGTGGGGACTTTAAGAAATTAGGTTGGTAAAATTGTAACTAACTACTTTAAATGTAATTTTTGAAATGAGAGAAAGTGTCTAACAAGTTTTTTTGGAATGTGAATTCCATTGTGAATAATTCAATGTAACTTCCAAAATTTAGTTTCAGGAATGACTAGCCATTATGCTTTCATGAGAGAGTAATTTACTTGGAATGCAAAGAAACCGACAAATCAATTATGTTATAGTTGATATTGTATGACATTCCACTTTGCAATTTTTATTTTGTTGATGGATATTTGTTTCTAGTTCCGTAGAGATCTTTGGCTTGGGGGAGTCTCACTTATTCTTGATTGGATGATTATGCTAATTTCTTGGTTGTTTTCTCACGTGTTTTCCTTGTTGATCACCCCTTGATTACACTTATGGATGGTTGTGGAGCATACTATAGCAATGCAATGTTCCTACTTGATCATATTATCATATATTGTGATAATAACCTACCAATTGAATGATTCTTCTTTGTGCTAGATTTTGATAAGCATTATTAGTATACATACAAGGTATGTGTATGCTAGGTACATACTCACAACTCACATGAATATGCTAGTATCTTATGCTAGACAATTAATTAATAGTTAAGTTTGATTAGTAAATAAGCCATGATTAGCCTTAAGTTTGCTTAATAGTTAAGTTTGATTAGTGCTTACTTAACCATTAATATCGACTTATAATTTCTAATATATATATATTTTCGCGTGGTTCACTGTACCAGAGACAAATACTTGCTACGTCGACAAAATCCCACTCGTGTCTAGGTGAGTTGATTATATTTCATGTATAAATTAATCCCAAGAAGCAAGCCTGTCAATATCGATGGGACTAGAACCCGAGTGGGAAGTATAAGAGTGACTCCTCCCTACTACTCGAGCTACACCCACTTGATATTTAAACATGATTATTTAATATTTAATTGATTAATTCTTGGGAATCCATAAAGTTGACTAACATGATTAAATATTAATATTTTATTCATTATCATTATTTTACTATTTTTTCTTCTTGGGCCTGACAAAGAAGTCTCCTCGAATTAATTTAAGGATAATGAGGGAGTGGGAGAGGCTCGAAGAGAGGCATGGCAAGGAAGTTAATGACATTTAATTTGAATGGTGTGGGTGACATTGATTCAGCAAAGGGGTGGTTGAAATTCATGGGGAAGAGCTTGGTATAATTACGGGAGTGGGGAGGTCAAGGGGATCACTATTTTGGTTATTTAGGGTTTGGAGTGATGCAATAGGAAAGGGTGAGAAGGAGAAACAAGAGGAGGGTAGAAACCAAGAGAGGAGAGTGAGAACTCAAACTTGATTTTGGTTTATAGTTTGGAGGGTATGACTATAGCTGGACTTGTTCTTAGAGGGCTAGGGAACCTATGGAGGTTCCCTAGACTAGGAAGTCATATAGACCTCCCTAGCTGGAAAGGTGGTGTGTTTAGTTAGGTGGCCATAGTAGGAGCACTATAACCAAGCCACCATATTAGGCATTATTATTGTTTTTGTTAAGTTTTTTTTTGTAATTTTTTTTTTTTTTTTCATTTATGAAGCAAAATTACATTCACATAATGAAAAAATGCTACTAACCTTACTCCTACCAGATTTTTTGGCCAGTAGAAAATTCCAAAAAATCTAGCTATGAGCCATAGACAAGTAGATATCCAAAAATTATGGAGATAAAATACTATAAAATTAACAATATTAAGACACAACATATTTCCATTAAGGTGGAGAACTGGGAGGGGGAGGTGGTTGAAACTCACAATGCACATGTTTTTCCATATGACCCAAGCGATTATCCATGCGATCCATGATTTCTTGGAGACACCATTTATTGTGCTGGAGAAGTTCCAGGTGGCCTTGCATGTGCCATTGGCTCCATTGAAGACCATTCATGAATCCAATGGGGTCATTTCTATAATCATGTCTTTATTTTGAAAGTTTTTCCATAGACATTTGATGTTTCCTGTGCATGGTAAGAATTTATTTAAATAACTTAGGATCTAAACCATACTAACATATTTGGCCCAAAGACCCCTCCAAGAAAGGGTGTTCTTCATGGAAATTAGGAGAATTAGTTTCCTATGTGTGGGTAGGTTCTGTTGGAAGTGCTGAATCAGGAGGAGGGTGTCTGGATTAACCCCTATCCCCAACACCCAACAGACTCAACTACATTGGCATGACATTATGTAGGTGGCTAGAAAATTTATGCAATTGAAGTTGTAAAGAGAACCTAAGAATTTCCATTGATCCAAGAAACCTATAACCAGGGAAGAGAGGAAACAGAAGCCTTTGGGGATTTTCTTTTCAGATTTTTTCCAACCCACCTGAAAAGATCAGAAAAAGAGTACAAAGTAATTTTCTTAAAACCAAGGAATAGAATAACAACAATATCAAAGTCTACGTATAAAAAAAAACAATGCCAACCTTCACTCTTATTCAATAGCCGCAAATAGAATGGAAACACAAGAAATTAATTACTAGACATGCTTTGCAACTTTCCTCCCACAGAGGCACATAAAACCCATGAAAGGAATCAAAATTTCCCACTCCTAACCTCCACAAAAACCTACCAGAAATAGGAAACCCACCTCTTATTCGTTTTATTAAATGAAATTGAGGGAGATGGCCCAGATAGACTGGGAAAAAAATCCATAACCAAATCCACAAGTTTTGGTAATATACCCGAGACTGAAGCCACCAATTCCCCCCTGCTACAAAAGACAAAAAATTCCCCAAACCAACGAAACTTGAAAAAAAAACGAAAAATAATTCAACTGAAGACAAAAGTTGTAGAACATTTAAATAAGGCAAGTGAGCTCAGAAAGGCACATAAGCCAGCTTACCGCAAGGACCACATGATCATGTGAAGAGGAGTAACAATGAAATCCCATCACCGGTGGAGGAAGCACATATCTATCGCTCGACAACTCCCCAAAATGCATAAAATTTCCAGGTCTTGGTTCCTAAATTAAGCTCGCATGCCCCTATATCCCTCGTGAACACATTTAACATAGGTTATAGAATAGGCATGTACCCTTTCCGACGAACATTAACAATTTTATAGGGCCTTCATTAGGTGTACCCCGTCACTTCTCCAAACACCAAACCACCATTGACAACCAACACCCAGAACGATGAACCTTCAAACACCTTCCTGAATTTGTCATGCATGATATAAATTGATCAGGCACATTCTACATGGGGGAAGCTTGTTGAATCACAGCTCATATTAATTTCCTTGAGGTTCATTAAGGTGGCCAACACTCCCTCGATTCCACTATGTGTTTGATTATCCATCGCCATCTGGATTTGTTGTCGTTTCAATTATTGAAATTGTTAAAAATAAATTATATTACATATTTTTATATGCAATTTAAAAAAATATATTATGTTGCAAATATGGTATTGTTTTTGCTATGAAACTATGTGAGAAATGTATTTATCTTTTGAAGACCTCAGGATGGGTCTTACATGTGGAATTAGAGCCAAATTTAAAATATTGACTGTGAAACCTACCATAACAATGTTAATACCTACTTAAAAAAAGGTTATACACAAAAATGAGGATTATATGAACTACATGAATATCAAAATCACACGTTAAAAAAAAAAATGAAGTTGAGAAAAAAAATGAAAAAAAAAATCATTTTAGCCCTAAGTGAATATGAATGTATGAACAAATTCTAGGGAGAATAGAATGTTGCAAGATGAACACTAAACTTATTAGGTTGGTAAAATTTAAGAAGTCACACATTATAAAAACAACTCCAATTTATGAAATATTACATGGTAAAAACCCCATCATAAAACGAGCACAGAGTCGAAATCTCAATATACAACCTTGGTTTTATAGAATAAGTGCATGCGTCTAAAGCTAATTCTACAACCCTCATTTAATAGAGAATAAGAGAAGAGTCTAAAGTTCAATCTACACCTCCCATTTTATTTGTCTCCACTTAATGCTTGATCTTGTATAGGAGGAATGTTTAACTATAAGCATTCAGACAATTCATTTAGATTTGTGCTTTTGATAATACCACCATATAAACTACAGAAGGGGGTAACATAAAGGGAAAACTATCCAAAGAATTAAGAGAGAACTCGAAGAAAAAGGTGACCAAAACAAGCCTAATAAACTTACAAAAGTTAGAAAAAAATTATATTATTGATGATCATTATAATGCTAAACTATAAAAATAGCTACTTGACACATCCTTACACCAAAGGGAACCAAAACAGACTATCCCTTGCACAACAACTTCTCATGGATTCAGAAAAATAAATAATATTGATCTAACAATTAATGTCTTAACAATTTTAACAATGTAAATAATTTCAAGTGTACAAAAGGAATATCAATGAAGTATCATAGAGAATTAATGATAGAAATATATAAATAGTAGTGTTAATGTGCTAACGATTAGTATTGTAAAAAGTTGCAATCTTACAAAAGGAATCACCATGAAGTATCACAATTAAGTAATGATAGAAATATATAAATAGTAGTGAAAAATAAAATCAACGATATCATGTTATACAAAGTAAATAAAGATAAAAAATAGTTAAACCATAATAGAAATTATGTAAGTAAAAATTGTTGCAAAGAAGAATATATATATGAGAAAATATGAAATTTTTGTGGTAGCGAAATATATAAAATGTAAGAAAGATAATAATTAGAAAAAGCATAGATGTAACATCTCCTCCCACATTTACCCACTTTTACTAGCAGTCCAGGGTAAACATGAGATGAGTGTCACTATGATATGACCTGACCTCCAAGTTGTAGTTATGGAAGTGGGGCCTACAAACCGGTAACTAACTGACATCCCTCAAAGACTACAAATCACTCAGGAGTGTATCAACCATCCATGTGATCAATCCCTGAGTTGGAACTCTTTTTTCACTAGGTTTACTCTCCAATGACACCCATAACACTTCATGCATGCAGTTGAGAGGTTATAACCGCACCCACAAGCCTGTCTACATGCGGTTATGACCCAAATCCCTTGTTTTGTGCATGCAGTCACAAGATCGATGCCACTTTTTCAGGCTAGCTTTCAAACCACTTCCCATAACTTCTTGTAACTTTCTAGAATCACGAAAATGATGATAAAAATGCCAAACAATCAAATCTTGAGCAAGATATTGACCAATACATGCCTAATGCAAGATATAAATTGTGTCAAACAAATAGTAAACATGGAAGCTACAGTGCATGAATGCACATTTGACCATAAAATTTTGAAATTCATCTAAACATCACCAATAAGGTTCAATGCATTCTCAAGCTAGTTGCAACAACACTTGTTGGTCCATGCATTCATCAACCATCCAATAACTTACCATATGGACAAGACCCATAGCAAGAGAACATAATAGAACCATGCATATAACTAGCATATAAACAGAATAGAAACCATGAAAAAATAGCAATAAGATTTCAAAAATAACAAGTGACAAGTGCTCAAAGATGATAATAGGAAAATAACTCATATTAACATAAGAAAATTCCAACAACTCAGAGACTACCACGTACCACCTGACCGTAGTTTGGGATGAACCAAATATCTCTTTCATCCAATCACCCCTACACCATATTCCAATCATGAATGTGGGATCATAAGGGTTAAACCAAAACATAACCAACCAGGGAATTTGGAGGCCAAACCACCTCAAACCTCAACCATAGGGATCTCACCTATACGGTACAGAAATCACTAACATCAACCATATTGGTGTCTTCCCAAGATGTCCAGGGATCCAAGAACTAGTATCTCAACCAACAACCTACAAGGAACACAAGCTATTATAGGGCTCCATATATCTCCCATATCAACACACAGCCTCCAGGGAATCGAAGCTATTCCAGGGCTCCAAAGAATTTGTCCCAACCCACAGCCATAGGAAACCCAACAACATTAGAGGAAATTTCAGCGTAAAGGTGCCCATGAAATTTTCATGTAATTTCCATGTCATAATATGTAAACCAATTAAAATTCTTTAAATTTAAAAAGAGGCACATGTAAATACTCTGGAGGGAAAAGAAGAAAAACTATTTTTTTTTTAAATTGTATTTTTGGCTTATCTCGTTATAGGGTTACTCAAATTTCAAGTTTATACACTCATTAGATGCAGAATTAAATTCCACGTCCAACGAGTACCCATTATGCATACTTTTGAGAAGACCCAACTTGATAAAAATTGCATATACATTAAGATAAACGTGTTAAATTTCACATCTAATGAGTGTCTAAAATTGAAATTTGGGTAAAAATATAAGGAGATAAGCCGAAAATACAATTAATAAAGTATTTTTGTTGTTTTCCCTCCAAAATTGATAACTCTTATTTTATTATTTTTCCTTATGAGGCCATTTTTAGGCTAAAATTTCCTCTAATGCCAATAAGAAAAATCCAAATGGCGAACCCACTACACCATGGCTATCCTGGAAATGGCAAGGCAAGGCTAAAATCACTATCACTCAAGGAAAATATCCATGCCAATGACAACAAATTACCAAGGAACCACATGCATATAACATGCATCAAAAAACTAACAAGGAAATCATACATGCAACCTGCTACTTGTTAAGTATCCCTGTTGTAGCTATTGATCCAATATTCTCTTCCTCTTCCCACCAATTCCTTGCTTGTGCTTCACTTTCTTTCTGTAGTCTAAGTGAATGCTAGAGTGCTCCCTGAATCTTCTAAGTGTGTAAGAGTGTATAAGAGAGTGAACAAGAGCTCAACTTAAAAATGTCAAAAAACTAAGCAAAAGTGGTAATGACCAAAAGCTGAGAGAAAGATGTGAATTTCTTCTCTAATTCCCTTTTATCATTGATGTCTCTTTTTTCTTCATTTTCTCCTCTAATTTCCCTTTCACAAAAATTTGTGCCCCTTCACCTTACTTTCCTCCTATTTTCCTTCATTTTCATAATTAAATGCCAATTATTTCCTCTCTTCCTTTGCCAATTTACTTAGCCATTAATAAGCCACAATTGATGCCCAATATATAGTTTTTCCCACAATTCAACTTAGAATACATGTCCCATGATGTTGGTCTTATGTATTTACATGGAAAATCAACCAGGGGTTGTTACAAACCCCTCCCCCTTGGGGGAACACCATCCTCGGTGTTCTATGACGCTTATAACCAACGAAACATGCTGCCCATGGAGCTTTATAATAGAGCTCAATTCAACATTTACATAATACGAAACTTATTAAACCATGAATACCATATTTCTTATTGAAGCTTTATAACACAGCATAATGCAATATTTAGAAAATATTACTTATTGGAGCTTTATAACACAACTCATTGCAGTATTTACAATACACATATGCATATATAAATATAAACCAAAATACATAATTGAACACATCTTCTCAACCAAAAAACAAGGAAGGATACAAAGCCCACATCTAACCAACCATCTCGCATGTAGCTTCATCGAGCCCAAATTTCTCCCACTGCACTTTAACTTGCTCTATTGCTCGGTTCTAGAGCATGAATTGTTTCCACTGCAAAATGAAGAGAGGTTCTAGTTGGAGCTCTCGCTCTGGTTACACGTGCAATATAGACCAATAAATCACATAATCAACATCTTGAACATATCTCTTAAGAAATGAAACATGAAAAACAACATGGACTTTCACTGTTGGCGAAAGTGAAAGTTGGTAGACTACTGGTCCAATCCTCTCAAGGATCTCAAAATTCCCACAATACCGAGGTTCCAACTTGGCACATGATCCAATCCTCAAGGAGTTACTCTTGGGCTTGATGTGCAAGTACACATGCTCCCCAACCTAAAACTCCTTGAATTCTCTATGCTGATCTGCATAACTCTTTTTCCTATCCTGTGCTACCTTCAAATTAATTTTGATAACCTACATCTCCTACTCCATCTTAGACATCATATCTAGTCGAATCATCACCTTGTTCACTAGAACACTCCAGCTGATAGGAGTATTAAAAATCGACCCATAAAGATCCTCAAATGAACTCATCCTCAAGGATTATTGATCAAAATCTACCATTGGAAGATAGTCTTCTGACTTCCTCTGCTGATGCATGACATACATCCTCAACATGTCCTCAAGGATCATATTAACCCTCTCTGTCTGTACATTTGTCTTGGGATGATAAGTTGCACTAAAATCTAACTATCTCCACCAAGCTTGCAAACAAATCCTTGAGAAACTTGGAAGTGAACTTGAAATATCTATCTGATATCATCTTCTTGGGAACACCAAACTACCTCACTATCTCCCTAATGAAGGCCTGAGCTGCCTCACTAGCTGAATTAGTAGACTTCACCGCAATGAAGTGAGCTACCTTTCTTAGTCTATCAACCACAACCATGATGGAATCATGCCACTTAGATTTCCTCGAAAAACCTGTAATGAAGTCCATGGAAATGACCTCACATTTCCATTTTGGAATCTAAATAGGATGCAATAGACCAAATGGATGCTTACACTCTGATTTCACTTGCTAACAATATATAAATCTTGCAACAAACTCAACCACCTATTTCTTCAAGTTCGACCAATGATAAAACTTCTTAACAACTGTCAAAGTCTTTTGATATCCTGATTGGCCTTAATATGGCTTGAGATGAAACTCCCTCAAGATAAGCTTCTTTAACTCATTTTTATCTAACACGTAGATATTTTTCTTGAATCTCACCAAGGCATATGTTGTGACAGTGATACTCCTCATATCTATACCTTCACCCTGTTGCTGCAATCTCTGCTTCAGTTGCTAGTACCTCTCATCATGCTTCCGTCCTTGCAATATCCGTTACTATAAATCTGTCCCATATAAACTCACAGTTGAAATGTGATTCACCCGAACTCTCCTACTGAGATAATATGAAACCCTATTCTCCTTTCCCTTAATCTACCTAAGTTAAAATTCAAACTCACTGAGGATAGCCAACCATATAGATTGTGTGGCATTCATATTGGGTTTGTCAAACATATACCTCAATCCACTATGATCACTCATCAGAATAAATCTCCTTCCAAGGAGATAATGTCTCCACATATTCAATGCATGAATAATAAATACCAACTCAATATCATTAGTCACATAGTTGTTATCATGCTCATTTAACTTCCTTGATTCATAGAAAACTATCCTCCCTTCCCGCATTAGGACTCCACCAAGTCCTTCCTTGAAAGCATATGTATAAACCACAAACTCCTTATCAAAATCTGCAATCTTCAAGACCGAAGGATTTGTAAGAAAATTATTCAACTTCTCAAAAATAATTTCACACTCCTCAATCCATTCAAAATTATTTCCTTTCCGTTGCAAAGATGTGATAGGATAACCAATCCTTGATATATGTTCTTGATGAACCGCTTGTAATAAATTTCTAATCCCATGAATGATCTGACCTCATCCACATTCCTAGGATTTGGCCATTCCATGGTATATTTAATATTTTCCAGGTCCACTGCTATCCCCTCCTTGGAAACAACATGTTCCAAGTAGTGAATTTGAGACCAAAATAAACTACATTTTCTAATATTGAAATTCAACTGATGTTCTCTCAATAACCTCAATACTGTTTCCAGGTGATCTGCATGATTTTACTCATTCTATGAGTATACAAATATATCATCAAAAAATAATATCACAAACTTGCCCAGGTAAAGACGCAACACACTGTTCATCAAACACATGAAAGTGGTTGGAGGATTAGTAAGACCACCACAAACTCATAATGTCCATACCTTGTGTGAAATTCAGTCCTGTAGATGTCTTCTTCTTTGATGTGCACCTAATGATATCCTAATCTCAAACCAATCCTTGAAAACATTGCAACTCCCTTTGGCTGATCAAATAAATCAACATTTCGCGGAAAATGATACATGTTCTTGATGGTCAATTTAATCAACTACATGTAATCAATGCACAATATAAAAGTGCAATCCTTATTTCTTACGGATAACATTGGTGTGCCCCAAGGAGATAAACTTGGCATTATGTATCCCTTATGAATCCTTTCCTTAAGCTGCAACTTCAATTCCACTAACTTTGTAGTGCTCATCTTGTAAGGTTCCTTAGATTTTGGTGCTGCTCTTGATATAAAATCAATAGAAAATTCCACTTCCTTATGAGGAGGTAACTTTCAATCTCTACAGGAAACACATTTTTAAATGAGTACAAAACATGATACCTCTTCATTACTTCACCATCCTCAACATCCTTCACATTATCGCTAGAAATATGCACTACAAATAATAATCACGCTTTCCTACGACAACCCTTTGCTTGAATATCTATAACCATTCTCATTGACGTAGGATTCTTCTTTCCCTGCAAAATTCTCCTTTCCCCATTATGATCCAGACACTCAATAGCCTTTTCATAGTAGTCCACCTTGGTCCCATGAATGAACAACGAGTCCATGCTAAAAAGCATACTATATGAACCCAAAGGAAGCACATTTAAATATGATGATGTAAGCATACCATTCAACTCAAATGCACAATATATTACCCAATAATGAACTCTTCTCTTGGTCCCTATAGCAAACTGCACCAACCAATATTCTACATGCACTTATTTATTAAAGCAACACTTATCGACCAGGTCAGAATTGATATAAATATAATTAGATCTAGGATCAATAAAAATGGAAACAACTTGATCATGAAGCTTACCTTCCATCTAAATAATGGATTCCTGATTATCAACCTTCCTATTATCCACAACTACATAAATTCGAGGAATATGCTAACCAACATCTCCAACTGTTTGTGCCTCCTAAGTACTATAAATATGAGGCATGCCACCTTGGTGTGATGTGAAATCACTCTTGTGATGCTCTCCACCTCAAGTCCAACACCTCAAAGTCTTTCTACCACCACCCTTATTCTACTCCTTAAGCTAAGATCCATGCCCTTTATCAGTTGCATTGAAATTATTATGAGGTTCCACATTCTTCTTATCACATGTATCCTAAGGTATTCCTCGCTTATGAGACCATTTTCCTTTATTCTTATCATTAACTTTCCAATCTCGGTTAGGCTCAAAATTACACTTTGCCTGCTCATAAAAATACTTCATCTTCCGGATGAATTCATCCAATGATCAAGGCTCATCATACTCAATAACATATTTAAATTCTAATGACAATCCACTAATGAACCTTTAGACCTTTGTCTTCTCGTCCTTGAGGTACAATACATACTTCAATAACTCCAGAAACTTGGTCGTGTACTCTTCATTTGTCATGGAACCCATCTTCAACTCGTAGAACTCCTTGGCCTCTATCATAATACCTCTTAGACAAGTACTTCTTCTTAAAGAGTCTTTTAAACTCACACCAACTCAACTCCTCTATACTGATGCCTCTGACCCACTTAACATCTTCCCACTAGTTGTCTGATTTCCCTTTGAGATTGAAGATCACTATATTAGCTTTCACGGTTCTCTAAATAATCATGAAATACAAAGAATTTATTCATCCCAAGAAAAAATTATTCTAAATCTTCTGAATTCTTCATCTCTCCGTCAAAATTTGGAGGCTTTTCTTTCCTAAACTCTTTTGGCAAGTACCCCCTCTCACTTCTCCTATAGGGATGCTGGCAGTAGTGACAATGATATCTCTAAGAATCAAAGCTAGAATAATATCCATGAGTGTTAGCCCGTCTGTCAGGTGTATCCAAATATCTGAAACCTATGACTACATCATATTTTTACAACCTATGTCCTCTAAGAGACCTGCTTCAATATGCCCCATAATTGAGTCTTTTCCTCTTGTCCATGACTAATCCTCAACTGTCCCTGTTTCTACAAATTTGAAATACTCTAAAGGATGACTGCATTAAATTATTCTTTCTTTTCTTTAGTTATTGCAAGTATTTCCTATGCCTCATTCAACCTGTTATTGTTTTCCTTACAACTTCTAATTTATGCCCTCAAAATTCTTCGTGTATCTACTATATCAGGAGAATACTCTTCTCCTTGCTGCCCAACTAACCTTTCCCATTCCATTGAATTCACATCAAACCTATAAGGGGAGGCATGTGAAATGCATTCCACCATTATGCTCTTAATATTTGATCTTCTCTCTCTTGCAAACATGTCATGTTAGATAAACCAAATAGTGACATAATCAAATCATACATCAATGCATTTCAGTGGAGGCTATCACATCTACACAAGTAAATTCAGACTAGCATGATATATATATATATATATATATATATATATATATATATATATATTGACATAAACATGTCAACATCATGCATGATAACACAAAATTGCAATAATGACCACATTCCTGATAACCATAACCATCACAATGCGTGTAGCTGACAGATATACACTTAACATGCATGCATAACAATGTGAATTTCGCCCATCTAGTCCAAGTGTTTAAACCTAGAAGATCTGATACCACCCTATGGTATTAGATATTACCCAAAGAGAACGAAACCCGCTCTGATACCACCCTGTAACACCTCCTCCCATGTTTACCCAATTTTTCTAGCAGTCCAGGGCAAACAAGAGATGAGTGTCATTATGATATGACCCGACCTAGAAGTTGTAGAGGAATGTAACTAGTGTCAGTTTTCATAATTGTATTTGAGTCATGATGTAATTTATTTAAAAGAAAAAAGAATAATAATCTTTTATTAACCTATTAAATCATGGGTTTCATGCTTGGGTCATGAGTGAATAGTTCTAAACATGCATTATGTCCTATAGGATTTTTGTTGAGTCAAAGTCAAAGTCATTATGTAAGATATCCCTTCTTGGGCTCATTGTGTCAAAGAAAGAATTTTTATTTTTTATTTCCTTATGTCAAATTATGTCTTTCCCCCCTCTATCAACTTGGCTTATTCAAACTATTCAAGTTAGCTTAAGGCTTATAACAAGTCAACCTATTTTACTATTAATTTCGGTCTCAATATAAAAACAGAAACAACTATTTATAGCCCATGAAATCGACCCAAATTGATAAGAAACAAGAAAGTTTGGATCTACAATCGGATAGTAATATTATAGGGATCAAATCATACAACTAGACATTGACATTACAAGGATCTAAGTCTGCAACTATACAAAAGGATTACTGGTGCGAAGTATGTAATAGGAGAATCAAGAATGCATATGTCAAAGTTTGTAATAGGAGCATCAAGATTACAGGGGACGAAGGTACAATAATGGAACAATGTATTAACATAATCAAGTCTATATTGGAGCAACAAAATTACACAACTAAGGAGCATATGTTTGTTGATAAGAGGTTGACTTGATGGATGGAAGAAATATTTTGTAATGGTAAAAAATATCTTGGTCTGTCTCAAGTTGATTTGATTCTATTAGAGAAAGAGTTTGACTAGGTTTTTCCCCTTCATAGGGGATTTTCCCTAGCTGTGTGCCTATCTCTAGTGTCTTAATCGTGATCTTCTTGTTTGTAATTTGTATTGATGATGAAAAATACATAATAATGATAATTAAATAGTAATAATCACAAGAAATTATCAAAGTATAAGAAAAATATTTAATTAAAAACCCTAAACAAGCACTGCCCTAGATTTATCAACATGGGATCAAAGCTACGATGAATGAGGAAAAAGAAAAGGGCAACTAGAAGATCACAATTTGAAGGGTAAAAGGAAAACCTTGAAGGAAGAGTTCCTAGAAGAAAATCAAGCTTTAAAAGAGAATATTTCTAGGCACAATTACAAGTCTATACATATGTAAAAAAATTGCATACCTGAGCTCATAAGTCAAAGTACCTAGAGGAGTTGAGTAACATACTTGTGAGATTCAAAAGGATAGATAAATAGCTTAGTCAAGGCCGAGCTGCTTATGAAGTAGAGAAAATTTTCTGAGCATTGTTTGAAGGTTCTAAAATCACTATTTTACAAGAGGTAGTATTGGAAATCATAAGTCTATGACATCTACCACAGATTCCAATCATATTAAGGAATCACAGTCCAAAGGAATTTCTTAGCAAAGAGCCTCTTGAAGAAAGGAACCAAGACCGAGTAACATAAGGACACTCTCAATCTCCTTAGAAGATCCTATTAGAAGTCAAAAAAAGGATCCAATAATCTTGTACGTCATCATCTCTGTGAAGGGTCTGCACACAAATACACACTCAAGACAACCAAATCTTAACAAATGCCGACCCTTTAAAATAATCATAGTCATATACTAGTCTTTGAAACTCAAATCTACTAAGACCTAATCTGGTACAAAATATAAATAAAAAGAAAATATTTAAACATATTGGAGATCTCCACTACAAACAAAGAAAATAATAATCAAAAGGGACCAACATTATTGTGAAAGAAGAATTATATTTTAAAAACTATAACAACTCCTACTAGAAGTTGAGAATAAGCTTTGCTTGGTTGCTTGAAGATAACTCTTTACAATAAATTCGTTAAAGGAAACAATGTACAACTATCTTGTACCAAATTGTCCCTTAACCTCAACATCCTTAAAAGTAATTGTGGCATCCTAAATAAAATGCTACAACAAATATTGGAAGAATAAGGTAAGTAATATTGAGGTATCCATAATTTTTATTTTAAGGTCTAAATGATTTTGTTTTAAGATTTATAATCTATGATTGCCATCTAAGTTGTTGTGAAAAACCTTGTTGATTTTTTTGGGAAACCCTAGAAAGAAACCCTAACCCTATTTTATTATCTCATAGAAACCCTAGTTATTGAACTTTGGGGTTTGGAGTTTGTAATCTACACTTGTACGTGTGTAATTTGGGTGGAATTTTTCAAGAAAATATTGCAGGTATATACATAAATGTTGATCTTATCCAAGAAAGAGGTTCTTCAAAAAGAAGCTTCCAAATATTCATAAAAGGGAGCAAATTCAAAGGGAGTATTAAAAAGGAAATTTATAAGAAGCATTGTTGCAGAAGGATTCCTTCATTGGTAAACACTACAGGGTTTGTTGCAAGGTAAAGTCAAGGTATATAAAATTGCAAGTTTTGTAGCAGACTAAAAGGTACAGTAAATTTGCAATTTTATTTACTTTACTAACTTTTAAATTGCAATATAAAGAATCCTATGATATTAAAGATGATTGATATTTTGATCAAATCAATCCTTTTCACAAGATCCATCGTTCTTTAATTTTGGTAAAACCCTAACTTTTAGGGTTAACTCTAAAACCATAGCCTTTGATGCTTAGGGCATGTTGACAATAATGATGAAACCTTAGTCTACGTAGGGTTTGTTAAAGTCTAGAACATATGATGAAATCCTACTTTCTTGATGTTTAATATTTGTTGATAAAACCCTAGCATTTTAGGGTTTTTCTAGGATATACAATCAACCCCTAGATTTTTAGGATTTGGTAAATACAGGTTTATGGCAAAAACCCTTATATTAGTAAAATCCTATATATGAATGAAACCCTAGGTCTATGTGTTTCCGTATGTTTGAATCCCTAGCTTGGTAAAATTAGTGTATATGTGACATTAGAGTTTTGATGGTTGTGTATAAAGTTTATGAATAAACCCTGATTGTGGATATATATCTGATTTAGTTTGTAGGGAGAGATGTAAGCATCTGGGGTTGAGTTCCTGATGCTTGGGAGGACATCTGGCAGTCCTATGTGTTGATTCCCTGATCATAAAGTAGGTAGGGTAGCATTGGTATTGGAGCTATGACCTTGGATACACACCTAGATCCTTGGGTTGGTGTTAGAGTGGAAGCCCGATGGTACCTAGAGTGGCTAAAGCTTGGAAAACACCTTAGTTCCACCCAGTTAGATACCTTCGTCAAGTATCTAATTCCAAAGCATTGCAATGTTGTATGAATCTTTTTCTTTATAGATAATTTCATTTTGAGTTCATCCTTTTAGCTATATGTATAAATTATGAATACCTCCCTAGTTAAGAGGGAGAGTTGAAGAGTGTATCTATAACCAACCATCCCATATTTACCCAATATCACCCACCTTCCAAGGTAAACATGATTTATATGAGAACCTAATGTAAATGTGTTTGAGGGTTTGTAAATTGCAAGTGTTAAAATTGAAATTTTGAGAGATTTTATGTTAATTTTTAAACATATAAAGCATGAAATTAAACTCTGAAATATACTGAAACAGTAGATGATTACACCATAAAAATAACCACAACACAAAAAATGATGAAGGATTTCACCCCTCCTGGGATACGTCTCCTTGGTCCAGCTTCCAATGTCTTGGCCCTTTTTCATTATGCTTAAAATGGTGACCACATACATTTACAGTGCTAAAATGGCTTCAAAACATGTTCCATCAGCTTCAAAATACCCAAAAATTTTGGTCTAGTCTTTTTCTATTCCGAAATTGGTTAAAAATTGAAGAAGTTATGAGCCTCCCTAATTTTGATGTTAACTGCACCACAATTTCCCCAAAATTCAGATTGATCCTACAATTTCGCCCTAATTTCAGCTAACTGAGCGACATATTTGCGCAATTTCGGGCGAAATTTTTAGACACTTAACTTTCCCAATAACGCATTAAACCAAAATTAACACCATAATCAATGATTAATTAAATTAACTTTTTAATTAAAAATTTTGCACGGTTTTAGTAATCGTTGGACTGTCAGCAGTGTCACATGGTGGTTAGGTGGTAGTTAGGGTGGAGGTTATGGTTACGACCTCCGAATCCACCTCTGGTTCCCAAAAATGGTTGCATGTAGTGTCAGTTTGGGGGTACAGGGCTAAGCCCTGACACCTTACCCCCATACTCCACCATAGTAATTTTTAAATGGCATTTTGGTCGTAGGTTTTAACAATGAGAATTTTAGCCCATGTGGTTAGACAGTGGGGTGTTTGAACTATGGTCACAGTTTCAAATTTGGAAGGTGTGCAGTTTGGCCTTCAACACATTTTGGTGGCCCTCGTACTACCATGTGGCGGCCTCTAGTTGGGCCACATGGCAGCATGTGGTTGGTCACCACCCCAACCAATGAAAATTAGACAACCAACATCCAATGAAAAATGAACAAGTGGTGAGGCATGATTGGCCCAATGAACCCAGTAAATCATACCTAATCAGCTATACGGACTGTTGACTAGGCAACTTGCACAATTTTGCCAATTTTTTGCATGTTTGGGAAAATGAACAGAAATCGGTTCCAGGAGATTACAATGTTAGTTTTCCGCAAAACAAGTTGTGCCAGATTCATAACGATGAGATCTACACAGTCATTTAGGTTACACGCCATTATGAAAAATTTCATTTTTTAGCATAATTTTCAGCACATGATCACTCTCCCCCATTGGAAGCTTTTGGACCCCAAACAATCACTTTCAATTGTTTAGTAGATGAGCGTACAATTCCCTCACCTTTCCAATCTTGATCCAGTTGGATTTGCTTGGATCTGTTCCTTTGAGCCCCACACGAAGGTACTCCACATTCCCTCGTTTTGAAGACCTTGTTCTTCTATTAAAAATGGTGTCTTGCTGTAGTTCATCAAGGTATTTAGAAGAAAAATCCTCAATGGAAGGAATATGAACATTTTCTCCTTGATATTAAATCAAAGGCGACTCATGCAACCTTAAGTTATTAAAATTAACAAAAACATAAATTTTCATATATGAAGGCAAATCCAACCTGAAGGCATTATCACCGATCTTTTCTAAAATTCTGAATGGATCATGTCAAATTGGTTTCAGTTTTTTACCTTCTCCTTGAAACCTTTCTTTTCTAGTGTGAAGCCAAACTTCATCACCGACTTGAAATTGTGATCTACACGATGCTTATCGTGCCTTGTTTTGTACTTGACTTGGATCTTTTCCAGTTGTTTGTGTACTACTTGATGCACCAATCGGATTTTTTCAATGAACCTTTAAGCTTTTTCTATGTCACTATGACCATCAATAGAAACATCCTTTGCAAAAATGAAATCCAAAGGAGATTTAGGCAAGTATCCCAAGCATGTCTCAAATGGAGATGTTTGAGTTAAGGAGTGCTTGTCCCAGTTTTAAGCATGCTGAATATAGTGCAAGTTTTCATCCCACAACTTAGGACGCTTGTTGTAATAACCAAGAAGAAGATGTATCACCATCCTCTTCACCACCTCTGTTTGACCATCTTCTTGTGGATGAAACGTTGTACTCTTTTTCAATTTGGTGTCCATGAATACCCACAAGCTTGACCAAAAATTCCCAACAAAGCGAGAATATCGATCACTAACAATGGATGTGGGAAATAAAAAATGCACCCATACATTCTAGAAGAATAGCTGAGCTATTTGTTTAGCTATAATTTTATTTTTACCTGGAATCAAAATACACATTTTTCTGAACCTATCCACAACTAAAAAAAGATAATCATGATTCCTTTTCGACATAGGAATACCTCCAACAAAATTCATAGAAACACTCTTCCATGGACGAAAAGGTATTGGAAGTGGTGTACAATCCTAACTTTCTATTCCTAGGCTTACTGACAGCACATAATGAACAACCTCTAATAAAATGTGACACACTTTCAAGCATACGAGGCTAATAACAATACCTTTGTAGATGTGCCACCATCTTACTTACACCGAAATGACTAGCAATAAGGGGAGTATGTGCCTCTCTTATAATGTTAACTCTTTCTCCATATAGAATACAAAGCTTAATAATATGGTACAACAAGTTAGCATGCATGTGATAATCCAATTCCTCTACTTGGTTCCCTTGACTTAAAGTTGCATATACATCTCGAAAAGCACTATCTAAAGCGTATTGTTCAACATAGCTCTCATGCAAAACAGAATTATGCTTAAGAATAGTAGAAACATTAACAATAGGCATAGAAAGCATGTCAACATCTTTATTGTAGATACCTTTCTTATACCTTATCGCCAAGTGAAATTGTTGAAGAAAAACCGTCCATCAAAAGTGCCTTGATTTCTACAACTTTATTTGCGATTAGAAGTATTAAAATGATTGATTATTAGAGTGAATGATGTTAGAAAATTAAATATTATATAGAAATGAAAAACACAAAATATGCGGAAAATACAAGCACACAAAACACATAAAAATAGAGAGACACAGATATACGTGGTTCACCCAGTTTGGGCTACGTCCACCCCGAACAACCAGTCCTTCCTTTCTATTATCTAGCAAAACAAATGAAGAGACACAACCTACAACAGATCCGCTGTAATATCCTCTGTTCTCTCTCACAGTCTCCCTATCTGTTTCTCGCTCTGAGAATACACACACGATACACAGCCGCAATACAATACCCTCATAAAAGAGAGGGGCTGCCTTCTAAGGTAAAAAACCCTAAACTAAACATAACTTCTACCATCAGATAATTTTCCTAATGAACGAGCTAGATTGACTAGAAATTACTATACTTTTACAAGGCAATTTTACATATGTTTTTATCTTCGAGGGCGTTGCCCCCGAAACCCCCCGCTAGGGGGGGGCTACATAAAGTTGCAGCCACCCCCCTAGACCCCCCATGCATCGTTTAATTACGGGAAGCATTGCCGCCCCCATTAAGGTACAGGGGGTCCAACGTTGTGATACAAAATAAACAAGATAATCAGGCTCCACACCCAACAATCTCCCACTTGGAGACTGATTGTAGCAACTCCACCGCTGCTTCATTTGCTGGACAATGACTCCTCTTTGGACCTGGATTTTTCTCATCTTCATCGCCATCCTTGAAGACCAATTGAAACTGAGCATGTTCTCAGTTTCTCCCTGGTTACAACTCTTATTAGCATATCTGCAGGATTCTGGCTAGTGTGTATCTTTTCCAGCTTCAACTGTCCATCTTCCAATATTGAGCGTATGAAATGGTACTTGAGCTATATGTGTTTAGTCCTGGAATGAGATGCTGAGTTCTTTGCAAGATGAATGGCACTTTGGCTATCATTGTATAATGTGCCCATATCATGCTTCTTACCCAATTCATCCATAAACCTTTGTAACCAAATCATTTCTTTACTAGCCTCTGTAGCAGCAACATACTCGTCTATTGTTGAAAAGTGCAACAACACCTAGATTTTTGAAACCCACCGACAAGCTTATCCCACCCACAAGAATACACACTCTCGGAAGTGCTCCCTCCGTTATCTCATTTGGGCCACCCACCACCACCGCCATGTCCCCGAGAGTGGTAAGAAGAACCACCAAAGCACATGCTGATTTGGTACCGTGTAATTCCAGAATCACCACCGCTGTTCCAATGTTTTTTCGTACTTATGTGCACCTGCCAAACCCCCACCTTGCAAATATCACTAAAAGAATTATTATTATTGTTTTTCCAACTGCGCTCACGTGTTGAACCTTTATATATAATCCATTTCTTTCTGTCTTTAAAAGAACTCCTGTCAAGTTGAATGACAGTGTGTGTATTCATTAATTATTTTTTTTATTTTATATATTATTATTTATTAATTTTGAAATAAATTGGTTCGTATATATAATTTATATATTCTTTCCGCCCGGCTATTTTCACTATTATTTATTTTATGTTTCGGTCCCTATCGCAATTGAATTTGCTAATTTTATTTTGAGCACATTTATTTCCTGCATGTTAGACCCTGCAACAAGCATGCCATCTAAATACACTAACAATATAATATAGCTGCCATCATTTTTTATTTTCAGATAAACACAATGATCAGAGTGACATCTAGTATAACCCTGTTCAGACACAAACTTGTAAAATTTTAGATACCACTGCCTTGGAGCCTATTTTAAGCCATACAAGCTCTTCTTTAGCCTACACACCAATTTTCCTTTCCCTTTGACCTCATATCCTTCTGGTTGCTCCATATAGATATCTTCCTCCAAATCTCCATGGAGAAATGTTGTCTTTACATCTAACTGTTCAAGATGTAAATCTTTCGCTGCTAAAATACTTAAAATATTTCTGATTGAAGTCATCTTAACAACAGGAGAAAATATTTCATCAAAATCAATACCTTTCTTTTGTGCAAAACCCTTCACCACAAGTCTAGCTTTGTACCTTTGTTTTCCTCCATCTTCTTCCTTCAGCCTGTAAACCCATTTATTCTGCAATGTAGTTTTACCTGCAAGAAACCTGACTAAGTCCCAAGTTTGGTTATGCATTAAGGAGTCCATATCTTCTTCCATGGCTAGCTCCCAATTCTTCCTGCTTTCAACCTGCATTTCTTCTTCATAACATTCGGGTTCACCAGAATCAGTCTACAATAAATAATATAATGAAAGAGAGTATCGTTCAGGGGGTCTACTTATCTTGGTAGATCTTCTAACACCAGTTTCAGGTGTTTGAGGTGCCTATTGCTGTTGTGGTGGTCGCTGTTGTTGTAACTGTTTATTATTATTATTTTCAGGCACCTTTACTTTTTCTGTGATCTTATCAAGAACTGTGTATTCTTTGTTTTCTTTTTCCTGTTTCTTTTCCTGCAACTGATTCTTATACAAGACCTTTTCGTTGAATATTACATCTCTGCTACTAATTATTTTGTGATTTTCATAATCATATAAGCGATAACCAAAATCATTAACACCATATCCAATAAAGGTACATTTCTTTGATTTTGCCTCAAGCTTTTTTCTGTTTTCTTTATTAATATGGACAAAGGCCTCACAACCAAAAGGCTTTAAAAAAGAGTAGTTTACCTTTTTACCTGTCCATGCTTCCTCTGGAATACCACCATCCAAGGAACTTGAAGGCCCTCTATTTATTAGATAAACAACAGTATCTACAACATCTGCCCAAAATTGTAAAGGAAATCTTGCATGCAATCTCATGCACCTTGCACGCTCCATGATTATTCTGTTCATTATTTCTGACACACCATTTTCTTGTAGTGTTCTTGGAACTGTCTTCTCTCTGTGAATTCAATGCTCTGAACAATACCTATCAAAATCTTTGCTGCAATATTCACCTCCATTTTTTGATCTGAGGCATTTCAACTTCTTTCCTGTCTCAATCTCAACCAAAGCTTTCCATTTCTTGAAAATATCAAATACATCAAATTTATTCTGAGTACAATAAATCCATGTTTTTCTAGTTGCATCATCAATAAAAGTAACATAATAAAAAGAGCCACCAAGAGATGATACCTAAGCAGGTCCCCATACATATGTATGCACAAGCTCTAATTTTTCGCTCTTCTTTTCTTTACCAACTCTTAGAAATCTGACTCTCTTCTGTTTTCCATAAATGTAGTCCTCACAGAAATCCAAATCAACATTCTTCAAACCCGACAACAAATTTCTTGAGTAAAGAATCTTCATCCCCTTCTCACTCATGTGTCTGAGCCTATGATGCCATAATGCTGCATCTGCAATTTTGGAAGTTAAAGCATTAACAGAGTTAGAAATACCATTGCATAAATACAATGTACCAGCCTTTTCGCCTTTTTCTATTACTAGGGCTCCTTTGGTGACCTTCTAATTTTTATCTGTGAAAGTTGTCACACAACCTTCACTGCCTAACTGCCCTGTTGAAATTAGATTTTTCTTCAGATATGGAACATGCCTTACCTCCTTTAATAGCCATTGGTTTCCATTCTACTATTTTACAAGAATCTTACCCATTCCAACAATTTTGCAGGGTTTATCATCACCCAAACGGTCTTTTCCAAAATCTCCTTGAACATAGTCATGAAAATATTTCTTATCAGGTGTGGCATGGAATGAGGCCCTTGAATCTACAACCCAAGAATCAGTAACATTTTCGAAAGAAAGAATCAAAGCATCTTGTAACACATCACTTGTCACATTTGATTCATGATTGTTTTCTTGCTGTGCATCTCCTTCTTTTCCCTTTCGAGATATATAGTCTTTATTTAGGTGTCCTTTCTTTCTGCATTTCCAGTACACTATCCCCGATCTGGACTTGGATCTGCCTTTCCTTGATTTACTGCGATATCCCAAGCTCTTTCCTCTTTCCATTCTTCTTCCCCTAGAATCTGCACTCAAAACATTACCCGATGTCTCACCGGAGCTTTTCTGTCGCATTTCCTCGCTAAGGATAGCACCGACAACATCATCAAACTTTAAAGTACTAGATCCAGAGACAAAGTTACTAATGGCCATAACTAAACCATTCCATATTTTTGGCAATGAGCACAAAAATAAAAGAGCCCTAACTTCATCATCAAATTTTACCCCTACAGAACTTAACTGATTGGTAACTATATTCAAATCATTTAAATGGTCTGCAACAGATCCACCTTCCGACATCTTCATATTAAATAAACGTTTCATAAGAAATACCTTGTTTGAGGCTGAGGTTTTTTCATATAGTTTCGCCAACGCCTTAATCAAACCCTCTTTTGTTGTTTCCTTCGAAATATTGAAGGCTACCGACGTCGTGAGGCACAACCGTACTTTTCTGAGTGCCTTTCTATCGAGAATATCCCATTCTGCGTCTGTCATAGTCGTCGGCTTCTTTTTTTTTCCGCTCAATGGTAGGTACAGATCTTTCTGATACATATAATCTTCCATCTGCATCTTCCACAACAGGAAGTTTTGGCCATTAAATTTCTCGACCCTAAACTTACCATATTATGCCATTGCTCCCACTCGAACCAGGAACCCTTCTTTCCTGCGAGTTTATTAGCCAAATAGACCTTCGGCTCCGATACCAGTTTTTAGAAAATTAAATATTATAGAGCAATGGAAAACATAAAATATGCAGAAAATACAAGCACACAAAACACATAAAACTAGAGAGACATAGATATATGTGGTTCACCCAGTTTGGGCTACGTCCACCTCGAACAGCCAGTCCTTCCTTTCTATTATCCAACAAAAAAAATGAAGAGACACAACCTACAACAGATCCACTGTAATATCCTCTATTCTCTCTCACAGTCTCCCTATCTGTTTCTCGCTCTGAGAATACACACATGATACACAGTCGCAATACAATACCCTCATAAAAATGAGGGGTTGCCTTCTAGAGAAAAAAACCCTAAACTAAACATAACTTCTACCGTCAGATCATTTGCCTAATGAACGGCCCAGATTGACTAGAAATTACTATACTTTTACAAGGAAATTTTACATATGTTTTTAGCCTGTGGGCGTTACCTCTGAAATCCCCCGGCCGGGGGGGGGGCTCCACAGTTTGTCTTTGCCCCGAACCCCTAGGTTTAATTACGGGCAGCGGCCAATGGGTACAGGAGGTCCAACACTGTGATACAAAATAAACAAGATAATCAGGCTCCACACCCAACAAATGATTGTTTGATTACCCATAAAGTAGTGTTTCCACTTTTTCACACTTTGCACCAATGCATACAAATCCTTGTCATATTTAGGATAATTAATCACTGCACCATTTACAAATGAAAACAGATTGGCTTACCATGTTTCATGAGGACCACACCCATGTCATAATCACTAGCATCAATTTGAATCTCAAATGACTGTCTTAAGTCTGGAAGTGTAAGTACTAGAGCTTAACTAATATTTTATTTCAATGCATCAAATGCCATTTGATGTTTACCTCCCCACTGGAAGACCTTCTTCACACTTTTCAATGCATGCAATGGAGCTACGATAAAATGTAAGTTAGCAATAAGATTCCTCCAATATTGGGCTGCTCCCAAAAATATTCTTACCTCAGTAACTGTTTTGGGCTTTGGCCAATTCAAAATGACATCAACCTTGGAGGGATCTATTTTCAATTCACCTCCTCCAACAATATGACCCAAATACACTAAATAAGTTTTTCCAAAATCTCACTTTGACATATTTAAAACAACTGTTCTTTCTTCAAGACATCAAGTACCTTTTTGACATGCATGATATGTTCTTCAAGAGATTTGCTAAAAATCAATGTCATGTAAGTAGACTATCAAAAAATCACCTAGAAATGGCCTTAATACATCATTCATCACACACATAAAGGTAGTCAGAGCATTGAAAAGATGAAAAGGCATAACTTCCTGTCTTCCATATTTCACCTCCAGCAATTATAATTTGATGATAGCCACTCCTTAAGTCCAAGTTAGTAAAATAATTTTTATCTTTCATTTGATCTAGCAAATCATATATTCTAGGAAGTAGGTAATGTTTCTTTATTGTAATTTTGTTCAATGCATTATTGCATATCCAACCTAAAGGATAAGGTCTTGGATGAGGAATGGTATCTAAGTTTAATTTCTTGACTAAGTATTCGGAAATAAAATTTTCTTGTGAACCATTATCAAATAGTCTATCAATTTTGGTGTGCTTTGAAATATCTCGAATTTGGAAAAGTTCAATTCTATTTTTCTCATCTTGAGTATCATTAGAACAAATTTAATATCTAGTGCTTGCTACTTCCTTACCTTTCATTCCCATTGTTTTGATATTTGTTTCATCTCCTCAATTGGAGCCTAAGTCATGTTGTGTAGTTGCAACTATCTTTTGCTTCCCTTTGTTGTTAAAATCATTTAGTTTCATCTCAGGATGAATCTTCCAACAATGAGCTTTATCATGAACCTCTTTGGAACAATGTTTGAATGTCAGTTTTTCTCCTTCCTTCTTGACTAATTCATTCTTCTTTCGTTTCCCTTTAAACTTACTCCTACCCTTGTCTCCACTTGTGAATGGATTCTTGCTACCCTCTTGTGGAATGTTTTTTCCTCTTTCTTCAAGATGTGTTTCCTGAACACAAACCTCATATAAAATTGTAGGATTAAAGATAAGGATAGTGATGAGCTCCATCATTAGGTACATTTGGACGGGTTAATGGTCACCTTTTTTCCTTATTAAGTCTTTTTTTCTTTTATTTTAATTATATTATGGTCTTATGATGCTAGTGTAGGTGGTGATTGAGGTTTACATACTTTGAGTACCTGACATGAGTTAAATGCAGGAAAAACATGAAGATATTGCATTTGTGTGGAGAATTTGTCATAAAGACTCAGAGTATAAAACAAGGAGATATTATAGGGGGTTTTCCACCATCGGTAACTCCCACAACCAAGGAATCCACGAGATTCCATCCAATAGCTCGAAATCAAAGGCATCCAAGCAAACTCAAGATCAAGTGCACTCAAGCCATACTTCACTTGGAGTCAAGTGGACTCATAACCTATTTTCTAGGGAGCTCTTGGTAGCTACCCTTTAGGTTAAATATAGATGAGAAAGAGCTCATTAGGATTCGAACTTTGGAGAAATCCATTAGGCTATTTTCTCTTGTAATTAGTTTTCAAGACTTTTATATTGATGTAATGAGACTATATTTTGAAATGAAATGAGTATTTAGAATTTTATTTACTGATCTAGTTCCAAAGAGCTAGGCTTGTGGGTTAGGGACCAATCAATGTGCCTCAACCTCTCTAGTGTAATCATTCTTTACTTTCATGTCACTTAGCTAGTTTTTCTTATGAAGATTTAGCTAGTTTGTTTGTATTTTAATGTACTATTTTTAGTTTTCTTCCATTTGTATTTTTCTGTAGATTTAGCTTTCTTACATGTTGGTAGAATAGGTTATAACTTAAGAAAGTTGTGAGTAATTCCTCCCCCTCTCATCACTTTCAATAGAGCTTGAGGAGGGTAGACCTTCCCCACAAACCAAAAATGCTTCTTAGTTTATGATTTCTTGGAATGTATAAGATTAGTTGATGTGATTCCATGTACATGTTTAGAATGTTGTGTTAGATATATGTTTGTATATTAGAGTAGATGTGCTTTAAAAACTCAATTCATCTTTTCCATTGTCCTTATCAGGAATTTGGGCATTTATATTGTTGAATAGGTAGTTTTCTTGCAGGTATAGGTATCATAGCCAAGGAGAAATTGATGAGTACCTTCAGCTTCATCTCTCACCCTTCACAACCTTTTGTTCATCAAAATCACCATCAACCCTATTTTCAGATTTTCCATCCATACACCGTGAGAAAACCCTAGGGGTGCAAGGTAGGCCTCCCAAGAGGTTTTGAGCTTGGACAAGGGGTGGGCCACTTTCCACTCATCCTAATCCACCTTAAATCCACCTTCCCTACCCTTTTTCCACCTATTTTTGGCCTTATATTGCCCTAGGGCTGTTTCCTTTAACAATTCAGGACTTTCATGTAGCACTACAGGAAAACTATAGAAACACTTGAAATAGAACTTATGGGCCCCTCCTTAATCCCATAAACCACCATCACTGTCCTCTAAACCTAAAAAAACCACTCATACACCTCCAGCCTTGCCCCCATGTGTTCAAGCCTTCCATGAGCCACCTTAACACTTTCTTCTCTTAGACGCAAAACAACACATTTTCAAGCATAGTTAGGTCATTAGTAGTTGCATGATTAAAAGAATGATAGATAGAGCATAAATTAAGTAGAATTTTTTTAGCCATTTGGCCTAGCAAAGTTTTATTATATTAGTTTCCTTTATGCCATTTCAATTCGGAAATTTATTTCATGCAAGATGCCTAGGTTGCTTTCATTTCTTATCATAGTCTAATGAGTAGATTTATTTCATTGCAGAATAGCTAGATGTACTTGTTTTCTTTAGTATAGTTATGTACTTTCTGATAGTACCATGGCTTTGAATCCTTTGTATCCCTAGGCCTAATTTCATAAGTGTGACAAACTTGATCTAGAAACCCTAGAAGTAGCACCCTTTCGTAAATCTTAGAAGAGGTTGACATGAGTAGAATGCATTTGCTGTGTATATAACACTATCAACTCCAAGTTTGTACAAACCCCAGGTTAATAAAGTAAAGTAGAGCAGCCTTTGAGAGTTGCAGCATTCTTGGTGCAATACAAGGGCTCATGAATTTTTGGCGGCATTGCTAGGGAGGTGTCTAGTGTTGAGCATTGGAAAAGGTATGAATTCACCATGTATGTCTTTATCTTTTTCCTTTAAACATAACTCTTTTTATTCTAGAAAGATGATATATTGAAGGATTATGATAGAATTGCAAATATTAATGTTTATTATGAAATTGGCTAAATATTTTCTTTTATTCTAAACAGGAAACAAATGAAGTGGGAAACCACCATTCGAAAGGTAAAGCTAAAGCAAGAGTAACTGCTATTCCTCCAGCAAAGGGACATATCCAGACAAGAAGGATGAAATAAGAACACATATTTAAAGGAAGGAAAGGAACAACATAGCTACAACACAAGAAGACGAAGCATTAGCTAAAAGAGGAAAATAGAGCACTATTCAAAGTTTATCTTTGTTTCTTGTATTGTCCGCCGAGTTGTTATAAAAGGAAGCGCCTGTAGAAATCGGGAGAACGATTATCATTGAAACTTCTTTTGTAATTCTATAATTTCATTGACTCTCGTGATTCAAGTAGAGAGCGTCTATTTGTAAACACTGTTATGCATGATTAATACATGATTTAGTTGATGTTCCATCACTTGACACTGGAGTAGCTCAGCGGTGTTTCCCTAGCGGCTAAGGGCCCGACCCTGGTGGATCCACTTGCTCTTTTGTATTATTATCTTTCGATTATAGTTGTGTGACAGTTTGCATTTATTTTAATTACAATTTCAAGTTTAATATTTTACTGTTTTATTGCTTTATAATCTTGGTGTGTTGCATTGTTGAATTGCATTGCCGTTCCTTTCCAATTTAACAAGAATTTGGATCCCTGTATAAATTATCTTGTTATACTTTAACAGAGCTTCACTGTTCAGCATCTGCTGTTCCATTTCAGTTGCTGTTCCATTACATTTGTTGTTCCATTCTGATTGTTGTTCATTTCGGATTGTTGTTCAATAGAATTTGTTGTTCAAATCCATTAGATAGATTTTGCTGTTCAATAGAATTTGCTGTTCAATTCCATTAGATAGAGTTTGCTGTTCAATTCCAGTAAAATAGATCTGCTATTCATTTCAGTTAATTAGTTTACAGTTTATTTCATACTTGCAAAGAGTTTGGTTTTTCTTTTGAGAGCTTGCCTACTTTACTTTCATTAGCACCATTAGTGATTTAGTTTAGTTTCCATTTAATTAATTTAGTGTGGAGTGTAAGATCATCAAATGTAAAGAACATTGGTTATTTCTACCTACGTTCTCAGATTGATTGTCTTGTTCTTATTTGATTTCATTTACATCAGTTTCCAAAGGAAAGAGTTATTACTACTGCATTCTTGACTGATGATTGCTGAGTGAATGATTAGATTTCAGAGCATTTAGTTTCATGTCATTGTAGTTAGATTTCATTTCCAAGCATCCGTTTACTCTTGTATTTGAGACACTGTACTGCACATTGGAAAGCATTACTCTTAGATAGAATTGCAGCCTCAGACTGAGTACACTCTTGAAATAAAAAATCGTACCTGGATTGATAATTAATGTGAGATAAATAGGAGTTAAAAAGACACCTTTTATACCTCAACATCTAGTATATGCTTTGATTTTGTTTTGGCATTATTTTCTGCTTTCCTTTTACATGTTGTTTCAAAAATATTGAAAAAAATTAAAAAAAAATATGATTTTCATTCTTCGTAGGAGTAGGGATACTCAAGGAATTTTTTTACCTAAAACCCCCACATCACCACATAGTCACCCTTCACTCTTCTTCAGTGGCTATGAGGTTGAACACACTATAGGTGAGCCTTCTGACTATTTTGAAGAACCTATTGGAGAAGAATAAGATCTTGTTTCACATGAGGAACCTGCTTCACCTATCTCAACCATGGATGACACTGAAACCCAGGAAGCCTTTCCCGTTAGAGAGGCAGGTGGGAAACTAAGATGAAGAACATTAGCCCCTCAAACCTTTCATACTTTCATGGACTTACCTCAGAAGATCCTGAAAGATTCATGTTTGAATTTGTTGTTGTCTGTAGGACTTGTTAGTGTCAGCCTTTGCAGCCTTCCTCCAGTGATCAAACATGCTCTTAAAAAGTGATTTTAAGGTGTCAAAGTCAAATTTTTTCATTTCAGTGAGTCTTCAAGTAAAATTTGGTCACTAGGTATTAGGTGTAGGGTTTGTTTTCACTCTTTTCAAAGTTGTTCAAATGTCGGTCCATGTCACCATTCAGCTGAGTGTACCATCATTCAGAGGTTTTCATCATCATGTCAGGTTCCAATGGGTCATTTTACACCTTGTTCATGCTTTAGTTGTGCCTAAGTAAGGTTCATTTCCCTCTCCTAGGGTTGTGGAGGTAATTTCTCTTGGATGGTCAAATCATCAGCAAAAATTGTATCCTGATGTCCATACACCTTCCCCTATCCTTAATGTACCTTATTAAACACTTCCCATCACCTATATCCCTCAAATTCCTCATTTTCGCACAAACCCTAGTTTCTTGCTACAACTTGGCAATTTTCTAGGCTAAGCCTGTGTTTTTCCCTTTTGGACCCCTTCCCCTCACTCAATCTATGAAATTCCACATTCCCCTCCTTCCTAACATCCCTCCCTACTTCCCAAAATTTTCTCAAGAATTTAGAAGCCCCTTATCCCCTTAATTTTTCTTCATTTCGACAAATCCCTTGTTCCACACATCGGGATAGGTTTTACTCCAATGCTGTTTCTGGGCAATAAAAGATGAATTTAGGAAACATGAGAGAGGTTTTTGTCCAAAATAGGCCAAGGAAGAAAAAACTCCTTCACTTTTTACACAGGTGTCATGATTTTAGATAAATGTCAAACATACAGTCACCTCAGGAGAATTGATGCACCTCTGAAGTGACCTTGGGAAAATCAATATTTATCCTAGATTGGTTGGCCAAATGACTTTCGTTATGAGTCAAATGATAGATTGACACAAAGAGCTTTCCAATGAGCTATCATGAGCTCAATTTGGAGTTGAGGAAGACCTTTAAAAGTTTACTGCAACAGCACTCTGCCTTGAGGCAGCCTCATTTTGCACATTTTGACAAGTCTTGGGAGATTTGATTTTTGGCAAGGCAAATGAACTCCAAATTGAAAAACTCCAGTTGGGTTGGAAAGTAGACTCAATAATATTTCCAACGCGCTATCCCACGCCCAATTTGGACACCGAGAAGGTCTCCAAACGTCTCCTGCAAAATGGCGTGATGCGTTGGGCTTGTGGCGCGACACATAGAGCTGCAAGCCCAATTTCACCATAAACTTCTCCAAAATTTCCAAATGTGCTCAAATATGTGGTGTGCAAGTAAGTTAAGAGTTTTTCCATTGCAAAGCAGGTTTTTTGAAAAGAAGAATCAAAATCCTTGGCATATAAAACATTTTCATCTTTCCTAAGCTCATTTGAATGCCAAGAGACAGCAGTGAGCAAAGAAGAAGTTGTGAGGAGTGAAACAGAGAATTTGGAGGGCAGACAATGTTGAATTTTCAAGCGCAACGCGTTGGGTGACTGTCGCGACACATTGGGCAGGTGCGGCACATTGGGCCGGCCTCCACAATGTAAAAATTACATTGGCGCGATGCATCAGGGAGGCGCAGCACATTGGGTTGGTTGCGTGACGCACATGGAAGAAAGCTAATTTATTTCCACTTCTTCCAAATTTTCAAACCGGTGCAGTCCATCTTTTTCCAAGAAGCAGTGTTGGGAAAACTCATTTTTGGAGGAGAAAATGGTAACCAAATTCAGAAATTCCACTTGGGTTGGAAAGTAGACAGGCAGCGATTTCCAACGAGCTATCCTGCGCTCAATTTGGACCCCGAGAAGGCCCTCAAAATCAGCTCCAAAGTGGCGCAAAGCATAGAGATTTCAGGCGTAGCGCATTGGGGATTTTGGCTCAATTTTCACTCAGTAACTCAGTTTTTCACCTAGTTTTGGCCAGTTTGACTTTTTTATCTCCAAATGTAAAGTTCTTGATGTAACTTGATGTAATTTTGGCACATTTTTACTCATGCAAGTAGATTCATTCATCAAAATGTGAATTGTAACTGAATGAATCAGTTTCCTATCTTATAGAGGCAAGCTGTTCCACTGCCTATTTTCCAGTTCTTAGTTTAGATCTTGTTGAAATAGCTCCTAAACTAGTGAGCTTGACCCATAGAGGCATGGGAATGAGTTAGGCTTGTATATATCTTGTATTTTCTCAGTCATTTTCAGGGTTGGACACTTGGGATTGCTTTGAGCTTCATTGTACATTTCATCTCTCCATTTTGGCAAAGGAATAGACCAGGGTTTGCAGCACTCTTTGGGATCCATGTGGCTCTATGTTTTTATGGTGTGTTTCTCTCTGTGATTGTAAGTTTACTGATGTTTCAAGTGTATCATCTTCCTTCTCATTTCTTCTTAAGTTAAACAAAAAAGTCATAAAGGTGGAATTCATTTGATTTGCAGTGCTCTACCTTGGAGTTTTGTTTAATTTTCTATGTTTTCAACTGTCTGAAGAGGATTCCTGAAAGCCTCTTTCCCTCTTCAACCCCTCACCGGTCTGATCTATCCATTGCATTCAAACTCGAAACATCAAAACAATTGCCTTTCTTGCCCCATTAAGCTCTCTGCAAAACTGATCATTTCCCAAACCCAAAATCTGCCCTTCCCTTTGATCTAAAAAACACCTTCCAAAATCAAATAAAACTCTCTTACGTATATACCTAGCCTAAAATCAGCCTTTATTCAAGTCATCTCAAGCCTCACTGATTATTTTTGCTGAGATTGACCCGGAGAGAGCCCTCTCCTGATCTGGTAGGGCTAGCTACTAGATTAAGCATGGTTTGATGTTACCCTAGACTCTGCCTTCCTTCAGCCTGAGGTAGATTTAGGCCATAACATAGTGGAAACCATACTGGGGAAGAAAAGTTTGTTGTTTTCTTTATAAACTACAGACAGAGCCTGAAGTTAGCCAGGTAGCCTTCGAAACGCTCTTGCTTTGCATTAGCGAAAGTAGATGAATGCTGCTTCAGTCAATCTTCGGTCTAGTTTATGAACTGAACATATAGTTCCTCAATAAAATGTAATCAAGTTCAGATCTGATTGTTGATGGTGGAAAACAATCAGACACCGCAAGGCTGAAATAATTCACCTGGCGACTCTAAATCTGTTTCAAGATCAGATCCAAGGACTCCACTGCAGGATGAACCTGAACAGCAGAAACATGAAAGGAAAATATGGAAAGATCAGGTATTCAAGTTGGAATTTCATGCAAGACATTTTGTTCTTTGTCATAAATTATTTCTTCTCTTTTCCCGAGAATGTCAAGAAGGCTTTGCAAAGTATATTGTATTTGAGAAAAGATCCTCGGCCTACATTTGATTCCTTCCCTTTGAAGATTGTGAATACCAAAGATTTGCATGCTTTTGAGCTTGATCAAGACCTTTCTTCTGAATCTTGTGATGACCATCTTCAAACTGATGAGCCTCAAGAGACCAAGACTGATTCTGCAGCATTTGTACATACCCCTATACCCTGTAAAATTCCAGATCGATACAAGCCTATGATTTTACATCCTATATCCCATGCTTTCCCTAAAAATCATGACTTATATCTACCAAGATTTGATGGTGAACGCGAAAATATCACTGCTGAGAGACATGTTCTGAATTTTGAGTCTTTTCTTGACCTTTTTGAAGTTGATGAAGAGGATGTCAGTATTAGGCTTTTTCCTCTTTCTTTGCAAGGAAAATTCAAGAGTTGGTTCAAAACCATGCCTGATGCGAGCATTTCAGATTTCCAGCAGTTCGTCAAAGTTTTCCTCGACAGGTGGGTGGTCAGACAGAACCATTTCTTGATTATAGAAGAGTATAACTAGCTGAAAATACTGCCAGGGGAGACAGTGCAACAGTTTTCTGCCAAATTTAACCAAGTTTATTATTCGATGCTAGTTAATATAAGACCTCCTCTTGGATCTGCTCTCTTGCACTACCCAGGTGCCTTTGATCCAGAAATGGAGTTTCAGCTGAGAGAAAGGAATCTTGCAACACTTGAAGAGATGCAGAACAATGCAGTAGATGTAGAGGCTCATTTTCTGATCCGAAGGGAAAAGTTGAAGGAAGAAGAGATGAAAAACATAGATCCGGAGGAATCAACATCTCTAGAGGTAAAGCTTGACATTTTGGTAAGTGCAGTGGAAGAGATGATGCAAAGGATCATCACAAGGAATGAGTATAATGTTCAAGCCCATGGCTCACTGACTAAAGAAGAACAAGTTGCTGATCCAAAACATTTTGTTTCTTATCCCAGTTGTCATAGATCTGATAATGATTGTTTTGTAGATCATCTTGGAGAAGAGAGATCTGTTGATTTGAGATGTATGCCTGATGATGTGTTTTATACTGATGATTTTCCTCAGTTTGATCAGTATGATGATGATTATGTTCTCCAAACAGAAGCTAATCTTGTAGACAAATCAACAGCTAGTTTCTAGAAGGAAGAAGTTCACTTTCAGTAGTTTGAATACAATGTTCAGCCATCACATATCAGCTATGGAAATGACGAGGAAAGTGCAACAAATTTTGAAGTAAGTGAAGGATCTTTGCCTTTTTGTTTTGATTCGTTTCAGTTTATCAGAGACAACTTCCATGCAATCAGAAATAAACTGTCGACAAGTCTTGATTTGGACCATCTTGAGGGTAATGAAAACCTTGTTCAAGACTTCCCATATCCAGATTTGCAACCCCTGAATGCCATTGATTTTCAAGTTGCAGATGAAGACATGGAAGCTGGCACATATGATCAAATGATACAAGATGATTCCTTACCATTTTGTTTTGAATCATTTCAGTTTTTGAAGGGTAAATTGCATAGTATATCTTCAAATGAGCAGCTTGTAGAAAATCATGTAATCTCATCAGAACCAATAGAAAATGGGTTGCAGTAGTCTTTTCAAGTTTTTCACGATCCAATAGCTGATGTGTTGGATAATGTCTGTAGTCAAAGTCCTTCTCCTATCTGTGAGCTTGAAAAAATTATTGATACAAACTTGATCTGGCAGCCGGTTTCTTTGTCATTTTCAGCAGGAGTCTCGTCACAAAGCTCAGATCAAAGTTTGCATTCATGGTATGAAGAGAAGAGAAGTAATCCATTGGATGAGCTAAGTCCCAGTTTGCATGAATTCTGAGATCCTTATGCAGTGTTTTTGGAGGCGGATAGAGAATCCATAGTATTGAGCAGATCTGTTCACAAGTTTTCATGGGAGTTTCCTTTCAGTAGTTCTCTCTTGTCGTTCATAAATGAGCACTTGCAGAGAATTCAAACAGCAGCTGGAATACTTACTTGGTTGCATTGGTTGTTTCATTTCACTTGATCAGGTGATGAATGGAACAACTAGAGTAGGTTGTATTGAGTAAGCTTCATATTGAGCATATTTTCCAGTTTGTCGGTTGTGTTTAAGTATCGAGTCAGTTTTTAGTTGAGTGAGAGTCAATTTGTGTCGTCAAGTCATTAGTTTTCAGTCATGCATTTCAGCTTGAGTTTTTGATTCCATTTCCCAATGGACAAATGCACTGTCTGCTTTCCAAATATATGTAGTTCTTGGCACCTCCAAGGAGCTACCATCCCCATTGGAGCCAATGTTAGTGTCAGCCTTTGCAGCCTTCCTCCAGTGATCAAACATGCTCTTACAAAGTGATGTTAAGGTGTCAAAGTCAAATTTGGTCACTAGGTATTAGGTCTAGGGTTTCTTTTCACTCTTTTAAAAGTTGTTCAAATGTCGGTCCATGTCACCATTCAGCTGAGTGTACCATCATTCAGAGGTTTTCATCATCATGTCAGGTTCCAATGGGTCATTTTACACCTTGTTCATGATTCAGTTGTGCCTAAGTAAGGTTCATTTCCCTCTCCTAGGGTTGTGGAGGTAATTTCTCTTGGATGGTCAAATCATCAACAAAACTTGTATCTTGATGTCCATACACCTTCCCCTATCCTTAATGTACCTTATTAAACACTTCCCATCACTTATATCCCTCAAATTCCTCATTTTCGCACAAACCCTAGTTTCTTGCTACAACTTGGCAATTTTCTATGCTAAGCCCATGTTTTTCCCTTTTGGACCCCTTCCCCTCACTCAATCTATGAAATTCCACTTTCCCCTGCTTTCTAACATCCCTCCCTAGTTCCCAAAATTTTCTCAAGAATTTAGAAGCCCCTTATCCCCTTCATTTCGCTTCATTTCGACAAATCCCTTGTTCCACACATCGGGATAGGTTTTACTCCAATGCTGTTTCTGAGAAATAAAAGATTAATTTCAGATAATTGAGAGAGGGTTTTGTCCAAAATAGGCGAAGGAAGAAAAACGTCCTTCACTTTTTACACAGGTGTCATTATTTTAGAGAAATGTAAAAAATATAGTCGCCCCAGGAGAATTGATGCACCTCTGAAGTGACCTTGGGAAAATCAAGATTTATCCTAGCTTGGTTGGCCAAATGACTTTAGTTATGAGTTAAATGATATCTAGAGACAACGAGCTTTCCAATGAGCTATCATGAGCTCAATTTGGAGTTGAGGAAGACCTTCAAAAGTTGACTGCAATAGCACTCTGCCTTGAGGCAGCCTCATTTTCCACATTTTGACCAGTCTTGGGAGATTTGATTTTTGACAGGGAAAATGAACTCAAAATTGAAAAATTCCAGTTGGGTTGGAAACTAGAATCAATAATATTTCCAACAAGCTATCTTGTGCCCAATTTGGACACTAGGAAGGTCTCCAAAAGTCTCCTGCAAAAGGGCACGATGCGTTGGGCTTGTGGCGCAACGCATAGAGCTGCAAGCCCAATTTCACCATAAACTTCTCCAAAATTTCCAAATGTGCTCAAATCTGTGGTGTGCAAGTAAGTTAAGATTTTTTCCATTGCAAAGCGGGTTTTTTGAAAAGAAGAATCGAAATCCTTGGCATATAAAACATTTTCATCTTTCCTAAGCTCATTTGAATGCCAAGAGACAGCAGTGAGCAAAGAAGAAGTTGTGAGGAGCGAAACAGAGAATTTGGAGGGTAGACAATGTTGAATTTCCGAGCGCAACGCGTTGGGTGACTGTCGCGACGCATTGGGCAGGCGCGGCGCATTAGGCTGGCCTCTGCAGTGTAAAAATTACACTGGCGCAACGCATCAGGGAGGCGCGGCGCATTGGGTTGGTTGCGCGACGCACATGGCAGAAAGCTAATTTATTGCCATTTCTTCCAAATTTTAAAACCGGTTCAGTCCATCTTTTTCCATGAAGCAGTATTGGGAAAACTCATTTTTGGAGGAGAAAATGGCAACCAAATTCAGAAATTCCACTTGGGTTGGAAAGTAGACAGGCAGAGATTTTCAATGAGCTATCCTGCGCTCAATTTGGACCCTGGGAAGGCCCTCAAAATCAGCTCAAAATTGGCGCGATGCATAGAGATTTCAGGGGCGACGCATTGGGGATTTTGGCTCAATTTTCACTCAGTAACTCAGTTTTTCACCTAGTTTTGGCCAGTTTGAATTTTTTATCTTCAAATGTAAAGTTCTTGATGTAACTTGATGTAATTTTGGCACATTTTTACTCATGCAAGTAGATTCATTCATTAAAAGGTGAATTGTAACTGAATGAATCAATTTCCTATCTTATAGAGGCAAGTTGTTCCACTGCCTATTTTCCAGTTCTTAGTTTAGATCTTGTTGAAATAGCTCCTAAACTAGTGAGCTCGACCCATAGAGGCATGGGAATGAGTTAGGCTTGTCTATATCTTGTATTTTCTCAGTCATTTTCAGGGTTGGACACTTGGGATTGCTTTGAGCTTCATTGTACATTTCATCTCTGCATTTTGGCAAAGGAATAGACCAGGGTTTGCAGCACTCTTTGGGATCCATGTGGCTCTATGTTTTGATGGTGTCTTTCTCTCTGTGATTGTAAGTTTACTGATGTTTCAAGTGTATCATCTTCCTTCTCATTTCTTCTTAAGTTAAACAAAAAAGTCATAAAGGTGGAATTCATTTGATTTGCAGTGCTCTACCTTGGAGTTTTGTTTAATTTTCTATGTTTTCAATTGTCTGATGAGTATTCCTGAAAGCCTCTTGCCCTCTTCAACCCCTCATCGGTCTGAGCTATCCATTGCATTCAAACTCGAAACATCAAAACAATTTCCTTTCTTGCCCCATTAAGCTCTCTGCAAAACTGATCAGTTCCCAGACCCAAAATCTGCCCTTCCCTTTGATCTAACAAACACCTTCCAAAATCAAATCAAACTCGTTTACGTATATACCTAGCCTTAAATCAGCCTTTATTCAAGTCATCTCAAGCATCATTGAATATTTTTCCTGAGATTGACCCGGAGAGTGCCCTCTCCCGATCTGGTAGGGCTAGCTACCAGATTAAGCGTGGTTTGATGTTACCCTACACTCTGCCTTCCTTCAGCCTGAGGTAGATTTAGGCCATAACATAGTGGCGACCATACCAGGGAAGAAAAGTTTGTTGTTTTCTTTATAAACTACAGACGGAGCCTGAAGTTAGCCAGGTAGCCTTTGAAACACTCTTGCTTTGCATTAGCGAAAGTAGATGAATGCTGCTTCAGTCAATCTCCAGTCTAGTTTATGAACTGAACATCTGGTTTCCTCAGTAAGATCTAATCAAGTTCAGATGTGATTGTTGATGGTGGACAACGATCAGACACCGCAAGGCTGAAATAATTCACCTGGCGACACTAAATTAGTTTCGAGATCAGATCCAAGCACTCCACTGGAGGATGAACCTGACCAGCAGAGACATGAAAGGACAATATGGAAAGAACATGTATTCAAGTTGGAATTTCATCCAAGACATTTTGTTTTTTGTCGTAAATTATTTCTTCTCTTTTCCCGAGAATGTCAAGAAGGCTTTGCAAAGTATATTGTATTTGAGAAAAGATCCTCGGCCTGCATTTGATTCCTTCCCTTTGAATATTGTGAATACCAAAGATTTGCATGCTTTTGAGCTTTGATCAAGACCTTTCTTCTGAATCTTGTGATGACCGTCTTCAAAATGATGAGCTTAAAGAGACCAAGACTGATTCTGAAGCATTTTTACATAACCCTATACCTTGTAAAATTCCATATTGATACAAGCCTCTGATTTTACCTCCTATATCCCATGCTTTTCCTAAAATCATGATCTATATCTACCAAGGTTTGATGGTGAACGCGACAACATCACTGCTGAGAGACATGTTCTGAATTTTGAATCTTTTCTTGACCTTTTTGAAGTTGATGAAGAGGATGTCAGTATTAGGATTTTTTCTCTTTCTTTGCAAGGCAAAGTCAAGAGTTAGTTCAAAACCCTGCCTAATGTGAGCATCTCAGATTTCCAGTAGTTCGTCAAAGTTTTCCTCGACAGGTGGGTGATCAGACGGAACCGTTTCTTGATTATAGAAGAGTATAACCAGCTGAAAAGATTGCCAGGGGAGACAGTACAACAGTTTTCTGCCAGATTTAACCAAGTTTATTATTCGATGCCAATTGATATAAGGCCTCCTCCTGGATCTGCTCTCTTGCAATACCTGGGTGCCTTTGATCCACAAATGGAGTTTCAGCTGAGAGAAAGGAATCTTGAAACACTTGAAGAGATGAAGAACAGTGTAGTAGATGTAGAGGCTCATTTTCTGATCCGAAGGGAAAGGTTGAAGGAAGAAGAGATGAAAAACATAGATTCGGAGGAATCGACATCTCTAGAGGTAAATCTTGACATTTTGGTAAGTGCAGTGGAAGAGATGATGCAGAGGATCATAACAAGGAATGAGTATAATGTTCAAGCTCATGGCTCGCTGACTGAAGAAGAACAAGTTGCTGATCCAAAACATTTTGTTTCTTATCCCAGTTTTCATAGATCTGATAATGATTGTTTTGTAGATCATCTTGGAGAAGAGAGATCTGTTGATTTGACATGTATGCTTGAGGATGTGTTTTATACTGATGATTTGCCTTAGTTTGATCAGTATGATGATGATTATGTTCTCCAAACAGAAGCTAATCTTGCAGACAAATCAGCAGCTATTTTCTGGGAGGAAGAAGTACACTTTCAGCAGTTCGAATACAATGTTCAACCATCACATATTAACTATGGAAATGACGAGGAAAGTGCAGCAAATTTTGAAGTAAGTGAAGGATCTTTGCCTTTTTGTTTTGATTCGTTTCAGTTTATCAGAGACAACTTCCATGCAATCAGAAACCAACTGTCAACAAGTCTTGATTTGGACCATCTTGAGGGTAATGAAAACCTTGTTCAAGACTTCCCATATCCAGATTTGCAACCCCCGAATACCATTGATTGTCAAGTTGCAGATGAAGACATGGAAGCTGGCACATATGATCAAATGATACAAGATGATTCCGTACCATTTTGTTTTGAATCATTTTAGTTTTTGAAGGATAAATTTGTTGGGAAAAATACTGAGAGGGGGGGGGGGGGGGTGAATCAGTATTTAGGACTTACTCCTTTTACTTTTCCATTCACTAAAACCCATACGCTACTTTGCTTAAGCCAAATAGCGTATACACGTGGATATCCTTCATAAAACTCGCGTATACACAGAGATCTTATTATGCATTTATTTCTTTACTTAGGTCTATGCATCATTCATTGATCACATGTTTAGTTAACAGTAAGCATGTGCACTAATAACAGAATAAACCATCACACATAAGAAAGACACATGAACACCAGGATTTTAGGTGGAAACCCAAGTCGGGAGAAAACCACCGCTGCCGTTGTCTCAACCTTCAATATTTTATTATAGAGAAAACATCATACAACCATGTACTGGCGCAGACTCATACCAGCACGCAGGCACCCACCTGCATAAGGCTACAACCTTCTCTCGTTTACTAGCCTCTCCTGGAAGGGAGCTACAACCCCCTGCTCTTGTTTACAAGCCTCACCTGGAAGGGAGCTACGACCCCCTGCTCTCGTTTACCAGCCTCACCTGGAAGGGAGCTACAACCCCCTGACTGAAGGCTTCAACCTTCAGCACCACTGCAGACCACGTTTCATCAATTTTCAAACTGGATCAAACAGCTTCAACACAACCCTTCACTTATCAACAAACATTCTTTGACCATTTCTTCCAACAGAACAGTAAAACCACTGTAACTAGAATATCAGAGATAACCCAGACTTCAGAATAGATATGCAGAAACACATTCAACCTTGATCAACCATTAGATCAGATACCATACGCACTTTTATTTAATCAGACCCATGTATATACACGCTTTTCATGAAGCGAACCCGTGTATACATCTGTGCATTTTTCCAAAATAACCCTAACTTCCCATATGCACCTTTGTTTAAACAGACCTGTGTATACACGCGCTTTTTATGAAATGAACCTGCGTATAGATCTGTGCATTTTTCAAAATAACCCTAACTTCCCATACGCGCCTTTGTTTAAACAGACCAGATCTATGAACTTACCCATATTTCTTCAATTTCTTCAACAGATTTGCGCCAGGTCTTCAATACTTCTTTTCAAATCATCTTAGAGATTCATCAATTCCAGATCTAGTGATTTTGAACCTTCATCATATTCGTAGGTGCATCATAGATTCAGATCTATTGATTAAGAACAGAGTTCAACCATACAGATAAAATTCAGAGTGAGGTATTCATTAAAGCCCAGACACTTGCACACCCTTGCACAATGATCTTCTTCTCCTTATATAGATTATCCTTTTTCAATACCATGAGCCAAAACCACACCACTTCCGATGGTATTCCTGGACGGGATCACATAGACAATCCAGCGCTCAATACAATGGGTCAATAACATGGTAAAGTCCCTTGGTTTTATTAATTTAGAGCGCAATTAGGCATACGCGACTTGGAACGATCTTTTCCGTGTGCATACACGACTTCCCCTAAACAAATCCGCGTATGCTTTGTGACACACCTTGTTCAACAATATTTTGGCACTTTCTGAATTCCTTTCTTCTACTACTTCTGAACTACTTGTAGAACATCAGATTGACATCATTAATAAACTCATCAAGCATCAAGAACAACTTCGTTAAGTAGGTTTCCATCATCTTCATCAAGTGGGTTGCCATCAAGGACAACACTCTGCATCATATTGCCAACAATCTCCCCCTTTGGACTTGATGGCAACCACGATGGTGTTTGATCACCACAACAGATAGATACATTAAGCATAATGATGTTTTCCCCTAATCAAACACCATGTCACTCTCCCCCTTTGATATCAAGGGAAAAGGGCGGATCAAAACCAACACAAGGTTGTTTTCTCCTCATGTAGATAGAAGAGTGCTGTAGATCTAATGTGTACTGAAGTTACCATGCTCCCCCTGAGTTCATGCTGAATATTCAAACATATTTTTCAATGAAGTACATGACTCTATGACCTTCCTATCACCAAGGACTCATACTTACATCAAAGATTCAACCAAATGGATTTACATATGCGACTCAAATACCCAACCAAGTGGGTTTACACATTTTGACTCAACTACCCAACCAAGTGAGTTTACAAATTTGAACAAGTCCTTACATGACTGAATATTACAAATTTACATCATGGGTCTCAACATGAACTTTTCAATCAATTACAAATATGACCTTTTGTAACAAATACCAAAAGGACCTCAAAGAAGAGATCATATTTCAGAATCATCATAATGCCAACAATGCATTATTTTCAGCAAGGCTAATGCTCCCCCTGAACCTGTACAACAGTTTACTCCTTCATCTCCCCCTTAGCTTGTGCATCCTGAACACTTTCAACAACAAGAAAATCAAGGCATATTCACCCAATAACAGAGAATGAAACAAAAATATAAGAGCTGAAACACCACCAGAGACACCAACTAGCATCAGAGAAACCAAACAACACCACAGCTTGTGCTGAAGAAATGCTGACCCAGAAAAATTGTTAGCAACCACCCATACGCGGTTTCCTTTGTATGAACTCGCGTATATACGCGACTGTCTTTATGAAACCCACGTATTCAATTTAATCTTCTGAAATTAAGTAGTTCTGATTTTCTGCACAGCAGAGACTACTCCCAGCTTCTGTCTGAGATATTCGAACGCTTCCCTGGGCAGAGGTTTGGTAAATATATCAGCAACTTGTTCTTTGGAGGGAACATACTCCAATTTCACCTTTTGTTCAAGCACTTGTTCTCGTAAGAAGTGATACTTGATGGGAATGTGCTTGGTCTTAGAATGCATAACAGGATTCTTTGAGATACTGATGGCGCTTGTATTATCACACATAATGGAGATAGGAGGTGTACATTTGATTTGAAAATCTTGTAAGGTTTGCATCATCCAAAGGAGTTGAGTGCAAGAAGACACGGCAACCACATATTCTGCTTCTGCTGTAGATAAGGCAATATAATTTTTCTTCTTGCTGAACCAAGATACTAACCGGGGTCCCATATAGAAAGCACCACCACTAGTGCTTTTCCGATCATCAACATTTCCATCCCAATCTGCATTAGTGTAAGCATGAAGAGTGAGATCAGCATTCTTTGGATACCATAGTCGAAAGTCTTGAGTTCCTTGTAGATATTTGAACATTATTTTGACTGCCTGAAGATGAGACTCTTTTGGATTAGCTTGGAATCGTCCAACAATACCAACTGCATGCATAATGTCTGGTCTAGTCCCAGTGAGATAAAGTAGACTTCCTATCATAGATCTGTATTCTGGTTGATTCACCATGGGAGAATCATCATGAGAACCGAGATTACATCCGGTTATCATTGGTGTACTTATAGGTTTGCACTCTTCCTTGCAATATTTCTTCATGATTTTCTTAAGATATTTTTCTTGTGATAGGAATATGCCATATGTTGCTTGTTGCACTTGCAAGCCAAGAAAGAATGTTAGTTCCCCAAGTAAAGACATTTCAAATTCTTGCTGCATAACAGAAGCAAATTTCTGACTCATAGACTCTTCATTACTTCCAAAGATGATATCATCAACATATACAACCACAATCAAAAGTTTATCATTTTCAGTTTTTGTGTATAAGTTGCTATCAGCAGACCGCTTTGAAAATCCTTGTTGATGAAGATATTTGTCAAGACGATAATACCATGCCCTTGGAGCTTGTTTGAGACCATATAGAGCCTTTTTAAGTTTACAAACAAGTTTTTCATCATTTCCCAAAATGAATCCTTCTGGTTGTTCTATATAAACCTCTTCTTCTAGGTCACCATTGAGGAAAGCATATTTAACATCCATTTGATACACTTTGATTTGTTGAAAGCTCGAAAAAGCAAGAAACATTCTTATGGCTTCAAGTCTAGAAACTGGAGCAAAAATTTCTTCCAAGTCTATACCTTCTTGTTGAGTATACCCCTTGCAAACAAGTCTAGATTTATTTCTTATGACATCACCATTCTCATTTAACTTATTTTTGAATATCCATTTAGTACCAATGACATTTTTGTCATGAGGTCTTGGTACTAATTCCCAAGTTTGATTCTTTTCAATTTGATCAAGCTCTTCATTCATGGCTTGAATCCAACATTCATCTTTGCTTGCTTGAATGACATTGTGTGGCTCAATAGTGGATAGAAATGCCATATAGCTAGAAGATCCCACAAGAGTCCTTCTTGTTTGTACACCTGCTTCCTTATCTCCCAAAATTTGAGATTTTGGATGATTCTTTTGAACATATCTGGATGGAGCTTTTTTAGATAAATTATCTTCAGGTTCTTCATTGAGTTCACTGTCTGTATCATTGCTGTTTGATGTAGAAGGACATATCTCACCATCATCTTCATTTGTTGTTTGTTTTTCTTCTTTTGGGGCTGTAGGAGACTCATCAATAACAACATAAATACATTCAACAATCTTCCTAAGTATTTTATTGTAACATTTATATGCCCTACTCCTAGAGGAGTAACCAAGAAGTATTCCTTCATCTGCTCTAGGTTCAAATTTGCCAAGTTTTTCATCATTATTTTTGATAAAGCATCTGCTTCCAAAAACTCTGAAGTGCTTCACAGTGGGAGGATTACCATACCAGAGTTCATATGGAGTTTTATCACTATTTACTCGAACATGTGCCTTGTTAAGAATATTTACCGCTGTATGTGCTGCTTCTCCCCAAAATGTGTCAGGTGTTCTGGAATCATAAAGCATAGCCCTAGCCATTTGTTGAACTGTTCTATTCATTTTTTCTGCTACACCATTTTGTTGCGGAGTGCCTGCTACAGAAAACTGTCTTTTTATGCCATGTTGTTCACAAAAATCAAGGAATTCATTTGATGTATATTATCCTCCTCGATCAGATCTAAGACACTTGATTTTCAGATCTAATTCATTCTCAACTCGTGCTTTGAAGGACTTAAATTTCTCAAATGCTTCATCTTTGTGTTTAAGCAACCCAATCCAACACATTCTAGAGAAATCATCAATAAATAGGATATAGTATTGTTCACCACGAGGTGACTTTTTCTTCACAGGTCCACATATGTCAGTATGAATGAGTTCAAGAGGCCTACTTGATGATCCTTCCTTGGCATTAAACTCCACTCTGGTCTGCTTACCGAATTGGCAATATTTGCATATGATATTCTCAGGTAGAGTAATATTGGGAAGACCACGGAAAACATTAATTCTGCTTGACTTGTTGATTTGAGAGAAGCTTAGATGCCCCAACCTTCTATGCCATAGCCAGTTTTCTGAAGATTTACTCAAGTAACATTGTTCTTTGCAGTTCTTTAATACATACAAGTTGCTTGGAGTCCTTTTTCCTTTTATAATTTTTTTACCTGTATCAAGATCACGAACCACACATTCTTTTGAACTAAATACAACTTCAGTTCCTTGATCACACATTTGACTTACACTTAACAAGTTATGCCTTAATCCATCCACATACATGACATCATTAGCCTTCACCTTTTCTTTTAGAAACACAGACCCTTTTCCTTTAATTACAACAGGAGTATCATTTCCAAATGTAACTTTCTTTTCATTTTCTAGAGCACTATATGCACCAAGTTTGTTTTTGTCACCTGTCATGTGTCTTGAGCATCCACTATCAATGTACCATTGATTTTCTTCTCCTTCTGCAAATAACGCTATGCCACAATTTTCAACCTGTAATTCCTTCTTTTTCCATATTTTGGAACTTGAAGGAAAATGCTCTTTTGGCTGAACTTTGCTCCTGCACTCAGATTCTTCATGCCCAAAGTTATTGCAATAAGCACATTCAACTTCTCTTAGAAGAGGAGAAAAGTTGTTATAGGTATTCTTCTTTTTGTCAATATCAATCCTTTTCTTTCTTGCTTCTCTAGTCATGATGGTTTTATATGCAACACATTGAACAGCTTTATGACCAAAATTGTGACATGAGAAACATTGTCCATTGAAGAAGAAATTTCTGCGATCATGAAATATTCTACTTGTATTTACCTGTTGACTGGTGTTTCTTTGAGAGACATTTTTGTTAGTGTTCTTTGAATTGAGATGATCACGCTTTACCTACAATGATTCTTTATTCCCTTGCTGAGTGGCAGAATTTTGTAAACCAGCTGTAGCTAATTTTAGATAATTTGGTGCTGAAGCCTGAGAAGATTCACCATTATATCCAAGACCTGTCTTTATAAGAGGAGAACTTTGTACCTTGATAATCTCATCTAAGGTTTCAGATCCTTTAGCAAATATAAGATTTAGAGTCTTAACTTTCTCAGAGTCTTTTCTTAGACTTACCACTTCACATTCTAATTCCTCAATGTGTTTCTTTGCTTCTTCAAACTGCTTTTCCATAGTCTCTATGGTTATTTTATTTTCTTCTAAGAGAAATTTACATTCTTCTAAGAGTATTTTGAGTTGATTGTTTTCTTCAAGAAAATCATTGTCCTCTAGCACATCCCAAAAAGTATCCTTTTCTTCTTTAGATTCAAATGCCATGAGAAGTCTAAGATCCTGTTCACATTCTTCCTCACTGTTAGATAACCCATCACTGTCTTCATGAGTATAGTAAATTTTTCTAGTGTTAAACCGATTCTTATTATTTCTGGCTACTTCCTTCCCTTTTGCAGGTGTTTCTTTATGAGGACACTTAGCAGCATAATAACCAACTCTTCCACACTCAAAAAATTTGAAAGGAAGCTTACCTCTGAACCGTCCTGTGCCAAGTTGGAGTTTCTTTACAAAATTTACCTCATCTTCTTCTGAGATATATCCTGATCCTTCTGCTTCTTGTACTTCTTTCCCTTTTGTATAAGCTCTAAAGATAGCCTCTTTGACTTCAGATGGTCCTCCTCTTCTCATTTCATATGCAGTTAGTATGCCATAAATTTGTACCACGGTAAGATTTTGAAGATCCTATTTTTCTTCAAGAGCAGAAACTTTTGACTCAAATTTTGCTGTTAGAGATCTTAAAATTTTCTCAACCAAAGTAGATTCAGATATTGTTTCTCCCAGATTTCTCATGCGATTTACAACATCATCAAGACGTAAAAAGAAACTGACAATATTCTGATCACTATGCATTCTTAAGTTTTCATATTAAATTCTGAGAGTTTGAAGTTTTGCACCTTTTACCTTTGCATCACCTTCATAGCTTAGAATTATTTTGTCCCATATCTCCTTTGCTGTATTCAGCTGCATAACTTTGACAAATTCAGATTCAGTTAGACTTCCTGTTAGAGCATTGACTGCCTTTGCATTTATTTCATAATTCTTCTTTTCAGTCGGATTTGTTGGTATTGCAACAGGATATCGATATCCTTGTTCAACAATGGCCCATACATCTACTCCCATAGACTGAAGATAGGATCTCATCCTTATTTTCCAGAAGATTAAATTTCTTCCATTAAAGAGTGGAGGCTTGATTGATGTTGTTCCATCTTGATTTCTCATCTTGCTTGATCTTCCTTCTAGCAGGTAAGCTTTTTCAGAACGACCTGCTCTGATACCAATTGTTGGGAAAAATACTGAGAGGGGAGGGTGAATCAGTATTTAGGACTTACTCAAAAATTTTACTTTTCCATTCATTAAAACCCATACACTACTTTGCTTAAGCCAACTCGCATATACACGCGAATATCCTTGATAAAAATCGCGTATACACCGAGATCTTATTATGTATTTATTTCTTTACTTAGGTCTATGCATCATTCATTCATCAGATGTTTAGTTAATAGTAATCATGTGTAGTAATAACAAAATAAACCATCACACATAAGAAACACACATGAACACCAGGATTTTAGGTGGAAACCCAAGTCGGGAGAAAACCACCGCTGCCGTTGTCTCAGCCTTCAATATTTTATTATAGAGAAAACATCATACAACCATGTACTGGCGCAGACTCATACCAGCACGTAGGCACCCACCTGCATAAGGCTACAACCTTCTCTCGTTTACCAGCCTCTCCTGGAAGGGAGCTATAACCCCCTGCTCTCGTTTACCAGCCTCACCTGGAAGGGAGCTACGACCCCCTGCTCTCGTTTACCACCCTCACCTGGAAGGGAGCTACAACCCCCTGACTGAAGGCTTCAACCTTCAGTACCACTGCAAACCACGTTTCATCAATTTTCAAACTGGATCAAACAGCTTCAACACAACCCTTCACTTATCAACAAACATTCTTTGACCATTTCTTCCAACAGAACATCAAAACCACTGTAACCAGAATATCAGAGATAACCCAGACTTCAAAATAGATATGAAAAAACACATTCAACCTTGATCAACCATTAGATCAAATACCATACGCGCTTTTCATGAAGCGAACCCACGTATACATCTGTGCATTTTTCCAAAATAACCCTAACTTCCCATACGCGCCTTTGTTTAAACAGACCCGCGTATACACGTGCTTTTTATGAAATGAACCTGCATATAGATCTGTGCATTTTTCAAAATAACCCTAACTTCCCATACGCGCCTTTGTTTAAACAGACCAGATCTATGAACTTACCTAGATTTCTTCAATTTCTTCAACAGATTTGCGCCAGGTCTTCAATACTTCTTTTCAGATCATCTTAGAGATTCATCAATTCCAGATCTAGTGATTTTGAACCTTCATCATATTCATAGGTGCATCATAGATTCAGATCTATTGATTAAGAACAGAGTTCAACCATATAGATAAACTTCAGAGTGAGGTATTCATTAAAGCCCAGACATTTGCACACCCTTGCACAATGATCTTCTTCTCCTTATATAGATTATCCTTTTTCAATACCATGAGCCAAAACCACACCACTTCCGATGGTATTCCTGGACGGGATCACATAGACAATCCAGCGCTCAATACAATGGGTCAATACCATGGTAAAGTCCCTTGGTTTTATTAATTTAGAGCACAATTAGGCATACGCGACTTGGCACGATCTTTTCCGCGTGCATACGCGACTTCCCCTAAACAAATCCACGTATTCTTTGTGACACACCTTGTTCAACAATATTCTGGCACTTTCTGAATTCCTTTCTTCTACTACTTATGAACTACTTGTAGAACATCAGATTGACATCATTAATAAACTCATCAAGCATCAAGAACAACTTCATTAAGTAGGTTGCCATCATCTTCATCAAGTGGGTTGCCATCAAGGACAACACTCTGCATCATATTGCCAACAATCTCCCCCTTTGGACTTGATGGCAACCACGATGGTGTTTGATCACCACAACAGATAGATAGATTAAGAATAATGATGTTTTCCCCTAATCAAACACCATGTCACTCTCCCCATCTCTCTGCGAAACTGATCATTTCCCAGACCCAAAATATGCCCTTCCCTTTGATCTAACAAACACCTTCCAAAATCAAATCAAACTCTTTTACATATATACCTAGCCTAAAATCAGCCTTTATTCAAGTCATCTCAAGCCTCACTAATTATTTTTGCTAATATTGACCCGGAGAGAGCCCTCTCCCGATCTGGTAGGGCTAGCTACCAGATTAAGCGTGGTTTGATGTTACCCTAGACTCTGCCTTCCTTCAGCCTGAGGTAGATTTAGGCCATAACATGACCTATGACTATGCCTCAAATGATCAGAAGCTGAAGCTATTCCCATCCACCCTCAAGGATGAAACCTTGCATTGGTTCATGGGTCTACTCGGGAACAACATCACTACTTGGGAACACATGCAAGAGGCCTTCAACAACAAGTATAGAGACAATTGTAGGTCCAAGGAAACTAAGGATGAGATATTTAGGATGACTCTAGGGCCTGATGAATCCCTAGAAGACTATGAAGAGAGGTTTTAGTTAAAATATAAGAGAGCCAATTTTACTCTTGATCCTCGATCACTTAAACTAGTGCTTCTCTGAGGGATCAGAGAGGAGGTGATAGAAACCCTCAATATGTTATCAGGAGGAGATATCTACCAAATGCCTTATGAAACAATAAAAAATGTCTTTAGGAATTATTCTAGGGCAGTCAGGAAGAAAGGAAGAGCTAGCCAAGGTACATCCAATACCCCTTCCTCTTCCACCTCCATCAAACATGATATTGGAAATATGGTGGAGGGATTCAAGAGTGACATGATGCACACATTTTCTTTGAAAATGGACACAATGTAGGTCAAAAGGAAGCAAGATGAAGCAAAAAGGGCCTTGGCTATATTTTTCCCTAGATGTACCAGAAAGTACCCTAGAAATGAATGTCCACTAAATTTCATAGAGGTTTTCTTAGTGTTTGAGGAGAAGCATGCCACAGACAAGTGTCCCTCCTTACCTAGACTTAAATTTGTATATCAAGGTGGCAAAAGAGGACCAGACCAACTCTGTTTCATCAACCAGAGAAGGCCTTAAGGCCCTAGGTCATATCAATAGGGTATTCAAGGTGTACCTTACTCTTACTATCAAAATAATCATAATGCACCCATGCAACCTTAGTACACCCCAACCCCTTCATATTGGCCTACACCTCCTACTTGGCCTTACAACCCTCCATATCATCCTCAGCCCATGAACCAACCATTTCAGTGGTATGTTCCTCAAAAACCTCAATGGAACAATCCATCCAAAGGGTGGAGGCCTCAACACAATCAACCACCTGATCTTATGACTCCATCCCAACCTCAACCTTAGCTTACTCATTTTTTTCCACCCAAGCTTTCTCAAATTCCTGCACATCCAAATCCAAACCTAAAAAATAGACATGCACAACAGGTTTATAGTGGAGAGACATCCTATCCAGCTTATGTTGTGGAGATACAAGAGATTAATCTCAGGTCAGGAAGAGTACTCCCAGACAACCACCCTCAATCTCCACCTATAGAGGTTGAGGAGGAAAAGGAAGAAGGTAACACTGATATCTAACAACCTCCTTTTCCTAAGTGCTTGAATCATCCCAGTCAGCACACCCCAGAGGAGACTAAACTTCTGGGAGTGTTGAAAAATTTGTGTGTAAATATAATTCTTCTCCAGGCCATTAAGGATGTCCCTATTTACAATAGGATCATCAAGGAAAAGTTCTTCAAGAAACATGGGAGAAAGAAGAAATATAACCCACCATCAATGTATTAGGACAGTTGTCTGAATTAATGTTGGGAAGGGAGATCTTTCCTAAGTACCTGGACCCTGGAAGTACAGTTATAGATGTGCACATAGATTTTGTCATAGTACCCAATACTCTGATTGATCTAGGAGCTTCCATCATTGTCATGACCAAGGAAAATACGTTGAAACTCAACCTCCAAGGGACTTTGAGGAAAGCCACAACAATTATGCAACTTGTATATCGGTCCAGAGTAACTTCGAAATGAATTTTTGAGGATGTTATCATTTCAATTGACTCTTTGGAGTATGCTAGAGATTTCCTAGTTATGTAATAAAAAGAAATGTTCAATGGATATCCTCTCATTTTAGGGAGACCTTTTTCAGCCATTGCAGATGCTTATATAAGCTTCCGAGCCGCAAAAATGATTATTAAAAATGGGCCCTTATCTAAACAACTGGTATTATATCCTCGAGCCCAACCTTCCATTGATCATGATCTACCTATATGGTTGGAGGATGAAGAAGATGAGGTATATAAAAATACCCCCACTTTTACCATAGATGTTGTTCTTAAAGGGGGGAAACTTGATGAAGACGAACTCATCGACCATGCCATTCAAAACCAGTCCCCCACTAACTGTCCACTTGAAAATATAGTTAGAGAATCTGAAATCCAACCTTGGATGGAATTTCACTCAATCGATTCAACCTCTGAAACCACCAAGGATGTTGAGTATTTCCCATCCAGATCTATGAAAATCAACTCAAACCTCTCAAATGTAGAAGAAAATCAGCTATGCCAGCTTTTAAAAGAAAACCTATATGCATTTTATTGGGATTACAAGGACATGAAAGTGGTGCATCCTTCAGTATGTAGACATCATATCTACATCAAAGAAGGATGAAAGCCTGTGCGACAACCCCAAAAAAGGATGGAACCAACCCTAATTGACATAGTAAAGGAAGAGCTACATAAACTATTGGATGCATGTTTCATTTATCCTATATCAGACAGTGAGTGGGTATATTCTCTTGTCCTAGTCCCAAAGAAGAATGGAAAATGGTGAATTTGTGTTGATTATCTGGAACTTAACAAAGCCCCCAAGAAGGACCATTTCCCTTTGTCATTTATAAACCAAGTTCTGAATGGCCTTGTAGGAAAGAAGTTATTTTCCTTCTTAGATGGGTTCAATGGGTATAGCCATATACAAATCAGCCCTAAAGACCAGGATAAGGCTACTTTGACCTGCCCTTGGGGTAGCTTTGCTTACATACTCCTACCCTTTGGGTTGTGTAATGCCCCAACTATTATTGTCAGTATTTGCATACTTCCACCAGGGATCAAAACCCATTTTTCATGTGCATATTAGGTGTCCCACTCTAAATAATTTTCAATCATTCCATTAGGTCATGATATAAAATTGTTCCACTGGTTTTTGTCCTTTTCAAGTGTCCCATTTTCCTTCACAAGCACATGCCTGCTGACCCTCTCCCATGTCTTCATCATGCTGAAAAAAAGTCTACTCTCATTCCAATTTTAGTCAAAGTCACTTATTGAGCCAGTTTCTTTCATTTCTCATAGGGTCACTAGGGTTTCAATAGTTCAAATCATTGCATTGTCTCATTTTCAAGAAAGGGCATCAGAAGGTGTGAAGGTGACCCATAATAAACTCATGATTTTCTTCAGTCAGTTCAAATTTAATAAGTATTTAGTCTCCCAAAGGCTTCCAACTCAGAAATCCACATGCCAACACATCAAATGTCAAAGGGAGTTGTCTTTTCCCAAGGGTGCCCAAGTTATCGCTGTCCACAAGCACTAAACCCTAATTTCCTCTCCCATTGAGCTAGGGTTTGCTATGAAAAAGAGGCATATGACCATAGAATCCATAAGGTATGTCATACGAGTAATTATGAGGCCATTCCAACTCATAAGATCATGTCTCCATCATTTTTAAAGAAGTCATTCCAAGGGTCAAGTCATTTGCCACTCATAGGGCCAATTTTGCTTCAAACTATGTTTCTGACCAAAAAAATATGAATTTGACAAAAAAACGAGATATTTGTGTCCATTATAGGTCAAGGAAGAAAACCCTCTTTTATATTTTACACAGGTGTCATGGTTTTAGAGAAATTTCAAAAATACAGGTGCTACAAGAGGTTTTCTCCACTTCTGGAGTGAGCTTGGGAAAATCAAGTTTTCTCATAGCTGGCGTGTCCAAATGAATTTCTTGATGAGTCAAATGATAACTAGAGAGAAAGATATTTCCAATGAGCTATTGTGAGCTCAATGTGGAATTGAGGAAGGCCTCCAAAAGTTGCCTGCACTAGCACTCTACATTTCTGCACCCTCATTCAAAATTTTTTGACAAGTCTTGGGAAAGTCAACTTTTTATTGGACAAATCAACTCCAATAAGAAAAAAAAAGGTATATTTGGAAATTATACTTTAAGAGATTTCCAAGGAGCTATCCTAGGCCCAATTTGGACACCGGGAAGACCTCCAAAAGTGGTCTGCAAAATAGTGTTGCAGCGGCGCTGCGCTTTTGTCTTGGCGCTGCGTTAATGCCCGAAAACCACAGAGTAAATTACACTAGTGCTGTGCTAATCCCCAGTGGCACTACGCTAATGTTTGGGCATTGTGCTAATTCCTAGCTCGCTCTCTAAAGATTCGAAACTCAGCCAAATTTCCTCAAGTATTCAACAAATATTCTCAACACCTTTGACAAGTAAGTAACATGAAAATTTCACCTCCTTGCAGTATTTAAGAGGATTTTCATGGTGTTTTTGGTTTCTATGTGAATTTGGAAGTTTTTTTAGCTACAAACCCTATATTCATTCTTTGTTCCCAAACTTGGCACCCATAAACCTCACATTCCCTTCCTACATCAGTGTAAACCCTACTCCTTCCCTACAACACCATATCCCTTTCCCCCTTCCTACATCACTGTAAACCCTACTCCTTCCATACAACACAATATCCCTTTCCTTAAATCCCTTTTCTCCTAAACCCTAAGTCCTAGGCATCTCAATTTCCTAGGCAGCCCTATCAACCCTGTAAAAAAATTCTAATTCCCAATCCCTTAAAAATTTTGATCCCCTATCACCTCCTTGAGTTCAATAACCCCTTCCCCCATCTCCCTAATTTTCCTATCCCCACTCCCTAAACCTATCCCCACTCCCATTTCCTCATCCCTAGGGTTTACACCATGGAAGAGGAAAGAGACACAATGGCGTAGGAAAGAGACATTATCGATTAGTAGATAAACATATAAGAAGGGAGGAGAAGATACCACAAAGGAACCAAACCACCAGGAAGAAACCAATAACAAGAGGTCTCAAGAAAGCATTAGAGAAGGAGAAGCTTGAGGCAGAACACCTAACTTTTGAAGGACAAACTCAAGGACACCCTAATTTGTCAAAGGGAGAAGGGTAAATTGGAACTACGTGTTGATACATCCATGATAGATTAACACACCTTATTTTGCATCTCTGGAGTAATTTTGAGAAAATTTGGAGAAAATTTGAGAAATTTAAAAAAAGCTTTGAAGGCACATTTTCCAGAAATGTCCTTTTTTGGACAGCTCTTTGCAGAGAAGATTGTGGACAATAGGAGAAGAATATTAGGAACCTGGAGGGGTTTTGTGTTCAAAACATGCCAAATATTTTCAAAACCCCTCATGGTTAGAGAGATATTGATCCATTTTTGAGGCCTAGTTTTGTAGAAAACTCATAAATTTTGGCACACAAAAAATTTGCCAAAAACGCAGCACCCTTGGCACTGTGCTTTTCCTTGGAGCCTCCAATGGAAAAATGGCCACCACCATCATGTTCATAATTATGAGTAAATCAACCCCAGCAAGTTTCAAAAAATTTAGCGGAGAACTGGTCCCTCAAAAGTGAAAAATACCACCAATTTTTCATGTTTCTACCTCCTTTTCAACCTTGGCATTGCGCTAATACCAGTCTTTGGAAAAAGTGATTTTTGATAGGGCAGATGGACACCATTTTGGGACCTGGAGGCATATTTGGAAACTAGACTCAGATATATTTCCAATGAGCTATCATGTAGCTGATTTGGACACCGGGAAGGCCTTCAAATGTTGCTTGCAAGGGAAGCTAGTTTTTCTGTCATGGCGCTGCGCTTTTGCCAGGAAAATGTAATTTTCATCATATTCGGCAAATTTTGACTTTTTGACTTTTTTAATCCTGGGGAATGAGAAAATATGATGTAAAAGGTTAAGATAAATTTAAATGTCATGTTTTTATTGTTATCTATGGTAGATACATCAAGTGAGTCCTCTAGAGGTCAAATGAATTAGTTTCCTCTCTTTTAGAGGCAAGTTGTTGGGTCTTCCTAGTATTTAGATTCTTGTTTGGGAGTAGGTGAAACTAATCCCTATCTCGTGGATTCGACTCCCTGAGGCTAGGGATAGTGGTTTTGAGGTCTATATCATGTATTTTCTCAGTCATTTGTAGAGGTTGGATTCACTTGGAGCTTTGGCATCTCAAGAGACACAATTTTGTATCAGTTTGGCCTGGACATTAATGATAAATTTGCAGCTATTTATAATGTGGTATTAAATGTTTGACATATTATTTGTGATCATTTTTATGAATGTATTATAAGCTCATAAACCATTTCCATGTCTATGATATGCTTAATTTCAAGTTGAAAGGTAGAATTCATATTTTCATGCTCTGTTTTGGGAAATTTAGCATAATTTGTTTATTTTCTTCAGTTTAGGGAGAATTCATTTCATATGCTATTCCTAACTCCTCAATAGTCTATTCATCTCACCATAGTCATTATTTAAATGTCAAACCTTCTACCTACTTTTCCCCTTACAACGCCCTGCAAATTTTGACCTAATTTCCTTGCCCTAGCTATTTGACTCCTATTGATTTAACAAAACCCTACAAAATCAAAATAAAAAAACCCTGAGCTACTATAGCTAGCCTAATATCTTCATTCCTCAATCATTTTGACTATGATTCATATGGTGAGAGCCCTATCCTGGCTTATTAGGGCTAGCTACTTGGCTAAGCGTGGTTTGAGGTTACCTCAGAATTACCTCTCTCAGCCTGAGGTTCAATCTGAGTGATAACATTTTGGCAACTCCACTGGGGTGAAAAAGTAAGAACGAAAAGACAAATATTCCTTGGAAAAGAATGACAAATATCAAATCTAAATGTTGATGGTGAAAAATAGTTGGACACATATGAAGGCTGAACCATTCACTGGAATATCCAGAAAACCAACACTTCATGGTAACTCCACTGCGTGAAGATCAATAGCTTCAAGATTTTCAAGATGGAAACTGTTGCAAGAAGGTATGCTCTCATGATCTGGGATCACATTCTAGGTTTCCAAAATAAAATGGCTAAGGTAGATTGGCAAAGGAATTTGCCTATGTTCAAAAATGTGAAAGGTAATGATGCTGCTCTTCATCTAGTGAGATTTCACATGCATGTGCGTAGATTAAAGATTGATTTTCCTAAAGACTGCTTGATTAAGATATTCATGGCCACTCTGGAAGATGAAGCTCGATCTTGGTATGAAAGTTTGTTGCATGCTTGTATTTACTGTTTAAAGGATTTTCATACCATATTATTTGAAAGGTATAAAGAATCTTGTCCATCCTTAATATTAGTTCAGAATTGTTGTAAACATGTTGATAGTTTTATTGAAAATCTTGAGAACTTTTATGGAGATGATGAATTCATGGAAGATGAGATAATGGAAGCCCTGTATGAAAATCCATTTTAGTAGCAAAAAGAAATCTTAGAGGATACTTATCAAGATGCTCAGGAAATTTTGTAGCAGGCTGAAGATCTTTGTACAGTTGAAAATGATGGAATATGAGGTCTTATTTCAGATCTGATTGCAACAAAAGATGATATGCAAGAAAATCAAGTTCCAATTTCAGATTATGGTAAAGTCAAGCTAGCTGATTGATGTTTAGATTCAGATCATAATGATGAAGAGTATGTTGTTTCGGATCCCATGAGGGAGAGATCTATTGTCGAGATCACCTTGAAAGAAGAAACCAAATTTATTGACCCAAGTGTTTTCATCCTATGAGAACAAAATCTTCAGAAAGAGGTAATCCAGTCCCTTTGTGAAAAACAAGATGAGATCTTTGTTCAATTAAGTGAAAAATATTCTTTGGATCATTAAGGGAATTTTGAGGTCTAAAATGGGCCTCCTAAGGTAAAATAATAGTGGAAATAATAAAATAATGTTAAATTAAATCATCAAATTTTAGAGGGAAAAAAAGAATAAATAATAATAATATAATAAAAATATTTTTTCAACTCGTATTTTCAACTCATATCGCTAATTTTTTACTCAAATTTCAATCAGAAACACTTGTTGGATGCATAATTTAATTCCCCATCCAAGGAGTACCTATGTTACATACTTTTAATGGACCCTACTATACAAAAAATTAGAAATACATGAAAAACGTGATTTCAATCACGTTTTTTCATGTGTTTCTCATTTTTCATGTAGGAGGGTCCATCGAAAGTATGCAACATGGGTACTCCTTGGATGAGAAATTAAATTTTGCATACAACGAGTACTCCCTCTCTAAATTTGAGTATAAACTTAGGGAGATAAGTTGAAAATATGAGTTGAAAAAGTAGTTTTATTATTTTATTATTTTTTATTACTTGTACTTTTTTACTCCAAAAATGGTTAATCATCCCCCATGGTTGACATCATCATCTTGAATCCTATTGGTTCTTATAAAGTATATTTTTGTTGTACATTTTTCTTAGGAGGCCCATTTTAGACCTCAAAATTCCCCTAATGAACTCTGTAGTAAATGATAGAAATGTAAGTTTTGAGGTTTATGAACAATCTGAAGTTTTCCCTCTTATGACTGATGAGTGTGATGAGAAACATGACAATATGGTTGCCATGTCATATGAAGATGATCAACAATGTATTCAAATTGCAGAGGACCAAGGAATTGAGGATTTTCATTCATATTTTTCTTCTCATGTTTCATGTTTAGAATTTTTATTTCAAGAAGACATTTGCACACATACTTGTTCAAAATTTTTTGACAACCACGAACACACTCTTGCTAAGGTACATTATGAGGAGAGATCAGAATCAAGAGAAAAAGGCACCTTGTTTCTTCTAGATCAACAAGAGGTAAATTTTCATGTTTTTCAGGATCCAGTGGAAAATCTATTGTAGTCAACAGTGAATGTAATTATTGTTGTATTCAATGATGATGGAGATCATTATCAGCTATGTTTTTGGCTACCCAATTGTAAATATTTATTTTTGTCCAGAGAATCTGATTGGGAGAATCTATCAAGGAGGAATTTGCTTGATTGGTTACATTGGCATTTTGATATTGCCTGATTGTACATATGCTTTCAAAAAGACAGGTGGTTGTCATCAGGATTTGAAGCCCTAAAGTCTCGGTGATGTACTGCCATCAATAAGTATGGTAACTTCAATTTTTAAGTCTTGTTTCAGTCACTCTTGAGTCAGTTCAGTTTATTGAGTAAATTTTCTTTCAGTATTTAGTTAGTCTTTAGATTTTGACTCCATGCCCAATCGATAGATACTTGGTCTACGGTGTTCTTGGCACCTCCAAGGAGCTACCATCTTGAGCTGGAGTCAATGTTAGGGATGAAATTTTTTTTTGCATGTGCATCTTAGGTGTCCCACTTTAAATAATTTTCAATCATTCCATTAGGTCATGATATAAAATTTTTCTACTGGTGGTTTTCCTTGTCAAGTGTCCCATTTTCCTTCACAAGAACATGCTTGCTGACCCTCTTCCTTATCTTCATCATGCTAAAAAAAGGTCTTCTCTCATTCCACTTTTAGTCAAAGTCACTTATTGAGTCAGTTTCTTTCATTTCTCGTAGGGTCTCTAGGGTTTCATTAGGTCAAATCATTGCATTGTCTCATTTTCAATAAAGGGCAGTTGAAGGTGTGAAGGTGACCCATAACAAACTCATGATTTGCTTCAGTCAGTTGAAATGTAATAAGTATTCAGTCTCCCAAAGGCTTCCAACCAGAAATCCACATGCCAACACATCAAATTTCAAAGGGAGTTGTCTTTTCCCAAGGGTGCCCAAGTCATCACTGTCCACAAGCACTAAACTTTGATTTCCTCTCCCACTGAGCTAGGGTTTGCTATGAAAAAGAGGCATATGAGTAGAGAAGCCATAAGGTAGGTCATATAAGTAAGTATGAGGCCATTCCAACTCATAAGATCATGTCTCCATCATTAAAGAAATCATTCCAAGGGTCAAGTCATTTTCCACTCATAGGGAAAATTTTGATTCAAACTGCGTCTCTGACACAAAAAAAATCAATTTGACAAAAGTGAGAGAGGTTTTTGTCCATCATATGTCAAGGAAGAAAAAACCCCTTCAGACTTTACACAGGTATCATGGTTTTAGAGAAATGTCAAAAATACAGGTGCTACAAGAGGTTTTCTGCACTTCTAGAGTGACCTTGGTAAAATCAAGTTTTCTCATAGCTGGAGTGTCCAAATGACTTGCTTGATGAGTCCAATGATAACTAGAGAGAGAGATATTTCCAATGAGCTATCATGAGCTCAATGTGGAGTTGAGGAAGGCCTCCAAAATTTTCCTGCAACAACTCTCTACATTTCTGCACCCTTATTCAACACTTTTTTACAATTCTTGGGAAAATCAACGTTTTATAGGACAGATAAACTCCAATAATAAACATAAAGTATATTTGAAATTAGACTTCAAGAGCTTTCCAACGAGCTATCCTGGGCCCAATTTGGACACCGGGAAGACGTCCAAAAGTGGTTTGCAAAACAATGTTGCAATAGCACTGCGCCTTTGTCTTGGCATTGCGCTAATGCCTGAAAACCATAGAGTAAATTATACCGGCGCTACGCTAATCCCCAGTGGTGGTGCACTAATGTTTGGGTGGTGTGATAATGCCCAGTTCGCTCTCTAAATCTTTGAAGCTCAACCAAATTTCCTCAAATCTTCAGCAAAGATTTTCAACACCTTTGACAAGTAAGTAACATGAAAATTTCACCTCCTTGCAGTCTTTAAGAGGAATTTCATGGTGTTTTTGGTTTCTATGTGAATTTTGAAGTTGGTTTAGCTACAAACCCTAGATTCATTCTTTGTTCCCAAAATTGGTACCCATAAACCTCACATTTTCTTCCTACGTCACTGTAAACCCTACTCCTTCCCTACAACACCATATCCCTTTCCATCTTCCTACATAACTTTAAACCCTACTCCTTCCCTACAACACCATACCCCTTTCCCTAAATCCCTTTTCCCCTAAACCCTAAGTCCTAGGCATCTCAATTTCCTAGGAAACCCTATAAACCCCATAAAAAAATTCTAATTCCCAATCCCTTAAATATTTTGATCCCCTATCACCTCCCTGAGTTCAATAACCCCTTCCCCAATCTCCCTAATTTTCCTATCCCCACTCCCTATACCTATCCCCACTCCCATTTCCTCATCCCTAGGGTTTACACCATGGAAGAGTTAAGAGACACCATGGAAGAGGAAAGAGACACCATGGGGCAGGAAAGAGAGATTATGGAAGAGGAGATAAACATAGAAGAAGAGAGGAGAAGACACCACAAAGGACCCAAACCACCAGGAAGAAACCAAGAACAAGAGGTCTCAAGAAAGCATTGGAGAAGGAGAAGCTTGAGGCAGAAAACCTAACTTTTGAAGGACAAAATCAAGGAAACCCTAATTTGTCAAAGGGAGAAGGGTAAATTGGAACTAAATGTTGATATATCCATGATAGCATAACACACCTTATTTGGCATCTTTGGAGTAATTTTGAGGATATTTGGAGAAATTTGAGAAATTAAAAAAAAATATATTTGAAGGCACATTTTCCAGAAACGTCCTTTTTTGGACACCTTTTTGCAGAGAAGATTGTTGAAAATAACAGAAGTATCTTAGGAAACTAGAGGAGTTTTGTGTTCAGATAGAAAAAAATCTCTCTCTGTTTTTCAAAACACCTCATGGTTAGAGAGATATTGATCCATGTCTGAGGCCTAGTTTTGCAGGAAAATAAATTTTTTTGGCACACAGAAAATTTGCCAAAAACGTAGCCTCCAATGGAAAAATGGCGACCACCATCATGCTCATAATTATGAGGACATAAACCCTAGCAAGTTTAGAAAATTTGGAGGAGAACTGGTCCCTCAAAAGTGCAAATTTTCACCAAATTTTCATGTTTCTGCCTCCTTTTTGACCTTGGCGTTGCACTAATATGAGTCTTGGGAAAAGTGATTTTTGACAGGGCAGATGGGCACCATTTTGAAAACTGGAGGAATATTTGGAAACTAGACTCAGAGATATTTCCAATGAGTTATCATGGAGCTAATTTGGACACTGGGAAGGCCTCCAAAATTTTATTTCAAGAGAAGATATGTTTTCTTTCATGGTGCTGTGCTTTTGCCAGGAAAATGTAATTTTCATCATCTTCAACAATTTTTTACTTTTTGAATTTTTTTTATCTTGGGGAATGAGAAATTAATGATGTAAAAGGTCAAGATAAATGTAAATTTCATGTTTTTATTGTTATCTAGGGTAGATACATCAAGTGATTCCTCTAGAGGTCAAATGAATCGGTTTCCTCTCTTTTAGAGGCAAGTTGTTGGGTCTTCCTAGTCTTCATATTCTTGTTTGGGAGTAGGTGAAACTGATCCCTATCTCATTTATTCGACTCCCTGAGGCTAGGGAGAGTGGGTTTGAGGTCTATATCATGTATTTTCTGAGTCATTTGTAGAGGTTGGATTCACCTGGAGCCTTGGCATCTCAAGAGACACAATTTTGTATCAGTTTGGCCTGGACATCAATGATAAATTTGCAGCTATTTCTTAGGGATCCATATGGTATGTAATGTTTGACATAGTTTCTTATTTGTGATCATTTGTATGAATGTATTTTAAGCTCATAAACCATTTCCATGTCTATTATATGCTTAATTTCAAGTTGAAAGGCAAAATTCATGTTTTCATGCTCTTTTTTGGGAAATTTTGTTTAATTTTTTATTTTCTTCAGTTTAGGGAGAATTCATATCATATGCTCCTCCTAAATCCTCAAAAGTCTATTCATCTCACCATAATCATCCTTTAAATGTCAAACCTTCTACCTACCTTGCCCCTTAGAACACCCTACAAAGTTTGACCTAATTTCCTTTCCCTAGCTGTTTGACTCCTCCTGATCCAGGAAAACCCTACACAATCAAAATACAAAAACCTAATATCTTCTTTCCTCAATAATTTTGGCTTTGATTCATATGGAGAGAGCCCTCTCCTGGCCTAGTAGGGCTAGATACTTGGCTAAGCATGGTTTGAGGTTACCTCAGAATTGCCTCTTTAAGTCTGAGGTTCAATTTGAGTGATAACATTTTGATGACTCCATTGGGGAGAAAAAGTAAGAATGAAAAGAAAAATATTCCCTACAAAATAATGAAAAATATTGGATCTAAATGTTGATGGTGAACAACAGTTTGACACATATGAAGGCTAAACCATTCACCTGGCAACTGCATTCACTAAAAGATCCAGAAACCCAACACTTCATGGTGACTCAACTGCATGAATATTGGTAGCTTCAATACTTTTCAAGATGGAAACTGTTGCAAGAAGGTATGCTCCCATGAGCCAGGATCACATTCCAGGTTTCCTAAATAAAATTCCTAGGGTAGATTGGCGAAGGAATTTTCCTATGTTAAAAAATGTTAAAGGTAATGATGCTGCTCTTCATCTGGTGAGATTTCACATGCATGTACGTAGATTAAAGATTGAGTTTCCTGAAGACTGCTTGATGAAGATATTCATGGCCACTCTCAAAGATGAAGCTCGATCTTGGTATGAAAGTTTTCCTCCAGCATGTATTTTAGATGTAAGAGTCAGAATATCCATAGTAGTCATTTTTACTCTACGTTTCGAGTCTAAATCAAGACTCATCATCCAAAACATAGACTAAAAATTATTACTGTGGATATTCCGAGTCTTACATATGAAAAACTACACAACAAAAACCTCCAATCTAGCTTGTATTTACTGTTTAAAGGATTTTCATACCATATTCTTTGAAATGTATAAAGAATCTTGTCCATCCTTAATATTAGTTCAGAATTGCTGTAGACATGTTGATAGTTTTATTGAAAATATTGAGAATTTTTATGGAGATGATGAATTCATGGATGATGAGATCATGGAAGCCCTGTATGAAAATCCATTTCAGCAGCATAAAGAAATCTTAGAGGATACTTATCAAGATGATCAGGAAATTTTGTAGCAAGCTAAAAATATTTGTATAGTTGAAAATGATGGAAAACGAGGTCTTATTTCAAATCTGATTGCAACAAAATATGATATGGAGGAAAATCAAGTTCCAATTTCAAATTATGGCAAAGTCAAGGTAGCTGATGGAGATCTAGATTTAGATTATAATGATGAAGAGCATGTTGTTCTGGATCCCATGAGGGAGAGATCTATTGTCGAGATCACTTGAAAGAAGAAAACAAATTTATTGGCCCAAGTGTTCTCATCCCATCAGAACAAAATATTCAGAAAGAGGTAATACAATCCCTTTTTGAAAAACAAGATGAGATATTTCTTCAATTAAGTGAAAAGTATTCTTTGGATAACTCTACAGTAAATGATAGAAATGTAAGTTTTTGAGGTTTATGAACAATCTAAAGTTTTCCCTCATATGACTGATGAGTGTGATGAGAAACATGAAAATCTGGTTGCCATGTCATATGAAGATGATCAACAATGTATTCAAATTGTAGAGGACCAGGGCATTGAGGATTGTCATTCATATTTTTCTTCTCATGTTTCATGTTTAGAATATTTATTTCAAGAAGAAATTTTCTTGCCTACTTGTTTAGAAGTTTTTGATGACCATGAACACACTCTTGCTAAGGTACATTATGAAGAGAGATCATAATCAAGAGAAAAAGTTACTTTGTTTCTTTTAGCTCAGCAAGAAGTAAATTTTCATGTTTTTCAAGATCTAGTGGAAAATCTATTGTAGTCAGCAGTGAAGGTAATTATTGCAGTATTCGGTGATGATGGAGATCATTATGGGCTATGTTTTTGGCTGCCAATTGTAAATATTTATTGTTGTCCAGAGAATCTGATTGGGAGAATCAATCAGGGAGGCATTTTCTTGATTGGTTAGACTGGCATTTTGATATCGCATGATTGTACATATGCCTTCAGAAAGACAGGTTGTTGTCACCAAGATTTAAAGCCCTCAAGTCTCGGTGATGTACTGCCATCAATAAGTATGGTAAGTTCAATTTTTAAGTCTTGTTTCAGTCAATATTGAGTCAATTCTATTTATTTAGTCAAGTTTCTTTCAATATTCAGTTAATCTTTAGCTTTTGACTCCATGCCCAATCGATAGACACTTGGTCTATGGTGTTCTTGGCACCTCCAAGGAGCTACCATCCCCAACTAGAGCCAATGTTAGTGTTAGTATTTGCATACTTCCACCAGGGATCAAAACACATTTTGCATGTGCATCTTAGGTGTCCCACTCTAAAGAATTTTCAATCATTCCATTAGGTCATGATATAAAATTGTTCACTGGTGGTTGTCCTTGTCAAGTGTCCAATTTTTCTTCACAAGCACATGCCTGCTGATCCTCTTCCATGTCTTCATCATGCTAAAAACAAGTCTGCTCTCATTCAAATTTTAGTCAAAGTCACTTATTGAGTCAGTTTCTTTCATTTATCATAGGGTCACTAGGGTTTCATTAGGTCAAATCTTAGCATTGTCTCATTTTCAATAAAGGGCAGTAGAAGGTGTGAAGGTGACCCAGAATAAACTCACGATTTTCTTCAGTCAGTTCAAATGTAATTAGTATTCGGTCTCCCAAAGGCTGCCAACTCAGAAATCCACATGCCAACACATCAAATGTCAAAGGGAGTTGGCTTTTCCCAAGGGTGCCCAAGTTATGATTGTCCACAAGCACTAAACCCTAATTTCCTCTCCCATTGAGCTAGGGTTTTCTATGAAAAAGAGGCATATGAGTAGAGAAGCCATAAGGTAGGTCATATCAGTAAGTATGATGCCATTCCAACTCATAAGATCATGTATCCATCATTTTTAAAGAAATCATTCCAAGAGTCAATTCATTTTCCACTCATAGGGCCAGTTTTGCTTCAAACTATGTTTTAGACCAAACAAAGGTGCATTTGAAAATATTGAGAGAGGTTTTTGTCCACCATAGGTCAGGGAAGAAAAACCTCCTTCATATTTTACACAAGTATCATGGTTTTATAGAAATGTAAAAAATACAAGTGCTACAAGCCGTTTGCTGCACTTCTGGAGTGACCTTGGTAAAATCAAGTTTTCTCATAGATGGAGTGTCCAAATGACTTTATTTATGAGTTAAATGATAACTAGAGAGAGAGAGATATTTCCAATGAGCTATCATGAGCTCAATTTGGAGTTGAGGAAGGCCTCCAAAATTTTCCTTCACCAACACTCTACATTTATGCATCCTCATTCAACACGTTTTGACAAGTCTTGGGAAAATGAACGTTTTACAGGTCATATCAAATCAAATCAGAAAAAAAAGGTATCTAGGAAAGTAGACTTCAAGAGCTTTCGAAAGATCTATCTTGGGCCCAATTTGGACAATGAGAAGACCTCCAAAAGTGGTTTGCAAAACAATGTTGCAGCGGTGTTGCACTTTTTTCTTGGCACTGCGCTAATGCCCAGTGGCACTGCGTTAATTCCCGAAAAACACAAAGTAAGTTACACTAGCACTGCACTAATCCCCAGTGGCACTGCGCTAATGTTTGGGTGCTGCGCTAATGCCCAGTTTGCTCTCTAAAGCTTTGAAACTCAACTAGATTGCCTCAAATATTTAGCAAAGATTCTCAACACCTTTGACAAGTAAGTAACATGAAAATTTCACCTCCTTGTAGTCTGTAAGAGGAATTCCATAGTGTTTTTGGTTTCTATGTGAATTTGGAAGTTGGTTTAGCTACAAACCTTAGATTCATTCTTTGTTCCCAAACTTCGTACCCATAAACCTCACATTTTCTTCCTACATCACTGTAAACCCTACTCCTTCCCTACAACACCATATCCATTTCCCTCTTCCTACATCACTGTAAACCATAATCCTTCCCTACAACACCATATCCCTTTCCCTAAATCTATTTTCCCCTAAACCCTAATTCCTAGGCATCTCAATTTCCTAGGCAGCCCTATCAACCCTATAAAAAAATTCTAATTCCCAATCCCTTAAATATTTTGATCCCCTATCACCTCCCTGAGTTAATTAACCCCTTCCCAAATCTCCCTAATTTTCCTATCCCCACTCCTTATACCTATCCCCACTCCCATTTCCTCATTCCTAGGGTTTACACCATGGAAGAGTTAAGAGACACCATTGGAGATGAAAGAGACATCATGGGGCAGGAAAGAGACATTATGGAGGAGGAGATAAACATAGAAGAAGAGAGGAGAAGACACCACAAAGGACCCAAACCACCAGGAAGAAACCAAGAACAAGAGGTCTCATGAAAGCATTGGAGAAGGAGAAGCTTGGGGAAGAAAACCTAACTTTTGAAGGACAAACTCAAGGAAAACCTAATTTGTCAAAGGGAGAAGGGTAAATTGGAACTACGTGTTGATATATCCATGATAGCATAAAACACCTTATTTGGCATCTCTGGAGTAATTTTGAGGAAATTTGGAGAGAATTTGAGAAATTTAAAAAAATCTTTGATGTCACATTTTCCAGAAATGTCGTTTTTTGGACACCTTTTTGCAGAGAATATTGTGGACAATAAGAGAAGAATATTAGGAAACTGGAGGATTTTTGTGTTTAGAACATGACAAAACACAAAAACCTCTCTCTATTTTTCAAAAAAACTCATGGTTAGAGGGATATTGATCCATGTCTGAGGCCTAGGTTTGCAGAAAACTTAGAAATTTTGGCACACTGAAAATTTGCCAAAAACGTAGCGCCCTTGGCACTGCGCTTTTTCTTGGAGCCTCCAATGGATAAGTGGCCACCACCATCATGTTTAGAATGATGAGTACATCAACCCCAGTAAGTTTCAGGAAATTTGGAGGAGAACTGGTCCTTCAAAAGTGCAAAAAACCACCAATTTTTCATGTTTCCTGCCTCCTTTTTGACCTTGGTGCTGCACTAATAGCAGTCTTGGGAAAAGTTAATTTTGATAGAGAATATGGGAGCCATTTTGGAAACTGGAGGCATATTTGGAAACTATACTCAGATAGATTTCAAATGAGCTATCATGTAGCTGATTTGGACACCTAGAAGGCCTCCCAAGGTGTCTTGCTGATTTTGTATCAGTTTGGCTTGGGCATTAATGATGAATTTGGAGCTATTTCTTAGGGATCCATGTGGTATGAAATTTTTGACATATTTTTTAAATTTTGATCATTTGTATGAATGTATTGTAAGCTCATAAACCATTTCCATGTGTATGATATGCTTAATTTAAAGTTGAAAGACATAATTCATGTTTTCATGCTCTGTTTTGGGAAATTTAGCATAATTTGTTTATTTTCTTCAGTTTAGGGAGAATTCATATCATATTCTCTTCCTATATCCTCAATAGTCTATTCATATCACCATAATCATCCTTTAAATTTCAAACCTTCTACCTACCTTTCCCCTTAGAACACCTTGCAAATTTTGACCTAATTTCCTTGCCCTCGCTGTTTGACTCCTCCTGATCCAACAAAACCCTACACAATCAAAATAAAAAAACCTTGAGTTACTATATCTAGCCTAATATCTTCTTTCATCAGTCATTTTGACTGTGATTCATATGGAGAGAGTCCTCTCCTGGCCTAGTAGGGCTAGCTACTTGGCTAAGCATGGTTTGAGGTTACCTCATAATTTCCTTTCTCAGCCCGAGGTTCAATCTAAGTGATAACACTAGCTACCTTCCAAAGAGCTATATTGAGTATTTTCTCTGAGCTAGTCCATGACTTTGTTGAAATATACATGGATGATTTCACACCCTATGGGGAAAAATTCCAGGAAGCTATCTCCAATTTGAGATAAGTGCTGAGAAGGTGCATTGAGATGCATCTCTCCCTAAGCCCGCAAAAGTGTGAATTCCTGAAAAGAGAAAGAGTTGTATTAGGAAACTATATATCCCAAGCAGGAATACATGTGGATCCAAGAAAAATAACTATTATCAAAAGGGTACCTTATCCTCAAAAGTAGAGAGATGTCAGGAGCTTCAAGGTTAGATGGCTATTATAGAATATTGTCATCAAAGATTTCAATAAGATGGCGTCAAAACAATTTGGTTTTTTGGCCAAATATTCTGAGTTTACTTGGTTAAGTCTTTGTCAAGATGCTTTTGAGCTCATTAAGGGAAAGTTAACTACTGCCCCCAGTGTCTGAGGACCAAATTAGACTCTGCCTTTCCACATCCACACAAATGCATATGAAAAAGTTGTGGGGGAAACATCAGGGTAGTTAGAAGACAAATTACGTTATGCAATCTATTTCATCAGTAAGAACTTGTCTAAGGTCAGACTCAATTGTACTATCACATAGAAGGAGATGTTAGCCATTGTCCATGCTTTAAACAAATTCAGACATTATGTCACTAGGTATCAGACCTTTCTGCACACTGACCACGCAACCATCAAATATTTAATGAAAAAACCATATATTAATTCTAGGATAATTAGATGGTTGTTACTTTTATAGTACTTTGACCTAACCGTTGTTCATAAACCTAGAAAGGAGAATGTGGTTGCAGATTTTTTATCCAGGTTAGCTCTGTCTGCAGATGAAGAAGGAATGGTGGATGACCAGCTCCCAGATGAACATCTCTTTGCTATATCAACACTCTCACCATGTTTTTCTGACATAGATAACTACTTGGTTGCTGGAAATTTCCCTCCTAATCTCTCATTCAAGGCGAAAAGCAAGATCATCAGAAAAAGCACCCCTTTCACATGGATTGGGGGAAATATTTTGAAGCTAGGCCCTAACCAAATTATTAGAATATGTGTGATGGAGGAAGAAGTTTTTTATATCCTCTCTGCATGTCATGATAGCACTTGTGGGAAAAAAGGACCCAAAGTTTTGCAATAAAGATATTATTGGCCTACCCTTCACGAGGATTCGAGAAGATACACCAACAAGTGCGTCCAGTGCCAAAGGATGGGGAAACCTACACAAATGGATGAGATGCCTTCGCACCCTTAGGTGGATCTTGATCCATTTGAAAAATGGGGCATGGTATTAATTGGACCTATTGATGCACTATTTGGACAGAAAAAGTAAATCATAGTATGCACTCACTACTTGAAAAAATGTACTGAAGAAAAATATGTGGAGGTATAAATCAACGAGAAAGTAGCAAAATATCTAAGGGAGATTTTTTTTTACAAGTTTGGGTACCCCAGAGAAGTAGTCACTAATCAGGGGGCACAATTCTCTCGTTGAGAATCTTTTGAGGAGGCACAAGATAAAGCATAAGACTTCTACTACCTACCACCCTCAAGTGAATGGCCAAGTGGAAGTGACTAACAACGCCTTGGAGAGAATCCTCACCAAGGTTGTGAGCAACATCAATAAATATTGGGTGGACAGATTGGTAGAAGCTACTTGGGCCTACAACACTACTTGGAAAACAACAACAAGATTCACTCCTTTTGACCTAGTCTATGGCAAGAAAGCTTTGATTTCAGTTGAATTTCAATTCAACACCTTAAGGATGGAAGTTGAGTTAGATCTAGATATATCAAATGCCAAAAAAGAGAGGTTGTTGCAATTAAATGAATTGGTTGAGTTCAGGATGCAAATACTCCTTCACATTTAGGTAATTCAGCTACAAAGGAAGGCCTAGCATGAAAAGAACATTAAGGAAAATACTTTTCAAGAAGGAGATTGGGCGTTGTTGTATAAATCAAAGTTTAAGGAATTCAAAGGAAAAATGATGAAAAGATGGGTGGGACCCTACAAAGTGGACAAAGGTTATGATAATGGCACAGTTCATATCAGAACCATAGATGAGGAAGGAATTACCATACTTGTCAATGGTTATAGGCTCAAGGTTTACAAGAAGCCCCTGTCTAGGGAAGAATTTATAAATTCCATAAACATGGAGGTGTATTTCATGGGGAACTCCATATTTTCCAGTGACTCCTAGAAAAAAAAATAAAAAATAAAAAAACCTCTCTAAGGCGCCATAGGCCAACTCCAGGGTTGGAAACCTCCATGAGTCAGTCCTGGAGCAAGAAAAAAGAAAGAAAATAAAAAAAAGAGAGAATAAAAGATCCTTGGGTGAAAACCTCTCTACGACGCCTAAGGCAGGCCTCTAGGTTGAAAACCTATGTGGAGGCAGCCCACTTGCCTTCAAGAGAGAGAGAGAGAAAAAAAAAAGAGAAAAGAGAGAAAAAGAAAATAAAGAAAAGGAAATATAAGAAATACCTATGCATTTATGTGTTTTTCTATTTTGCAGGTTAGTAATTAAAGATGGTTTTTGGGATCTAGAGGAGCAATTTATCTTCATTATTTATTCTTCTTTTCTTGAAAACTGCATAAGCCACTCCATCATCCATCCCTTCATCTATTTCACCCATTAGATAGGCAAAAATTTCATTTTTTCCATAAACTGTAATTTTTATAGGCAAATGAGGCAGCTATAGAATTCCTGTATCACTACAGGAAACTCCTGTTAATGCTATAGGAAACTCATTTATGAAGAGAAGTGTTGGCTAATGGTTTCTGAACTTTATGAAGGGTATGGTAATTCATGTTTTTCCTATACCTACCATTCCTAAACCCCTATTTCACTCCATGTGCAAGGTTTCCCTATCTAAACCCTATGTTACACCTTTAACAACTAAATCATTGGAAACTTAACATAAGAACCCTTTGTCTTGCCTATCCTCCACTCCATTCATTCTATGATTTCATACATAGCCTCTATAAACCATATCCCTCCATTTTTGAGCAAACTGAAGCAATAAGAGACAAGAAACAGACTACTACACGTATCAAAAAGTCTCCTATAGAAAATATGGGTGTGGAAAAACAGGGCCAAAAGATGAAGGAAAGATGATGTATATGACTCCAGTAGACCACCAATATACTCCAGAGGGACAAGCATACCAACCATGGCATCTGAATCCGTCCATGAAGTACCTACATAATAACAAAAACAAGAAAAGGGTAAGCAACTCACTCATAAAAGACAAGCAACTGACTCAAAAAAAGCTGCCCACTCACAAAACAAATAAAAAAAATGAAGACACAACAAATAAAAGACTAAGGCTGGCACCACCAGCTCCAGATCCTTGCACCATCTCCTTAAACACCTCACCAACACTAGGTAATCTGAGGTATGGCCTCTCACCCCTTTTTGTGCATCCATAATGGCCAAAATAGTTTAATGTCGAGTTTTAGAAATTTAAAAGGAAAAAAGGTGGTGAGTTAACATGGCCCCCTTCGTAAAGTGAAACTGGAGGAAAAATGAGAGTGCACGCCATCAGGGCAAGTAAAATTGAGTCAAGTAAGAGTGGATTGGAACAAAGGGAAGTGATCATGAGGTCAACAATGATTAACTGAAGTGGGGGCAGACGGTCTCAAAAAGGAAACTTGTGTTAATTACAAGTCACCAAAACGCTCCAAATTTAGTTAAAAATCCAATAAAGGTAACATTTGTCTTATTTTCACCATTGTGTTGATCATTTCAAATAACAACAAGAGAAGAAGAGAAGTGGGAGCCATCAAAAGAGAAACATCGAGGTTTGGGCTTGCATGCACCATCGTGCTATAGGAAACAAAGTTTTACTACATGCAACTTTAGAAGCAAACCAACAAGGTCTTATAGGGAAACACAAGCCACCTATGGGTGAATTGGATTGCCAAAGCCTCCATCTCGCAAACGAAAAATAGCAGAGGACCAAGGTAAGTGGATTGTCATCCTCCAACACTGAAATCTCTCCATACAATTCACACTCAACAAAATTAAAGTTGATAGTTAAAGGGTAAAATATTTTTCTTGAATTTTGTTTCAAGGCCTCCATCTCCAAGACATACTTCTAAAACCTCTCACCACCTTCATCTCACAACATTAAAATTGGAGGGGGATTCAACATAAGGGAGCTTCCTAACATTTAGAGAATTAGGCAACACCCTTAGGTTATGGAAATATTCCAAAATTACCAATGGCTAGGGTTATTGGAGGTATTGAAGGGTTCTGATGATGAGATAGCCAAAGAATTTGCAGTAGATATGCAGTCACATTCAGAAGAGAGAGCTACCACTATGCTTAGAGGCCTAGCTATCATAATATCTCATGAAATCATAAGCATAGTTACTAACTTTCCCTTAGGAGTCAAATGGGTCAAGGAAATAATGCCTAGCACTGTAACCAAAAATAATTTCTTTCTATTAGGAGAGGAGTATATTAAAGATAAAAATAGAGTGAGAAGAGAGAACCTTCCATACCCCTCAGATGAAGTTGCCTTCCACATCATGAAGCTTATTTATTGTGAAGGAATATTGAGTGTGGTCTATGGGTATCATTTCAGATTTTTAAATGAACTTAGGTTTCAAGGAGAGCTCCCACTTGAACAAAGATTAAGTGTCCCTCACTTCCTCCAAGACTCCATCACTAACATGAGCCATAAAGTGAGGAAAATGAAATATCAGCACTTGGCCCATCATGGCCTAATAAAACCAATTGTAAATGATGCTTTGAGAAGGTTGAACCTACTTGTATCTTGGTATTCTTTCATCGAAATGGACAGGGAAGCCTTTATAGCTACCCAAACAGGGCAAACCTCTGCTTCTAGCCCTAGAGAAAGAGTAGTAGTAGAAGAATAAGAGGCAGAAAACAAAGAAGAAAATTAAGATATGGAAATTGAGACAAAAAAATAGAGACAATAGAAAGAGAGAAGGAAGAAGCTGAGGGAAAGGAGGAAGAAAAGACCAAGGAAAAAGAAGATGTGGACCCTATCTTAGGCCATGAAACCAGCCATCAAGACACAAGACATCAAATATCAAGAGATAGTTGCCACCCTAACTACTTTGAGCACACCTCTCAAAACAAAAGGAAAGAGGCAGAAACCTATGTACTTCAAGACTAGGAAGAGTCAGAGGGTGAGACAGGGAAAACCACAAAATCCCACCAAGAGCCCTATCACCATTGAAGAATCACCAAAGAAGGAGGAAGAAATCATATTAGAGGAATGAAGGGTGAAATAAGTCACTGCACCTATAAGGATCCTTATAACCTATATCAAAATACATTAAGCTAGATTGACGACCCATACACCTCATGCAACCTCCAAAGACCCTCCAAGGAGTGAAAAGAGTGAAAAATAGGGAGAAGAGCGTCTTCAGCAAGAAAAATAGATTTTTCTACAGGAAACTCTATATTTGCTACAAGAAAATCCATCAAGCACATATTTGGAGAAAAATATGATGGTTGAAGTGGAAAAGATCGCCATAGAGGGGCAAGAGGTCAAGGAAGGTGAGGGAAAGACACATGAGGAAAAACATGATGAAAAAGAGGGAGGAAAATATGATAAAGAAGATGTCACCTCACCAAAATCAATCCCTAAATATTTTGAAATAGTGCCAAACCATATCCCTCAACCCAATTGCACCTCTTACTACACATATATTGAGGGGGGTAGATTAATTCCTCAAAATTTGACAATTCCTTTGTTTTATCAATTGGAGAAAGAGAGGGAATGGAATCATCATTGGATGAAGTTTGCCACATATAAGGAGTTTATGAGATAGGATTAGCTGATTTGGGGAAGGATTTATCTGATGTGAGGCTCAGAGAGTCATTTTTGAAGGAGAAACTTCAAAAGGCACATGCAGAGAATGGAGCACTACAAGAGAAGCTTTAGCAAAAAGGTAAACAAGTGCTCACCATGGAAGATTTGTGCATCAAGCCCATTCAACACATATATATTTCATATTAATATGAAATTTAACTCAAGTATTAGTGGGTCCTCTTTCAAATTAAAACTTTAGCCTCCCGTGCATCCTTACCTTTCCAAAATTGTAGACAGTTCATTGATTTCTACAATCAAGCAAGCATGGATGACAAGGAGAAAATGGAAGAGTTTTATATGCATAACATTGTGTTTAAAAATTTAGATATTTTGGACTCCAATTCTAGGATGGGGGATATGCAATTGATGGATTTTGCATCATTGATGGTTAATGAGGAGACAAGAGCACAAGATATAAGGAGGGTTATGAGAAGAGAAAATAGAGAACCCTTACACACTAGGGCAAGACTGTTCAGCCCTAGAGGAGTCATCAATAACCATCTGAATATTGAAAAGGATCCTTATCTTGTTGAAAGATAACTCCATACACAAGCTCAAGTAATGACCCGATTTGGTGATGTTTCTAAGTTGTTTGGAGATGAGTGCATAATGGCAAGCCAAAGAAGATGGAACAACCTCCCTCATAACCTTAGAAACATGGAGTACCACACACTAAAAATATTAAGGGGTGACTTGGAGAGAGCACCATTGTACAAGAGGGCCATGTAGGCGAAAAATTTTCACTGGCTTGGCTTGAAGCTCAGTCCACCCTTACTATTGGGGATGAGTGATGGAAAGGACGAAGATGAGAAAAAAAAAAAATGGGAGGAAGAAGAAAAGAATGATGGGATTTACCCTCCTAAAGGGACTCCCATACTTCTTCCTTTGGGAAGTCAGAGGGTCCATCAAAGCCTTAAATAAAATGTAGAAGGAGGATTAGCTTCTCAAAGGATGAGAAACCATTTAGTAGGGGGGTGATGATGAGCTCCATCATTAGGTACATTTGGAGGGGTTAATGGTGATATTTTTACCTTACTACGTATATTTTTCATGCATTTTAATTATATTATGGTCTTATGATTCTAGTATAGGTGGTGAATGAGGCTTAACATACTTCAAGTACTTAACATGTTAAATGTAAGAAAATGATGAAGATATTGCATTTTTGTGGACATTTTTTCATAAAGACTCGAAGTATACAACAAGGAGAGATTCTAGGGGGTTTTCTACCCTCCTTAACTTTGGAAGGTAGCTAAGGGATCCTCGAGATTCCATCCAACAGTTCGAAATCAAAGGCAACCAAGAAAACTCAAGATCAAGTGCAATCAAGCCATACTTTACTTGGAGTCAAGTGGATTCATCACCTATTGTTTAGGGATATGTTGGTAGCTACCCTTTTGGTTAGATAGAGCTGAGAAAGAGCTCATTAGGATTCAAAATTTGGAGAAAGCCATTAGGCTCTTTGCTCTTGCAATTAGTTTTGAAGACTTTTATATTGATGTAATGAGACTATCTTTTGAAATGAAATGAGTAATCAGACTTTTCTTTACTGATCTAGTTCCAGAGAGCTAGGCTTGTGGGTTAAAGCTCAATCCATGTGTCTTGGCCTCCCTTGTGTAATGATTCTTTACTTTCATGTCATTTATCTAGTTTTTCTTATGAATATTTAGCTAGTTTTTTTGTATTTTCATTTATTGTTTTTAGTTTGCTTCCATTTGTATTTTGCTGTAGATTTAGCTTGCTTACATGTTGGTAGAATAGGTTATAACTTCAGAAAGTTGTGATTCAAGCCTCCCCCTCTCATCTCTGTCAATAGAGCTTGAGGAGGGTAGACCTTCACCACAGACCAAAAATTCTTCTTAGTCTATGATTTATTGGAATGGATAAGATTAGCTGCTGTGATTCCATGTATATGTTTAGAATGTTGTGTTAGATCTCTGTTTGTAGATTAGATTAGATTTTCTTTAAAAATTCAAGTCATCTTTTCCATTTTCCTTATTAGGAATTTTCCCATTTCTATTTCATGGATAGGTAGTTTGCTTGAAGGTACAGGTAGCACATCCAAGGAGGAAATCACCAACACCGTCAGCTTCATCTCTCACCCTTCATCACCCCTCTATTCATCAAAATCACCATCAACACTGTTTTCTTATTTTCCATCCCTACACCGTGAGCAAACCCTAACGGTGCAAGAAAATCCTCCCAAGAGGTTATGAGCTTTTCCAAGGGGTGGGCCAACTTCCACTCATCCTAATCCACCTTCACTCCACCTTCCCTACCATTTTTCCACCTAATTTTGGCCTTAGTTTTCCCTCAGACTGTTTCCTGTAGCAATTCAGGACTTTCCTGTAGCACTATAGGAAACTTGTAGTAGCACTTGAAATAGAACATGTGGGCCCCTTTTTAAGCCCAGAAACCATCATCACCATCCTCTAAACCTAAAAAAACCACTCATACACCTCAAGCATTTCCCCCATGTGTTCAATCGTTCCATGAGACACCTTAGCACTTTCTTCTCCGAGGTGCAAAAAAACACATTTTCAAGCATTGTTAGGTCATGAGTAGTTGCATGATTAAAAGAATGATAGATAGAGAATAGAGTAAGTAGAGTGTGTTTAGAAATTTTTCCTAGAAAAGTGTGATTATATTAGTTCCTTAATTCCATTTCAATTCAAAAATTTATTTCAAGCAAGATTCCTAGGTTGCTTTCATTTCTTATCGTAGTCTAATGAGTATATTTATTTCATTGCAGAATAGTTAGATGTACTTGTTTGCTGTAGTATATTTCTATACTTGCCGATAGTGCTATCGCTTTGAATCGTTTGTCTCCCTAGGCCTAATTTCATAAGTGTGCAGACTTCATCTAGAAACCCTAGAAGTAGCACCCTTTCGTAAAGCTCAGAAGAGGACGACATGAGTATAATGCGTCTGCTGTGTATATAGAAATGTCACCTCCAAGTTTGTATGAACCCTGGGTTGATAAATTAAAGTAGTGTAGCCTCTGGGAGTTGCAACATTATTGGTGCAATACCAGGTCTCACCATATAGTATGCCTTAAATAACCATGTAAACCCCCAATATATTTCAGCAAAGTGTCTTGTGAGTTCAAGGCTACCCCTAATATCAAGTACCTTCTTTTAAATTCTTGAGTGTAACTTTGCACACTATGACCCTTTAGTTGTCTAAAATTATTTAATCCATAATACCATTTTTCATATAAGCTAATGGATAAAATTGTCTTATAAGTGCAGCAATAAAATCTATCCAAGAGGTGGATATCTTACCATGCTTTTTCATATCCTCTTGTGTTTTGGCTTCCCACCAAATTAAAGAAAAAATTTCCAACTTCAATGAAGCCAACTGAATCTTTGTTTCATCATTTTTGATGTTTATATCCTGCAATAAACTTCAAGTTGATGCACCCAATTATCATTTCTTTCAACATTCACTTCACCATTATACATAGGTACTTAGAATTTTATATCATGTTTTAACAAGGGACTTTTACCATGAACCCTTGGGGTATGTGGAGGTGTTTGAGTAAAAATGGTCGTGGAAGAGGAAGAACATGAAGGTGAGGTTGGAGGTGAAGATGATTGTGGAGAAGAGGGTGGTTTGTCACCATTTCCCTTTGCAGGCTTGTCATCATCTCCTCCTTTTCCTCCAGAAGAACCATCTCCTTTTGAAGGCTTGGAACTTTCGCCCTGCTTTCTTGAAGTCATCTCTTCATAGAGAACCTTCACCATTTCAGTCAGGTTAAAGAAATATTTTCTTGAAGTATTTTATTCATGTGACATATTATCAACTCCTCCTTCATGAGACATGATTTCTAAAGCTTCAACTGCAATTTGAGGAAGAATTTGTGGTGGAGATTTTGGCAAACTTGCTCTCCTTGTCCTTGACATAACTTGAGGACTTGCAACCATAAGCTTTCATTCTCCTCTCTTGAGCTTCAACCTTGTAAGAATAAAAAATGATTGAAAACAATCAAATCCTCACAATAACAAAGAGAACCTAAGCTCTGATACAAAACCCGATCTGTATGAGATCTTAATGTAAATGGTCTTGCGGGTTTGTAAATTGCAAGTGTTAAAATTGAGTTTTTGAGAGATTTTATGATAATTATTAAACACATAAAGCATGGAAATAAACTCTAAAATATGCAAAAACAATAGACAATTACAACATAAAAATAACAACAACATAGCAAATGATGAAGGAGTTCACCCCTCCTAGGCTATGTCTCCTTGGTCCAACTTCCAATGGCTTGGCCATCTTTCATTTTGCACAAAATGGTAATTAAATATATTTAAAATCTTCAAATGGCTTCAAAACCTATTCCATCAAATTCAGAATACATTAAAATGTCTGTCTCGCCTATTTCTGATCCGAAATTGTTCAAAAACTGAAGAATTTATGAGCCTCCCTAGTTTTGCTATTAATCGCACCACAATTTCTCTAAAATCTAGACTTGTCCTACAATTTTGCCCTGATTTTGGCTAATTGAGCGACATTTTTGCACAATTTTGGGTGAAATTGTTGGACAGTTAATTTTCCCAATAACGCCTTAAACCCAAATTTTGGTAACTGTCGGACCGTCGGTGGTGTCACATGGAGGTTAGGTGGTAGTTAGGGTGACGGTTACGGTTACGACCTCCTCCTTCACCTCCAGTTCCCAGAAATCATTGCATGCAGTGCTGGTTTGGGGGGTTGGGGCTAAGTCGTAGACCCTTACCCCCATACTCCACCATAATAATGTTTAAATGGTGTTTTTTCCATATGTTTTAACAAAGAGAAATGTAGCTCATGTGGTTAGGCAGTGTGATATTTGAATTGTGGTAATGGTTTCAAATCTGCTAGGTGTGCTGTTTGGCCTTCAACAAATTTTGGTGGCCCCGTGCTGCCATATGGCGGCCTCCGGTTAGGCCACGTGTCAGCATGTGGTTGGCCACCACCCCAACCAATGAAAATTTGATAACCAACATCCAATGAAAAACAGACAAGTGGCAAGGCTTGATTGGCCCAACGAACCCAGTTAACCATGCCTAGTTAGCTGTATGGACTACTGACTGTGCAACCATCACAATTTTTCCAAAATTTTGCCTGTTTGGGAAAATGAACAGAATGTGTTTCCAGGAGCAAACAATGTCAGTTTTTCACGAAATGAGTTGCTCTAGATTCATAATGACAATATCTACACAAATTTTTAGGTTCCACACCATTCCTAGAACTTTCATTTTTTACCATAATTTTGAGCACCTCATCAAAACATGAAGAGTTAATACGACATAACCCGACCTCCAAGATCCAGTTAAAGAAGTGGGGCCTACAAACTAACCACAAAATAACAACTCACAACATCCCTCAGGGACATAGGACACTCAGAGGCCAAAGGACCACCCAAGTGACCAAACCCTAAGTTGGGGTTTCTTTTCTCACAACTTAACCCCCAACCGCATGCATGAAAAGGCCTCCATGTGGTTATAGGCATTCAACCACCTACACAACACCACTTTAGTGTGGTTTTGATCCAACTTTCCCAGTTCAAAGGGCGTGGTCCTGAAATCTAAGCCAAAATTCCAAGTCAGCCTTTAGATCACTGCCCAAAACCGCGTCAAAATTTCTAGAATCATTATAGACATGAAAAAAAAGCTAAACATTGAAAATTGAGTTAGAAAATTTACCTAACCAAGGATAACCATGAGATTCATTTCGTCAAAAATATGGCGAACATGTAAGCTACAGGTCTGTTGATGGTGTTGTACCCTCCAACATTACGGGGATATCCTTGATATGTGGTCCCATTTATACCTCACACCATTTGGGATAGGAGGCTCATCTGGAATACGACCCAGTTACCATTTTCTTAGAGGTTTTCTTGGTTATATTTGTTAGCAATAGAGAGGAATGCATATGTGCCTTCAAAAATCAAGTGGGTGTGCTTGGTGAGTGTTCGGTTGTAGGCGTGTCAAGGTTATTCCAATGCAGAGGGGAAGAAAGGTGAGCCCCTAAGAGAGAGGTAATTGTAACACTCTAGTAGAGACACGCACAAAAAAGAAGGATATGTATAAATCTAGTGGAATAGTCCACAAATATTCGATAGTCATTGCAACCAACACAAACAATGAAGATCAGTCTAACATCCAATATAATAGTCCATAAGGATGCACCAGTCATAACAACCATTACAACACATTCTCAATATCATAAGCACTAAAATAACCAAAATATTTCAACTACTATAGCACAAGTGAAAACAAACATGAATTACAAACATTCACAAAATAATTTTGCAAATATTCATAATCCATGGATGAATCATGTGTTAGCCATGAGGCTTCAAATACTAAGTAAAATTACCAAGACACATGTATACAACAAACAACACAAGCTCTAACAGTGGAGTGTTGGAGCAACCCCTTGCTCCCGAAAAGAACTAGCTTGTATATTTAATGTGTTGAAGGAGGAGCCAAGGTGGAATATTCCCTTGCTCATACAATGAGGGTGTATATTTAACCAATGGGGAGGTGAGGCTTCACCTTCCTTATGAAAATTTGTCTACCCTCATGAATATTTGAATTCCAGTGACTATTCAACATTACATGAATCTTCATATTCTGTGCATGTCCTTTGGACTTCCACTTTATAATAAATTCTCGAATAAGAAATTAAAAAATCCACAATAATGATGTGGGATATGATGACTCATGATATGACACTGGTGACATGGACACCTTGATGACATGGAAATGTTAAGCCAATTTTTGTACTCCTTGATATATGTCTACTCAAGAATACTCTTTTGTCCACCTTGATATGGCTTAGAGGTAAGGAGTCTTCAATAATATCAAGTTTTGGGTTGTGGCCACAAATTGGTATCCCTTTACTTTCTCTTGATTGACCAACTTGCATAATCAACTAAAAGGATGTTTTCTAGCATGTTTCCCTTATTCATCTCATTATTCATCACCCTGTCATGGTATGATAGGGTACCTGCATCTCCAATTATCTCACGACAAGATGACATCAGTTCAATAAATCCATAGTATAATATGGTGCATGTTGATCCATTGAATGAGATGGAACTAGGTGGCAGGATGAGGGAGAGGCTCAGTGACTGCAAAATTACATAGCTCATGTAGTTAGGGATGAAGCTCGAGCCTTGATATTCCGTAATTCATAGTTTAGGATGGATAGAGGAAGAAAGTTGTGTAGTATAGGATCTTAGTGAGATAGGTTGAGGGTTTGGGCACTGATTCAACCTATTGCATAGTTATGGAAGGCAGAGGAGGTTGGGTGATTTCCAAATTACACAACTCATGAGCTCAAGGGCTGAGTTTGAGGTCAAGATTGTGCAATGCAGAGTTGAGGCCAATATCGAGATTTGGATTGTGCAATTTTTGAGGCCAAGGTTATGGGCTTGAGCACTGAAACTGAGTAGTGCACAGTCTTGGGAGGAAGGAAATATGCATTGTTCAGTGTCAATAGGCAAGGTGGCATCTAGAGGGATGATACTTTGCAATGCGCAATTCAGGAGGGTGGGATGAGGCTACGTTTCTTGGTCAGAAAGCTTTCGGAAAATAACTAAGTATAGGATCCATGAAACTGCTATGAACAACAATAAGTGGTCTGAAATTGGAGGAGAACTTATCCTTCCTAAAAATTATCGTTCACTACCGCTTTGCAAGGAAAAATGGGGCTTGAAACAAAATAGGTTTTCGAAAAGGTCTCTTCAAGTTACGAGTTCGTTTTCACATGTAAACTTAAGCATATGCAACACAAAATCACATAACTCAATCAGGAATACATGAAGAGCACAAAAAAGGACTTGGTGATGGAGTTCACCCCTCCAGGGCTACATCTTCGAGCCTGCCAACATAGCTAGTCTGCTCCATATATTTAGTGTAAAGGGAGTACATAAAAGTTTGATAATGAAACATGTGGCTATTTCCCCTTCAAGGAGATGTTCTCCTACCAATAACTCTCACATACACAACATGAAAACCTAAAATCATCATGAGACTTCAGAAACACAAGGTGTCTCCTACAAATACCCTATACTCCAACTAAAATTGAGCATATATTAGCATAAAATCACTTCAATTCCACATTGAAGGAAAGAAACAAAGATTTCCTAAACATAACATAGTGAGAAAAGTAAATATGAGTTGAAACCTACAAGGAGAAACTACTGTAGTAAACTTCTGAAGGTAAGAAAACCTCTAAAAGGCCTTCTCCATGCTCAAACACCGCCAAGAACTGCTCCAAAAATTTTGATTGATCCATACACCCTTGTTTTTGAACTTGAAAAAAGTCTCTTTAGATGTCCTCAAAACAGTAAATAGAGGTCACCAATGGACATAGAATGTCTAAAAACCCTTAAGTGGACTTTTCCTCATCTCAAATTGGAAAAAAATTCTCAAAGATATGGCTCTATAAGCTCTCCATGTAGTTTTTTTGTTATCTGTCCTACAAATTAGAGCATCAGACTAATTGTCCTACAAATGTGCCATGTTTTCTGACAATGAGGCAACAATTGCGCCCTTCGATGTTGCAAATTTTTGGACACTTAATTCATCCAATAACCCTTAAGGGTGAAAAATACCCTCACTATAAATACCCTCACCTTTAGCTCTCAACACAATGTTGTGCAGTGGCATATGACTTGGACTTGGAGCCACTGGCAAGTGCCTTCTCTATTAGCTATTTCTCCATACACTTGTGTACTTATGGGAGAAACATGACTAGGGGTCGAGGCTGGTCCCTAGGCCCCATCCTTTGATTTATTGTGGGTCATTTGGTTAAGCCATGACCAGGCGTCGGGGCTAGTAGCCTGATCCCTCCTCCCAAACGCGACACTAATAAACTTCAAATATAGTTTTTATGCAATATGGGTTATGACCTACCCATAGAGCAGTTGGTAGAGCTTTGCAATGCTACTCTGGAGGTTAAGGGTTCTAGTCTTTCCAGGCCTCTAGCCGACCATTGCAAAAATTTTGATACACTCTAGGCATTCCACGTGGCAAGCCATGATTGGACCACGTGGCACCATTTCATTGGTCCACACAAAAACCCATAAACCAATAGAATTCAAACTCAAATAGATGAACAAGAAACTGAGTGTTGGCTTCAGGGGTCCTGACCTAGGTTCAGAGTTAATGTTTTCCAACAAACCCCTATACTACTGGCCCTTTCGGCAATGGCCTACTTTCGCATGCCAAGGTCTCATCCAAAGTAGTATGGGAGGGTGCTGGAACCAGGTTTCCGCACCCTGGGAGAGAGTAGGTAATTAAGGCAGATCTTCGATGAAGCTAGTAGGTTCGCACATAAACAAGCATATTATTGCACTTTAACAGTATAATCAACATGTAACCATAAACTAAGCTACTATCATTAACAGATCAGATCAATACATTCACATCCATGTGCGCATCAACAATTGTCACCACAGAACATTACAATCGCAGCTAATTCATAGATCACGGATACATTTGTAGCTTAAGTAAATAACACAGATGCACTTTAGTAATAAATATAGTCAGTCTAGATCAGAAAGATACTTCAAATAGATTCCACATTGATTGGTATCCAAAAACCTAACTACAAACCCAAGACACAGCTCGCGCACACAGTCATAAGGGTCCGCACACAACAGGACTGAGGATCACTGCACACACATCCAGCATTATTCCTTACCCGAAACAACCCAAGACAGATATAAAAAGTTCATTCGCATCATCAATATTACTTCTTTATTACCTACTAAACTACACTATCTATCTATTTATATCATCATAGCCTTCGCTATCCTATGGTCCGCAAACCGTTGTTTGCGGACCCTAGAGCTACCCTTTAACCCATTACAAAACATTTGGGTCTTTGACACACCCAAAAACCCCTATGAAAGACCAACAATTACAAAATTATATAAAAAACGCAACGTAGGGAACCCCGTTCCGACAGGCCCCCAACACAATCTTGTGACTCGTCCCGAGTCACAACGGCCGTGGGGTTTGCATCTTTGCCTGAAGATGCTTGATTGCATCGACCAGCGGGGGCAGTACTCCTTCACTCTACGCAACAAATTTCTATGCAATATCCACCAAATTCTATGATCTGGTCCTTCAGTAGTAGTAGTGACACTTTCTAGGGTCTAGTTTAGCTGTTTGACTGCAACATCCACATCCTGAGAGAGATTGAGGGCTTCATCGGCCCATGGCTTGAGGTGGTCACTCAGAACCTTCTTTTTATGGTAGATCTCTTCTAGGTCATATCTAAGTGCATGGCTGGTACGTAGTCGTGCCAGGTGTTGAGATGGGATCTGAGTGGACATAGTAGCTTCTAGTTGCTCGAACTCTTCTTTGTTCTGGCACAGTTATTGAGTGAATTCATGCAGGAGAGGATCGCGCTGCACCTTAGACCACAACTGTATAGCTATCTCAAGAAATTCTGCGCCTTGAGCAATCTGAGCTATAATGAAATTTTTGGCTTCAGTGACCAGCGCATCTCACTGGGCTCGTACCTTAGGTCGAGTTTCTAGCTACAATTTTTCCTGCAACATAGCAATCTGCTGCTCCATCTCTATTTTGACATTCTGAATCTCAGTCCTAGAAGCCTTTAGGGCTACAACGAGTCCCTCAATATTGGCCTGGGGGGTGGTAGAGGCTGGGATATCTGCAGTCATATCTATGCATAGCCTGCTAATTAAATGTTCCAACTCGGTCTGCTGCGTGGCAGCAAGGGTGCATGCAACCTATGCTTGGGACACCTCGGCAGTTTTTTCAATGATCGTCTACTCGACTGTACTGAACTGTTTATGCACCCGGCGGTCTCTGTGCTGGATCTCTTTGAAGAGGGAAGTATGGAGGTCCTTCAATAGTTCGTGTGGAAGCTGGTCCAAATCCAATTGCACTTATGTGCAGGCCTGGACTTGTGCACATAGGGTAGGCAGGCTCAGGGCGAATGATGTGCCTGGCAGGGGGTAGAGGTGGCTTTCCGTCATGATGATCAGTTCATTGCTGGTTGCTGGGGGTGGCCTCGTCTGAATCATGCTTGTCTACAGGGTATCAGTCTTGACTTGCAGATCTTGGAGCTTAGAATGTAGCGCAGTGACCACAAACTTCTGTTGCTCTTCCAAAGCAAGCCATTTATCTTCTAAGGCAAGGGTGATTGCATTTGTGATCTGCTCCAGGTCTTCCTTCGTCAAATTAGCTTCAGTTTCCCTACCGGGCCTTGTAGCGCGTCGTTTCTTTCGCTGGCCTTTGAGAGGGTCGGCGGTCTGTTTCATACCACGCAGGGAATCGACACCCTGTGCATCCAGACCCTCTGTGTCCAGGTCCTGCTGCGAGTCCTGCTGTGATTCCAGCTCTGCACCCTTCTCGACATCCTTTGTCCTGGAGGAGTCTTCTGGGCCACGTCCTTCTACATTCTTGGTGGTATTAGGCGGGGTGGTCTTCTTGGTGCTTGTACTTGCAGTGTCACCTGTACCTGATTTGAAGCCCATTCTCCACTGTGGTGGCCAAGTGGCAAAGAGTCGGTCGATTTATTCATCAGAAACCATGTAAGGTAGCGATACCCATGCCGAATCCTTACGCCCTTGAATCTGCACATTGTACATGGTGACCTAGAATGCTGCGATGCTTTTGTACTTGTCATAGACCGCCGGTGACAAGCGTGTCCAGGAGTGAATTTCTGTTGTGAGGCCACTCTGAAAGAGGATCCAAAATACTTTGTTATCCTCAATGCGCTACTCGTACTTCGAATCCCACAAATTCACGTGTCGGGCCACATCGCACATGTTTGGTTTGAGCTCATGGAGGATCGAGTCTTCAGGGGATTCCCATGTGACCAATGCAATTAGGAGTAGCAGCTAGGAGTAGAATAATTCCCTTCCATGATACTGGGCCTCGCACACTTGCACCAAAAATTCGTTGCATAGGAACTGGGACAAGTTGAAGCATACCCCCTTTTCGCAGCGGCAAGCCAACAAAATTACATAAGCGGGGATGGCCATGGCCTAACACTTCCGCATAATCTTACAAGCTAGTAGTAGAGTACCCATGAGCACTACTAGGTCAGTAATGGTACTGATCATGAATCCTCGAGTGTTCCACTCAACATGGTAGTATTCGCGCACCTTATCAGAAATCTGTTACTCATACTTCTTGCCGATGCGCTCCATGGGATTTGGCCCCTCCATGGGGAGAATAGTGATATGGTGAATGAGGGATGCATCAATGGGAATGTAGTCCTAGATCCATAAGATGTCATCATGGATTAGGGTTAGCAGCTGTCATGCAATCCGGTCAGCTATACTATATCGGCCAAAATGAGGCATGCGCAGCAGGTTTAGTAACCCAAATTTTTCTAGCCCGCATGCCCACGGTATTGGGATGACCCTTAGTACGTCGTCTTCCAATATTATTTCAAGGTACAGTTCCGGTGCCAATTTTGGGAAGGCCTCCAGGTTGGCCAAGTCATGGTTGTCAAACTTAATTGAGGCGAGCTTGCCATGCACATCTACAATTATAGGGACTTCACTCGGAATCAGTGGCATTTGGAGGTAGACGTGAAATCATTCAAGGTTCTTAGGTGTGCACACCGAGGGTTGGCGAGGCAGAACATAGGGCAGCAACCAAGTGATTGGTTCAGCGATCCGGGCCTCTTCTTGAGCAGATAGAGGTCTCTTTGTTGGGATAGGCGAATGTGCCTGGGGAATTTTTCGGGGGGATTTCACATTCTGAGGGGAGGTGCATGGCTTCCCTCCAGCACATTTCGTAGCCCTCCACTGCCCTTGCTCCTGGCCTTTCCCCTTACCCTTCTTTTTCCCCACCTACTTCCCCTTGGTTTGTATGGACACAACCTCTTCAACTTCAGGGGTGACCTCCAATACTTCATCAGTGGAGGCTATGGTCTATGATGATTCAACTGGATTGGTTGTGGTCATTCATGCTTGGAAGACAAATTCAGGATTGTTACTATGAGAAGGGGTAGCCCACCCAGACATTAACAGAGCGCAATAGTTACAGAATTGTGCAAAGCACAAGATTTTCAAAATGCACGGAACCCACTTCTGATCTACCCTTCTAATTTTATAGCTTTGGATATTGACCAATGGTTGGATGAGTCTTATCTGAAAATTACCAACAAGAAAATGGTAAAAAATCTTCGGAAATAGCCTAATTAATTACCGACTACCCGCTCCTTTCAATAGTAAAATTTTCTTTTTACCCAGTTTTACTGTTCCAATGGCTAGTTTTTGCAGCTGTGTATTACCCTTGTGTGCCCAGCATACCTCCTTGAGCCTCCAAACCTGCGATTGACCCCTACACTCCCAACGCACTTCCCTGGGCTTCCAGACCTGTGAGCAACCCCTGCGCGTATAACGAGCTTGCCTGCATTTTTCCTCCTGCCCGCGCATCTTCCACCCAACACAGCTATGCCGACCATATAGTCATTTGATCCGGTAAGGTTTGAGCCAGCTACCATTAACATATCCTAGAACAATGTCACCGCGTAGTGTAGCTAACCTAACAACTCCTCCATTAGTGATTTTCTTTACCACATGTTAGAATCCTATACCAATAGGTGTCATGTTTCATGATTGACTTGATGGGCTATGTAATATGTTCATACCTTTTTCTTGTTGCAAAGGTTTTCCATATTATCAAAAATCAAAAAATTTAAAAAATGTAAAGAGGGTATACCCTAAAAGAAAAATCAAAGGGTGAAAAGAATAAAAATGGCCAAAAAAGTAAAAGAAAATGAACCCCACCAAAATAAAGGCCAAGGAAAGTGTACAAGTCTAAATGCCACTAATTTTTTTTCTCTTTTGTAATAAATAAAATTGTGTGCAACTTGTATTTTATGCCACAATTGATGAATAGTCAAACAATTTAAGCTTGGCTAGTTCATTTTTCAATTTTATGTTTTAGAGATAGAGAATAAAATCTGACCAAACTGTTTAATATTGGCAGATAAGTAGATAGGTAGAGTAAATAAAAAAGAGCTCAACAGTTTAATCTGAGCCCTTGGATGTAATAAGGTTAGAATTAGATAGATTTCCATATGTAAAAGAAAAAGTTTGAAAAGGGTTTGCCAGTTTAAGTGCACCCTAATAAAGAAGAAAAAACGGTAGGGTAAAGTAGGTAGGGTAGGTAGATGTTGTTGCAGAATTACATGTGATGAATGATGGCTTTAGATGTGTTAAATATTTTACTTTCATCACAAGTGCAAAGGCAAACAATACACTGGAAGAATTTCAAGCAAGGCAAAGTCAAATTATTAACTTCCCTTCTCATTTTTCCCTAAAAACTTCTCTAATTTCCCCTAAGTACTAAGGTATTTGAAAATTAAAGGGGCTCAAGGCATTTTCTTGACTTTTGGAGGGACCAGACCCTCGGCCCAATAATTGGAAAAGCCTAAGTACTTAAAACCATTCATCATGACATTCACTCATTTATACAAAATTTTTTCCTAAGTAAAATCCCATTTTACTTAGGAAAATCATGCAATATTTCATAAAACCCTATTTCATAAAAGCATAAGTTAAAGACATTAACCTAATGCTTTACACTTAGAGCTTCATTTCATTTTCCATATTAATTTCTAATTTATTATTTAAATCCTTATAAGAATGACCTTTTCCTATTATATATAACTCCTTTTTTATAAAATATCCAAAAACCCATTTATTATAATTTTAGTCAAAGTATTTAATCCCCACATGTTTGAATAAAACACCCTCATTATACTCCCTTTTGGCTAAAATATATCTTTATATTAATCCCGCTCCCTATGGTAATTTGAATACTTTGATTTAATTACCATATAATAGAAATACATTGAAGAAAAACAGTTAAAACATGTTTTATTACGTGTTTTAAAATAACAAAGTTTTGTTCAAACCAAACTTCAAAGTAACCCTTCCATTGTGTATTTTTTCCTCGACTCCCTTTACCCAAGGTTAAAACTATAATCCTTTGTTAAAATTCCCGATACACATCCCTTAAAAGCAAGTCTTAACCTTGGTTAAATCCTATTTTAAAACCTTTCCCGATCACTTTTCCATGTTTTATAAAAGGATTAATTAACCCTCAAGGTTAATTAATAACTTAATCCGCCAATCAAATCACCCCCGATACGATTATTTCATAATTAATTACATTGGGCCCGCTCGTTATCTTCCCGTCATCTCGAAACCCCGACCACCGTTCGATCAATAGATCTCAGATCTACGGTTGATATCAATAACGCTAGCCATCTGCGTCCGAACGATAACGCGCGATGGCCAAGCGTTTTTCTGGATCGTACAATGCCACACGTCATTCATCATATGGAATCGCTACCCATCCGCTCAAAACCACCCTGTCCCAAAAGCGGTGCGATGGAAACCGCTTACTGCCTGTCTCCCCTGACAAAGCCTCCGTACTTGATGACGTCATAAAAAAAAAACCCGCCAACCTTTTGAATTTGTGAATAAAACAAACGAACCCGTGTCATTTTAATTATCCTATGCAGTAACCAGTGTCCAGGGCAACGAATTTCGAATTTAACTGTCAAAGTTTGCCAACTGCTCCCGTGCTGAAGAAATTTGCATTCAAGCATCCAGAATTTATCTGCCATAGCTAATACCTGTTCCAATTACTGTTCATTCCCCAAGACAACAGGTATTTACCTCAAGTCCCATCAAACTCTGTAAAAAAACCAGGTTTTTTGTTTTGAATTTTATAAGAAAACTGAAACAGAGTTCAGAACAGTTCCCAAAAATTCATTTTCCTGTGATTGTACCAATTTTCATAAAAAACCCCGAATTCATTTCTGAATCCACAAGAACTAGAAATGGACGTTCCCATGGCTTTGACTGTCGCACCCTTGAATGCCCCTCACAAAGACTTAGATTATTTGCCTTTAGTCGACAGAGACTTCCAAATTAAAGACCTAGTTCTCAGTGAAAATCCCCTTCGAATTTTTTGCTACTGCAGAGATAGTTAATTTAAAGGTTCTAATATTTTTGGATTATGGGAATCCAATGTTCCCTTGTACCTTCTTCCCTCAGTCCACATTTTCCCTGAGATAATCCATTACTGTCATGCAAACTATGATCCTAATCTAAGAGCAGTTTTGTCCCCGAGTCAGACTATCCTTTTTCCCATAACTGCTCAGTCTATCAACGAGATGTTGCAATTTCAACTCGGTCAAGCTCTCACTCCCCTGTCCATGGGAGAATTACTTAAGAAATCTACCAAATTATCCCATGAAGAGTTAAGTCGTCTTTGCCAGACCTTCATGTTGCCAGAACATCAGCCCAAAGGCCCTCCCCCTTATGGTTATACTTTTTTCACTAATGAGGGAAAACTTATTCTGAATATGATTTCCTCTATAATGGGTTTCAATACTAGTGAGTATGTTGATCAATTAACCCTAGTATTGTTGTCTATTTTCACCCCTGGACAACCCCCTGCTGTCAAGTACGATTTTTCTTCCTACATTGCAGACAAAATCCATGATCAGTTCATGAGATTAGAGAATGAAAGAGTATTCAAGTATTCTTTTGTTATTTATCATCTCATGCTTTATTACCAATCTGAAAGTTTCCCTTTCCATGTCAAAAAGCTTGATGCCAAAAAAAATCCTAGGTCTGTTATCTTTTGGTCTGCCATTACTCATAATTCCCCTGATTCCCCTTATTCCTACAATGAGTTTGTTGACCTATTCATACACCCTGCAACCACCTTGTTGACAGGGGTTTCTCCTCCAAGGGTCAATAGTGAAATCAAGAAAATTCTTCAACTTTCAAAGCAATATCGGATAGGTGACTGGTACCTATACCAAAATCACACAGAAATCAGAATCTATGGATGTGAATTATGCCCATTCAAGTTTCCAAAATATGTCCCAATGAGACTCTTTGCATTAGAGTGTTTCAGGAAAATGATCAATTCAGATATAGATCATTTTTGTAAAGCAAAGAAAAAGGCTCAACTCAAGATTAAAAGTCAGCTAGGTCCCTTTGTCTGCAATTCTAGAGATGTTGGAAAGGAGGCTGAAAGAATATTAGAATATTATCTTAAATTACAAAAAAGTTTCTACTAGGTACCTTATGACCCAAATAGCTTCATTTGTGATAGAAGAATGAAAAAAAAACTATCACCATACATTCATAAAAGAATCCCAGAAATTGAACAGTATTCCAATATGGATGAATGGATGGAAGGGACATTGGTAGAACAGGATAGTGAGCAGGTCAATGTTGAAAATGTAATGAAAGAACTTGAAAAAATACTTGACCTAGACTCTTTTGGACATGTACAGATACTAGGTATTGGTTCTTCTTCTGTTGGGACTTCTCAACCAAATTTACAGGAAATCAGTATATTGGCTAGAGTAGCATCTAAAGGAAAAGAGAAAGAGGCTGATATACAAGTTACAGAGAAATTTACAATGATAGACTAGCCTGAAACTTCTAAAGAACAGGGTCAAGTACAGATTCCTCCTACTCAAACCAATGTAGCAGAAGTATCAATTTTACAAACTCTTCTTAATATGGAAAAGGGCAAGAAGAGAGATGCTGAAGCAACTACTCCTGTCACTGGATTTTTTGGACAACCTAATTTTAAAAGACAAAAATTGAATCCTCTTCCAGAAGTGGAATCTATTCATGAGATCCCTGATAGTCAAACACAAGAAGAATTGGGTAGTCAGCAAACAGGTTCAATCAGTGGGACATCCACTACTTTACAGAGAAAAGAGTTGCAAATGCAGCAAAATGCAGAAGTGTCATCTTTCAAACCACCTGTGAAAGAGGCCTGGGACATTAAAAGAACATTCATAAATATAAATGCTAGAAATGACCAACTCAGACTTCAAGTGTACAATCAATGTTTGAAGATGGCTCCTAAGAATCAGCAGAGATTGATGTCAGCCTATGACATTCAACAAGGTAAAATGATAATGAGTCACTTCAAACCCAAAGTGCAGCAACCTCAACCAGCTGCAGACTATATTAGAACAAATTTTGAAGTCTTAGCAAAGGATATTCATCCTTTAGATCAAATTGAGCTGCATAAACAGACAGGTGAGATGATTTATTCTACTCTGGTGGATAAATCAATGATGACCCAGAAATTACAGGATTATTTGGAGAATACTAATGCTCAGCTAAGTCTTGAAAAAGCATCTTCTCGGGATAAAGATAATAGGATAAAAACTTTGGAGGAAATAATTATTGGATTGGGTCATAATCCCAAAGATGTTAATGGAATAGAAACTTTAATCAAGAAAAAAGATGATGACATTCCAGCTTTGAGAAAACAATTGAAGTTACCAGCATCAAGACATCCTCAGACTGTAGAAATTATAAAGCAAAATTCTGAAGAAGAATTAATGGACTTGCTCTTAAAACTGAATGAGCAACTTAATGAAATAGAAAAAGAGCTTGAAAAGGCATTGAAAGATAAGCAGTCAAATACTCCAGCCTATACAACTAAAATGATTACAGGTACTACAACAACAGGTCAACCAACAGAATTATCACAGGTAAATACTTCAAATTTAAGTACAGAAGAATTAATGAAGTCAATGGAGGAAATGAAACTCCAAGTGACAGAGCTACAGAGAACAAAAGTGAAACTCACCAGTTTGGAACAGAAATATGATCTCTCGAAAATGAATGTTGCAGACAAAACAAGAGAGGTCAACAAATTGGAAAAGTTGGTCAGCAAGTTGGAAAAGGATCTCACATTGGAGAAGCCTTTAAAGGAAATAAATGAAATTCTTTGGGACAACATCATCCAGTCAATAAGAGATGACTGGCCCTCAATTCAAATAATGCATGAACAGAATGATTTAGTCAAATTGGCTATAGAAGAAGTCCTAAGAGCAAGAGAAGAATTGGGAAACAGGCCTGATGAAGCCAATGTACTCATCCATTTTCTAAATACTCAGAATAGGCAGCAACTTGAAGAACTTGGCATTCAAGACAGGACAGGAAATATTTTGGAAATAAAAAGAGTTTTTACCAAAATAACTCTGATGCAGAATTTAGAACGAAGATGTTCTGATATGCAAGAAGAACTTACTGCCTTCAGAAAAAGATTTGATATTTTGTTGAATCAAGGATTGCCAAGTCCTTTAGTTTCAGAAGATAAATTGATGGACCTGGAAAGTTATGTTGAAAAATTGGACAAGCATGCTGACAACCAGGCCAGTACCTCAACTAGTTCATCAACAGCAGCATTGCCCACAGGAAAAAGTCTTCATGATAGATTGGAAAATTTGTTTTATCTTGAGCATGAAGTAAAGAATTTGTTCCCTGTTCAACCTACTTTCTTTAGGTATACAGATACTGATGAAACTCTCAGAAAGCTGCAAAGGACCAGGATACCGAAAGATAAATGGTGGGAAGAACTGTTAGAACTTTTGTAAAAATTATCCTTACTTGAATTTTTGATTATGTACTACAGTGAGTCATGGAAAGAAGGATAAAAGGATGAATAAAGGTCAAAGTGTATCAGAACAGTCAAAGAGTATCAGTTAAACGAAGCATCCAACACATTCTCAAAAGAAGGAAACAACACAACATCAGTTATCATTTTTTCTTATCTACGAGACCATCTGTCTCTATTTTATTGTAATTTACTTATGAGTCATCCTAGATTATATCTCAAGTTGTTATGAGATATTTTTTGTAAACTTTTGTATAAATACTCCCTCAATCGGAGTATTCAGGGTGGAGTTTTTAGACTTCGCTGTAACATTGACTATTTGGAATAAAGTGCTGTTGGAGAAATTTTGTGAAGCTAGCTGGATGTGGAATTGATGCGAAAGTCTTTTTACAAGATTCATGGGTCAGAATACAGATCAATAAGTCATCTTTCTCTTGTGTTTTAAAGTCTTTATATCTGTTTATTAGATCACTGTGTTTCATTTCTGAATGATTAATGAAAATGAATAACTCAGAAAGTGCTTAAGTGTAATCTGATTTTAATCATTATTGTTCTAAATGTTTTCTTCTAAATTGGTTTAAACAATGAATTCTTAATTGCTCCTGTTTTTCTGGTTTAAGCATTTGATTATTTAACAAAGAATACTTAATTTCTCTTTGTTAATAATCACTCAATTTTCCCTCTTATAAATGTGTTGAAAGATTCTTAATTGCCTTCCATCCATTTAGATTTCGTTCCATTCACTTTAAGATTTATAATTGTTCTCTGTTTGATTATCTTGCCCTGTGAAACCATATTTTGCTAAGAGACTTAATCCAGTTAAGTTATCCTTTTTGACTCCATTAGCCCAATGGACTAAACTACTCAATCTTGCCCTCAGCTACTGAATTCCACCACCCAAATTCATACAAAACCCCTGAACTTTATAACTAGCCTAATATCTTCTAAAACAAAGCTAAATTCTACAAAGAGAGCCCTCTCTGGGTACAGATTGGCTAGATTCTGTACCTAAAATATTGGTTTGTGGTTACCTCGGACCCCTTTCCTCTTCCAAACAACTTCAAGGAAAATCTGAGTGATAACATAATGGCGACTCCACTGGGGATCTGAATAATTTTATTGTTACTTTTGTTTACTTTATAAGCTACAGACGGAGCGTGAAGTTAGCCAGGTAGCCTTTAAACTGCTTTTTCTCTGAAATTGCATAGTAAATAAATGCTACTTCAGTCTATCTCCGGTCTAGTTTATGAACTGAACTTTGGTTTCAGAAATTTGATCAGTTCCTCTAGTTAAATAAAATCTTTAAGACCAATATGGTTCCAGACCCAGTATTTCTTGAATATTTTCAATTTGAATTTGTTACTTCACATCTTGATAAAAATTTGCGAAATTCCATACAATCTGAGTTTACTTATGAAGAAACTTCAAATATTTCTGTAATTACTTCAGCTTCTCCCAGTTCATCATCATTTCATCAAACATCTCAACCTCAAACTACCCCTTCTACTCCTCCACCCATCACTCATAGAAAAACCTCACCTGTTATCCCACTACCTCTTCCAATGGCAAACAGATATGCTCCCTTAAGGTTACTAGCCAATCTAGGGGCTATGCCTCAAGATTACCAAAGTAAGATCACTCCCTTTAATGGTTCTGGTACTTACACTACACAACAACATACTAAAAAGATGACCGATTATTTTGAAATTTATGAAATAGATGCTGATGATGTAAGAATGAGAATTTTTTTCCAAAGTCTTACTGGAGAAGTCAGAACCTAGTTCAGGGCTCTTCCTGCAAACAGTGTTGCTGACTTACCAGCTCCTTATAGAACATTTTTAAACAGATGGGAAAAGAAGAAAGATCATCTTCAAATCTTATCAGACTTTGGAAAAGTAAAGAGAGGACCAAATGAGACTGTGCGAGATTATGTCACCAGATTCAATGAAGCTTACAATGTTGTTCCCCAAAATCTTAGACCTCCTCCAGATTCAGTACTAATCAAATTCCCTGATGGATTTGATTTCGATATAGCATATCAACTTAGGGAAAGAGCTCCTCAAACTCTAGAAGAAATGAAAAGTATAGTTGTTAGTGTTGAAGCTAACTTGATAGAGAAACAAGCTAGAGCCAGAGCTGAAAGGAGAATGCCTATAAATGAAGAACCCAAAACTTTTGACAAGAAACTAGATGCTATCATCAAAGGAATGGAAAGGCTAGGAGATAGAGTAGAAACAATTGAAAAGAATAAAGCTCCTTGGGATGGTCAACCTAGAAATACTGTGAGAAATCCGAAATTTAGAAGAAACCAAAATCAAAATACTGGAAAAATTGGTCCTGACCAAAATATTAGGCCCCCTTTCTAGGAAAATTATGTCGAAGGCTCAACTTCTGAAGAACCAACTAAAGATGTTCAAATAAACAATGTCATTGAAGGTGAGAATGAACCTGAAATTTCCTTGACCCAAGAGGATCAAGAGGATCATATTCTTAAGCAATTTCAAACCCAGTCAGGAGAATCATTTTACTTTAAGGAAGGATATGATACAGCCATCTACGAAGTTCATAAAAAATACAATTTGAGGAGCAGAAGATTTGATGTTCCAGAAGCGAGTAAATAGAAAACTGCAAAACAACCCTTCAAAGGTAAAATTAATACTGCCCCTGTAAATATTATTTCTAGATCAGATACTAATCCTCCCAACCCAATAATTGAAGATGTATCTAATACTCAACTGAATAACAGAACACTTTCCAATACTTTTCCTCCCAAAGGAAATGTAGAGGAACCTCCAGAAGTTGATTCGGAAACAACTTCAGCACACAACCCCACTCCTGAAAAGGAGAAAAACACTGAAAACATAGAAGAAAAAAACAATCCAACTGTTCGAAATACAAGGACTCAAAACGAGAAACCTTTTAATCTGGAAGATGAAGTAGGCAAAATAAAGATAGCTGTTCCATTGTCTGAATTAGCTAAACATGATGTCTAAGAAAGCCAAATTTATAAATCACTCAATATTACTGGAAGTGATGATTCAGTAAATGTTTTTGATGATCAACCTAGATTATTATTTGGCCCTGAAGTAAATGGAAAACCAGAAAGTGGAGGAACTCCTCCATTTTATGCGAGTTTGAATATACATGATAAAATACTTCATAATGCCATGCTTGATTCTGGGGCATCTCACAATCTAATGCCCAAGGCTGTAATGGAAAGATTAAACTTAGACATCACCAGAACCTACAAAGATCTCTTTTCTTTTGATTCGAGTCAGGTGAAATGTTTAGGACTAATCAAAGGTTTGTGTGTTACATTGGTTCAATACCCTGCGAAAACCATTTTGATGGATATAGTAGTAGCATATATTCCTCCAAAATATGGTATGCTATTGTCTAGATCCTGGGGTGCAAAACTCAGAGGATCTCTTCAATTAGATATTTCATATGCTACTATTTTAGTATTCGGCCAACCTAAGGGACTATATAGAGAAACCTTGATGAAATATGTAGTCAGTAGTCAGGAGAAACCTGAAAATTTCCCTATCTACTCAGTACACTCTGATATGGACTCATTTATTCTCTATAATACTGAAACTGATATTCCCACTGAACTAGAAGCACCAGCAACTGAACCAAAAGAAATTGTGAATAAATGCAGTGTTCAGATCCAAGAAATCTCAGAGGAAAAAGAAACATCAGAAACCCAAGAAAAACCAGAAGAAAGTAAAAAATCAGATCTCACTGTTAAGAAAGTTCTTGAAACGCCTGATGAAAATTATGAACATGAAATTCCTTGGCATTTAGAATTTGATGGTTCAGTTAATAAGTTAGGAGCAGGAGCTAGAATTTGGATACATAACCTTGAAAACGATCATGCTGAAGGCCATGCTTACAGATTGAACTTTAAATGCACTAATAATATGGCAGAATATGAAGCTCTTTTGTTAGGGCTTAAACTTGTCAAAAATTTAGGGGAAATTAGAGTATCTATCATAGGAGATTCTGATTTAATCATTCAACATATCAAAGGTGAATTTTCGACAAAATATCCCAGACTAAGAGAATATAGAGGAACAGTTGTAGAGATTCTTAATACCTTTCTACAGGCTCAACTTGCGAAAATCCCCAGAAAACAAAATTTGCATGCTCATAGTCTTGCAATGTTTGCTAGCACTTGTAAATTACCGTTTGAACCTAATCATCAGTTCACAGTTGAGATTAAACACAGACCAGCTATACCAGATGATTTTAAGAATTGGCAAGTTTTTGTAAATGATAACCAGCTTAACAATTTTTTGACTTTAGAGAATGAATTTTCTAATAGTAGCATAGATGAAGATACGGTCAATGAATCTGATCAAATAAATGAAAAAAAAATAGACATTTCAAAAGAAAGTGCAACTCAAATGCTTCATCCAACGAAGTTCACCAAAAAAGACATGCAGGAGCTCAAACAAATGGAGGTTGATGAGATTATAGAAGATGAATCTGAAATCATTAATCTGAAAGATAATCATTTACCTAAAGGATTAAATCCTTTGGAAGATATTTTTGACTCTAATGACATTCCACTGAAACATAAAATGGAACCTTTGAAAGCTGATATTGAGGAATACAAGCTGGGAACTGAAGAAAATCCTAAAATAATAAAATTATCAAAATCTTTGCTTCCTGATAAAAAATCAAAATATGTTGAATTAATAAAATAATTCCAGGATGTCTTTTCCTGGAGTTATGAAGACTTGTTCAGTCATATGATACATCTATAATTCAACATACAATACCTCTAAAACCAGATCAAAAACCATTTAAGCAGAAACTCAGAAGAATCAACCCTGTACTGTTGCCTTCAATTGAAAAGGAAATCAAACGAATGTATGAAGCAGGGATAATAGCTCCAATTAGATTTTTAGAGTGGGTGTCTAATCTAGTCCCTACTAGGAAGAAAACTGGAGAGATCAGATTGTGTGTTGATTTAAGAAATCTAAATAAGGTTTCTTTGAAGGATAATTATCCTTTGCCCAAAATGGATCACATTTTTCAAAGGGTAGTAGGTGCTTCAAGGATTTCTCTTTTAGATGGGTTCTCAGGATACAACCAGATTCTGGTTCATCCGGATGATCAGGAAAAAAAAGCTTTTACAACACCATGGGGTACATTCAAATACGTTAAAATGCCATTCAGACTTAAAAATGCGGTAGAAACCTTCCAAAGAGCAATGGAAATTGCGTTTGCAAAAGAAATTCATGACTTTCTTGTTATATATCTGGATGATTTAATTGTTTTTTCTAAATCAGATCAACAACATTTGGACCATCTCAGACAAGTGTTCATAAAATGCAGAAAGTATGGTATCTCTTTGAATCCAAAAAATTCCTTATTTGGTCTTGAGGAAGGTAAATTATTGGGCCATATTATTTCCAAAGATGGTATCAGAATTGATCCTGCTATAATCGAAGCCATATTGCAGATACCTCATCCCAGAAATATCAAAGAACTGCAAGCTTTCATAGGAAAAATCAATTTTTTGAGAAGATTCATTTCTAGTTTAGCTGAATTAATTAGATTGCTTACTAACATGTTAAGAAAGGATTCAAGTATTAAATGGACAGTAGAAGCCAATAAATCATTTGAAGAGACTTCATAATATTTTCATTAATAGAGACTTCATAATATTTTCATTTGCATCAGAACATACTGTAGCAGCTGTTTTATTACAAAAGGATGATCAAGGATGTGAAAAACCTATAGCCTTTTTTAGTAAAGCACTAAGAGATGCATCATTAAAATAAAACATCATGGAAAAACAAGCTTTTGCACTTGTAAAAGCCATTAAAGATTTTAGAATCTATATATTGTATTCTCATGTGATAGCCTATGTACCAAATGCTGTTGTCAAAGACATCTTAACTCAAGATGGAATTGAGGGCAAGAGAGGTAAATGGATTTCTACCATATTAGAATATGATATTGAGATAAAACCTACTAAGCTAATAAAAGGACAGGGATTGGCTCAACTCATGACAGAAACAAATTGCCAAGCCTTGGATATTAATGAACTGGATAACGAACAAGAGACGACGACTCCACAAATCAGCCAGGCCTTCTTAGATTCACCTTGGTATGCTGATATAATTTATGTTTTGTTAAACCTGCAAGCTCCTCCAGGGTTATCCAGAACAAAGCAAAGGTTTTTAAAAATGACATCCTTAAAGTTTTGTATTTTAGATAATTTTCTCTTTTGGAAAAATCATGATGGTATTCTATTAAATTGTTTGTTAAAAGATGAAGCTGACAAGGCCCTCAATGAATTCCATGCAGGAAACTGTGGTGGACACCTTTATTGGAAATCAACTGCAGATAAGATCCTAAGAGCTGGATTTTATTGGCCAACCTTGTTTTCTGATGTAAAGAAATTTGTCACTGCTTGCCATAAATGTCAAATTTTTGAAGTCAAGAGAAAATTATTACCTTTACCCTTGAAACCAATTTCCATTGAAAAACCTTTCCAACAATGGGCCTGGATTTCATTGGAGAAATCCATCCTCCTTCTTCTGGCCAACACAAATGGATTCTCACTGCCACATATTATTTTACTAAATGGATTGAAGCAATTCCCTCCAGACAAGCCAATGAATCCGTGATCATAGGATTCCTAGAAACAAATATACTATCAAGATTTGGTTGTCCTGAGAAAATTATAACTGATAATGCTACAGCCTTCAAATCTAAGAAAATGATAAGTTTTTGTAATAAATATCATATCACCTTAGGCCATTCCACAGCCTATTACCCTCAGGGTAATGGACTGGCTGAATCCTCGAATAAGAGTCTCATCAATATCATTAAGAAATTATTGGAGGAAAATAAGAAAAATTGGCACAATAAACTTATAAATGCACTATGGGCAGACAGACTCACCACCAAAAAATCTATTGGGACTAGTCCTTACGAGTTAGTTTATGGTATTGAGGCTGTATTTCCTTCATCTTTAGGAATTCCTGTTATGAAATTACTTCAAGAAGCTCAGGTTGAAACAAATGATATTCAAAGAAGAATAAATCAGACTATCAATTTGCAGCAAACCAGAGAAGAAGTTTATCAAAGATCCCAAGTATTGCCGGAGAAACTAAAGAAGATATTTGACAAAAGGACCAAGGAAGAAGATTTTCAATTGGGAGACAAAGTTTTGAGATGGGATTCCAGAAGAGAGGATAAGGGAAAACATAGGAAGTTTGATTTCCTATGGAAAGGACCTTACATCATTCATGCTTTACAAGGAAATAATACATATTTTTTGAAAAACTTGGATGGAACAGAGACTGAAGAAGGGCCAGTTAACGGTCGAATGTTAAAGCATTACTTTGATCCTATTTATTAGGATATCTTGATTTTTAACATGTATATACTATATCCTTTGTAATGCATCAGTTTGGATTGGATAGTAACTTGCTGAAGTTGAAGCCCGAAGAGAAGGCCCTAAGCGTCAGAAGTATTATTGTCATACATATAATAAAGCAACGAGTAGGAGAAGATTCCATGGTTCAGTCAAAATCATTTTGAGGACAACTGACCTGCTGTTCTTGAATTTTCACCAGGAAAAGCCATCCCCAAGTGGAGCCAGTGTTAGACTCCTATACCAATAGGTGTCATGTTTCATGATTGACTTGATGGGCTATGTAATATGTTCATACCTTTTTCTTGTTGCAAAGGTTTTCCATATTATCAAAAATCAAAAAATTTAAAAAATGTAAAGAGGGGATACCCTAAAAGAAAAATCAAAGGGTGAAAAGAATAAAAATGGCCAAAAAAGTAAAAGAAAATGAACCCCACCAAAAGAAATGCCAAGGAAAGTGTGCAAGTCTAAATGCCACTACCTTTTTTTCTCTTTTGTAATAAATAAAATTGTGTGCAACTTGTATTTTATGCCACAATTGATGAATAGTCAAACAGTTTAAGCTTGGCTAGTTCATTTTTCAATTTTATGTTTTAGAGATAGAGAATAAAATTTGACCAAACTGTTTAATCTTGGAAGATAAGTAGATAGGTAGAGTAAATAAAAAAGAGTTCAACAGTTTAATTTGAGCCCTTGGATGTAATAAGGTTAGAATTAGATAGATTTCCATATGCAAAAGAAAAAGTTTGAAAAGGGTTTGCCAGTTTAAGTGCACCCTAATAAAGAAGAAAAAATGGTAGGGTAAAGTAGGTAGGGTAGGTAGATGTTGTTGCAGAATTACATGTGATGAATGATGGCTTTAGATGTATTAAATCTTTTACTTTCATCACAAGTGCAAAGGCAAAAAATACACTGGAAGAATTTCAAGCAAGGCAAAGTCAAATCATTAACTTCCCTTCTCATTTTTCCCTAAAAACTTCACTAATTTCTCCTAAGTACTAAGGTATTTAAAAATTAAAGGGGCTCAAGGCATTTCCTTGAATTTTGGAGGGATCGGACCCTCGGCCCAATAATTGGAAAATCCTAAGTACTTAAAACCATTCATCATGATATTCACTCATTTATACAAAATTTTTTCCTAAGTAAAATCCCATTTTACTTAGGAAAATCATGCAATATTTCATAAAAACCCTATTTCATAAAAGTATAAGTTAAAGACATTAACCTAATGCTTTACACTTAGCGCTTCATTTCATTTTCCATATTAATTTCTAATTTATTATTTAAATCCTTATAAGAATGACCTTTTCCTATTATATATAACTCCCTTTTTATAAAATATCCAAAAACCCATTTATTATAATTTTAGTCAAAGTATTTAATCCCTACATGTTTGAATAAAACACCCTCATTATACTTCCTTTTGGCTAAAATATATCCTTATATTAATCCTGCTCCCTATGGTAATTTGATTACTTTGATTAATTACCATATAATAGAAATACATTGAAGAAAAATAGTTAAAACATGTTTTATTACGTGTTTTAAAATAACGAAGTTTTGTTCAAACCAAACTTCAAAGTAACCCTTCCATTGTGCATTTTTTCCTCGACTCCCTTTACCCAAGGTTAAAACTATAATCGTTTGTTAAAATTCCCGATACACATCCCTTAAAATCAAGTCTTAACCTTGGTTAAATCCTAGTTTAAAACCTTTCCCGATCACTTTTTCGTGTTTTATAAAAGGATTAATTAACCCTCCAGGTTAATTAATAACTTAATCCGCCAATCAAATCACCCCCGATATGTTTATTTCATAATTAATTACATTGGGCCCGCTCATTATCTTCCCGTCATCTCGAAACCCTGACCACCGTTCGATCAACAGATCTCAGATCTACGGTTGATATCAATATCGCTAGCCATCTGCGTCCGAATGATAACACACGATGGCCAAGCGGTTTTCTGGATCGTACAATGACACGCGTCTTTCATCGTATGGAATCGCTGCCCATCCGCTCAAAACCGCCCTATCCCAAAAGCGATGCGATGGAAACTGCTTACCGCCTGTCTCCCCTGACAAAGCCTCCGTACTTGATGACGTCATCAATAAAAACCCACCAAACTTTTGAATTTGTGAATAAAAAAAAAGAACCCGTGTCATTTTCATTATCCTATGCAGTAACCAGTGTCCCGGGCAACGAATTTCGAATTTAACTGTCAAAGTTTGCCAACTGCTCCCGTGCTGAAGAAATTTGCATTCAAGCATCCAAAATTTATCTGCCATAGCTAACACCTGTTCCAATTACTGTTCATTCCCCAGGATAACAGGTATTTACCTCAATTCCCGTCAAACTCTTTAAAAAAAACAGGTTTTTTGTTTTGAATTTTATAAGAAAACTGAAACAGAGTTCAGAACAGTTCCCAAAACTGCATTTGCCTGTGATTGTACCAATTTTCATAAAAAACCCGAATTCATTTTTTGAATCCACAAGAACCAAAAATTGAGGTTCCCGTGGGTTTGAATGCCGCACCCTTGAATGCCCCTCATAGAGACTTAGATTATTTGCCTTTAGTCGACATAGACTTCCAAATTAAAGACCTGGTTCTCAGTGAAAATCCCCTTCGAATTTTTTGCTACTGCAGAGAAAATTACTTGAAAGGTTATGATATTTTTGGATTATGGGAATCCAATATTCCCATGTACCTTCTCCCCTCAGTCCACATTTTCCCTGAGATAAACCATTACTGTCATGCAAACTATGATCCCAATCTAAGATCAGTTTTGTCCCCAAGTCAGACTATCCTTTTTCCCATAACTGCTCAGTCTATCAACGAGATGTTGCAATTTCAACCCAGTCAAGCCCTCACTCCCCTGTCCATGGGAGAATTACTTGAGAAATCTACCAAATTATCCCATGAAGAGTTAAGTCGTCTTTTCTAGACCTTCATGTTGCCAGAACATCAGCCCAAAAGCCCTCCCCCTTATGGTTATACTTTTTTCACTAATGAGGGCAGACTTATTCTGAATATGATTTCCTCTATAATGGGTTTCAATACTAGTGAGTATGTTGATCAATTAACCCTAGTATTGTTGTCTATTTTCACCCCTGGACAACCCCCTGTTGTCAAGTATGATTTTTCTTCCTACATTGTAGAAAAAATCCATGATCAGTTCATGAGATTAGAGAATGAAAGAGTATTCAAGTATTCTTCTGTTATTTATCATCTCATGCTTTATTACCAATCTGAAAGTTTACCTTTCCATGTCAAAAAGCTTGATGTCAAAGGAAATCCTAGGTTTGTTATCTTTTGGTCTGCCATTACTCATAATTCCCCTGATTCCCCTTATTCCTACAATGAGTTTGTTGACCTATTCATACACCTTGCAACCACCTTGTTGACAGGGGTTTCTCCTCCAAGGGTCAACAGTGAAATCAAGAAAATTCTTCAACTTTCAAAGCAATATCGGATAGGTGACTGGTACCTATACCAAAATCACACATAAATTAGAATCTATGGATGTGAATTATGCCCATTCAAGTTGCCAAAATATGTCCCAATGAGACTCTTTGCATTAGAGTATTTCAGGCAAATGATCAATTCAGATATAGTTCATTTTTGTAATGCAAAGAAAAAGGCTCAACCCAGGATTAGAAGTCAGCTAGGTCCCTTTGTCTGCAATTCTAGAGATGCTGGAAAGGAAGCTGAAAGAATATTAGAAGATTATCTTAAATTACAAAAAAGTTTCTACTGGGTACCTTATGACCCAAATAGCTTCATTTGTGATAGAAGAATGAAAAACAAACTATCACCATACATTCATCAAAGAATCCCAGAAATTGAACAGTATGCCAATATGGATGAATGGATGGAAGGGACATTGGTAGAACAGGATAGTGAGTAGGTCAATGTTGAAAATGTAATGAAATACATTGAAAAAATACTTGACCTAGACTCTTTTGGACATGTACAGATACCATGTATTGGTTCTTCTTCTGCTAGGACTTCTCAACCAAATTTACAGGAAATCAGTACATTGGCTACAGTAGCATCTAAAGGAAAAGAGAAAGAGGCTGATATACAAGTTACAGAGAAATTTACAATGACAGACCAGCCTAAAAATTCTAAAGAACAGGGTCAAGTACAGATTCCTCCTACTCAGACCAATGTAGCAGAAGTATCAATTTTACAAACTCCTCTTAATATGGAAAAGGGCAAGAAGAGAGATGCTGAAGCAGCTAGTCCTGTGACTGGATCTTCTGGACAGCCTAATGTTAAAAGACAGAAATTGAATCCTCTTCCAGAAGTGGAATCTATTCATGAGATCCCTGATAGTCAAACACAAGAAGAATTTGGTAGTCAGCAAACAGGTTCAATTAGTGGGACATCCACTACTTTACAGAGAAAAGAGTTGTTAAGGCAGCAAAATGCAGAAGTGTCATCTTTCAAACCACCTGTGAAAGAGGCCTGGGACATTAAAAGAACATTCATAAATATAAAGGATAGAAATGATCCACTCAGACTTCAAGTGTACAATCAATGTTTGAAGATGGCTCCTAAGAATCAACAGAGATTGATGTCAGCCTATGACATTCAACAAGGTAAAATGATAATGAGTCACTTCAAACCCAAAGTGCAGCAACCTCAAACAAATGCAGACTATATTAGAACAAATTTTGAAGTCTTAGCAAAGGATATTCATCCTTTAGATCAAATTGAGCTACATAAAAAGACAGGTGAGATGATTTATTCTACTCTGACGGATAAATCAATGATGACCCAGAAATTGCAGGATTCTTTGGAGAATACTAATGCTCAGCTAAGTCTTGAAAAGGCATCTTCTCAGGCTAAAGATAACAGGATAAAAACTTTGGAGGAAATCATTATTGGATTGGGTCATAATCCCAAAGATGTTAAGGGAATAGAAAATTTAATCAATAAAAAAGATGATGACATTGCAGCTTTGAGAAAACAATTGAAGTTACCAGCATCAAGACATCCTCAGACTGCAGAAATTATAAAGCAAAATTCTGAAGAAGAATTAATGGACTTGCTCTTAAAATTGAATGAGCAACCTAGTGAAACAGAAAAAGAGCTTGAAAAGGCATTGAAAGATAAGCAGTCAAATACTCCAGCCTCTACAACTGAAATGATTGTAGGTACTACAACAACAGGTCAACCAACAGAATTGTCACAGGTAAATACTTCAAATTTAAGTACAGAAGAATTAATGAAGTCAATGGAGGAAATGAAACTCCAAGTGACAGAGCTACAGAGAACAAAAGTGCAACTCACGAGTTTGGAACAGAAATATGATCTCTCGAAAATGAATGTTGCAGACAAAACAAGAGAGGTCAAAAAATTGGAAAAGTTGGCCAGAAAGTTGGAAAAGGATCTCACATTGGAGAAGCCTTTAAAGGAAATAAATGAAATTCTTTGGGACAACATCATCCAGTCAATAACAGATGTCTGGCCCTCAATTCAAATAATGCATGAACATAATGATTTAGCCAAATTGGCTATAGAAGAAGTCCTAAGAGCAAGAGAAGAATTGGGAAACAGGCCTAATGAAGCCAATGAAATCATCCATTTTCTAAATACTCAGAACAGGCAGCAACTTGAAGAACTTGGAATTCAAGACAGGACAAGAACTATTTTGGAAATAAAAAGAGTTTTTACCAAAAGAACTCTGATGCAGAATTTAGAACGAAGATGTTCTGATATGCAAGAAGAAATTACTGCCTTCAGAAAAAGATTTGATATTTTTTGGAATAAAGGATTGCCAAGTCCTTTAGTTTCAGAAGATAAATTGATGGACCTGGAAATTTCTGTTGAAAAATTGGACAAGCATGCTGACAACCAGGCCAGTACCTCAACTAGTTCATCAACAGCAGCATTGCCCACAGGAAAAATTCTTCATGATAGATTGGAAAATTTGTTTTATCTTGAGCATGAAGTAAAGCATTTGTTCCCTATTCAACCTACTTTCTTTAGGTATACAGATACTGATGAAACTCTCAGAAAGCTACAAAGGACCAGGATACTGAAATATAAATGGTGGGAAGAACTGTTAGAACTTTTATAAAAATTATCCTTACTTGAATTTTTGATTATGTACTACAGTAAGTCATGGAAAGAAGGATAAAAGGATGAATAAAGGTCAAAGTGTATCAGAACAGTCAAAGAGTATCAGTTAAACGAAGCATCCAGCACATTCTCAAAAGAAGGAAACAACACAACATCAGTTATCATTTTTTCTTATCTACGAGACCATTTGTCTCTATTTTATTGTAGTTTACTTATGAGTCATCCTAGATTATATCTCAAGTTGTTATGAGATATTTTTTGTAAATTTTTGTATAAATACTCCCTCAATCGGAGTATTCAGGGTGGATTTTTTAGACTTTGCTGTAACATTGACTATTTGGAATAAAGTGCTATTGGAGAAATTTTGTGAAGCTAGCTGGATGTGGAATTGATGCGAAAGACTTTTTACAGGATTCATGTGTCAGACTACGGATCAATAAGTCATATTTATCTTGTGTTTTAAAGTCTTTATATCTGTTCATTATATCACTATGTTTCATTTCTGAATGATTAATGAAAAGGAATAAATCAGAAAGTGCTTAAGTGTAATCTGATTTTAATCATATTGTTCTAAATGTTTTCTTCTAAATTGGTTTAAACAGTGAATTCTTAATTGCTCCTGTTTTTCTGATTTAAGCATTTGATTATTTAATAAAGAATACTTAATTGCTCTTTGTTAATAATCACTCAATTTTCCCTCTTATAAATGTGTTGAAAGATTCTTAATTGCCTTTCATCCATTTAGATTCCGTTCCATTCACTTTAAGATTTATAATTGTTCTCTGTTTGATTATCTTGCCCTGTGAAACCATATTTTGCTAAGAGACTTAATCTAGTTAAGTTATCATTTTTGACTCCATTAGCCCAATGGACTAAACTACTCAATCTTGCCCTCAGCTATTGAATTCCACCACCCAAATTCAAACAAAACCCTTGGACTTTATAACTAGCCTGATATCTTCTAAAAAAAAGCTAAATTTCCCCAGCGCAGAGAGCCCTCTCTCGGGGGTGCTTTGTATCAAGCAGATTATGTACTCTAAAATATTGGTTTTTCGTTACCCTAACTTTCCTTCCCCAACAACTTCAAGGAAAATCTCGAGTGATAACATAGTGGCGACCCACCGGGGATCCGAATAATTTTATTGTTACTTTTGTTTACTTTATAAGCTGCGCATGCAGCCCAAGTTAGCTGTGTAGCCTTTGAACCGCTCTTTCTCCGAAATTGCATAGTAAATAAATGCTACTTCTCAAATTATCTCTCGGTCTAGTTTATGAACCAACTTTGGTTTCAAACATTTGATCGCTCCTCTAGTTAAATAAAATCTTTAAGAAAAATTTAAATCCAATATATGAAACTTGTTAAAGAGATTATTGAAGTTGTATTATTCATTTCATTTAAACCAAAAAACCAAAAATATCACTTAAGAAAAGTCAAGCCTGTAAAGACCTGCTACACTAGGGCTAACCCTATCCAACCACCACCTGCATTTGAAAATCAATCGATTCCCTGAATTCCCTAGAAGACAAGATAGTCAAGAAAGTTTCTGGGAAGCCTCGACCTCTATAGATCTATATCCTATCTAAAGAAGTGGATTTATCTAGAGGACGAAACACGAGAAGTTTGAAACATCTTTATTTGAAATTTTTCTCAATCCTAGTTGTCCAATTTGGTCTGCATCTAATTTCTGAAGATTTGCAATTTGAATTTATATATTTTTACATCTTGGATAAAAAATTGCGAAATTCCATACAATCCGAGCTTACCCTCTCGAAGAAACTTCAAATATTTCCTCGTAATTACTTCCTTAACTTCTCCTACTTCATCATCATTTACCAAACATCCCAATCCTCAAACTACCTCTTCTACTCCTCCACCCATCACTCATAGACCAACCTCTACCCGTTATCCCACTACCTCTTCCAATGGAAATGTGACATGTTCCTTAAGGGTTACCAAATTCAATCAGTGGGCTATGCCTCAAGATTACCAAAGAAGATCACTCCTTTTAATGGTTCTCGTATTACACCGCACAACAACATACCAAAAGATGACGATTATTTTGAAATTTATGAAATAGACAAATATGACAAGAATGAGAATTTCTTGTCCAAAGTCCATCGGAGAAGTCGTAACCGGTTCAGGGCCTTTCCCGCAAATGTTGTTGCTCGACTCTTACCATCTCTTTATACAGCATTTTTTAAACAAATGGGAAAAAGAAGAAAGATCCTCTTCAAATCTTATCGAATTTGGAAAACTAAAGAGAGGACCAAATGAGACCGTGCAAGATTATGTCGCCGCATTCAATGAAGCTTACAATGTTGTTCCCCAAAACTTAGACCTCCTCCTCTGCATTCAAAAGACTAATCAAATTCCCCGATGGATTTGATTCCATATAGCATATCATCTTAGGGAAAGAGCTCAAACTCTAGAAGAAATTCAAAGTATAGTTATAGTGTTGAAGCCAACTTGATATAACAGCCAGAGTCAGAGCCGAAAGGAGAATGCCTATGTTAAAGAAATCCCATAGCTTTTGGAGAAGAAACTAGATGATATCATCAAAGGAAACAGCAGAATAGATAGAGTAGAAACAATTGAAAAGAATAAATCTCCTTGGGATATCACCTAGCAATACTATGAGAACCAAACTTCAAGAAACCAAAATCAAAATACCGGGAAAAACTAGTCCCCACTCAAAATATTAGCCCCCTTCAGAAAATTATGTCGAAGGCTCAACTTCCTCAAGAACCAACTAAAGATGTTCAAATAAACAATGTCACTAAAGGTGAGAATGAACCTCTCAAATTTTCTTGACCCAAGAGGATCAAGAGGCTCATATTATGAAGCAATTTCTAAACCCAAATGTGAGAATCATTTGACTTTAAGGAAGGATATGATACAACCATCTACGAAGTTCATAAACACCACAATTTGAGGAGCAAAATAAGAGCCGATGTTCCGTGCTTATGCAAACAGAACCGTAAAACATCCCTTGAAAGGTAAAATTAATACTTGTAATATTCTTTCTAGATCGATACTAATCCTCCCAACTCAATAATTGAAGATGTATCTGATACTCAACTAATAATATACAACTTTCCAATACTCTTCCTGAAGGAAATGTAGAGGAACCTGCAGTTGATTTGGAAACAACTTCAAGACACAACCCCACTCCTGAAAAGGAGAAAAACATCAACATAGAAGAAAAAACAATCCAAGCACTGTTTCAAATAAGAATCAAACCGAAACCTTTAACTGGAAGCCCAAGTAGGAAAAAATAAAGATAGTTGTTCCATTGTCCGAATTACCTAAACATGATGTCTAAGGTGGCACAAATTTATAAATCACTCAATATTACTTAGCGATGATTCAAAAGAATGTTTTTGATGATCAACCTAGATTTTATTTGGCCTTGGAAGTAAATGGAAAACCGTAAAGGAGGAACTCCTCCATTTTATGTGAGTTTGAATATACAATTTATAAAATGCTTCATAATGCCATGCTTTGATTCTTGGGGCATCTCACAATCTAATGCCCAAGGCTTCCATCAAAAAGATTAACTTAGACATCACTTTAATTCCTACAAATATATTTTCTTTTTGATCTTGAATGTGTGAATGTTTAGGACTAATCAAAGATTTAAAAAGTTGGTATTGGTTCAATACCCTAAACCATTTCATGGACATAGTAGCAGCGTATATTTCCTCCAAAATATGGTATGCTATTGTCTAGATCCTGGGGTTCAAAACTCGGAGGATATCTTCAATTAGATATGTCATATGCTACTATTTTAGTATTCGGCCAACCTAAGAGACTAAACAGAGAAACCTTGATGAAATATACAGAGCCTATGCACGAAGAAGACGATGTAGATCATATTTATAAACTCACCGCCCAGGACGAGGATTGGATTAATCCTACAGCTAATGGTGTGCTTTTCTGGCAGGATGTTCGCATCAGATCTCAGATCCAAGATGACCTAATCCATTTCATAGTCATTGATCTGCGTTGTTAACCGCATTTCCCGCCCAGTGCGTTTCTTATGCTGGTATAGTTTGTGAACATCTTTAACTTCTGCAGGAGGGTCAGTTATTTCTGCGCAGCTGTCTATCGGTGCTTGAAGATTTTCTACTACCTTTTGGTTGCATAGAAACTTCATACATTCCTGTAGGAATGGTTTAACTTCATCGTCTTCTCTTAGGTTTGTTGGAGCCTTGGAATTAGATTCCTTTTCCTCAGTAAAGTCTTTGCGAGCTTCGATGAAGTTTTCTTTCCCCTTCTGTAGGTCCAAGCTTTCCTATTTGATAGAAGCTTTTCAGATAAGGGGTTCAGCCGCAAATTTCTCCTCAACTCCTCCATTAGCAATGCCGTTGCACATGATGACAATAATACTTGGTCCCTCATCGCGTGGTTCTGCCTTTCTGTGTTGGTGTCTGCTGTTTCTCCTGCATTTTTGCTATTAGTACTGGGCAATCTTTGATCACATGATCCAATTTTCTACAATATCGACAAGATTGTTGTGAAGGGTTTGGATAGCCTCTTGTGAAGTGCCCTATTTCTCCACAGTTGTAACAGATTGATTGGCATCTTCCCCGACCTATGCCTCCACCCCTTCCACCTCCCCTGCCTCTGGCTGGGGAGCCTCCTCTTCTTGAGGGAGATAGTGGTGAAGAAGGGTCAGCCAGTACCTGGTATAGGTTTCGTCGATCTGTCATTAAGTCATATGTCTAACAGTTATGTTCGCCATGTCCTACCGATGAGAAAAATCGACACCATTTTTGCTTCAATTTTGGAACATAAGCACCAATACGGGGACAATGGTTGGTATCATGTAGTCCAGCTATGCGACAGTCAGTGCACCATAACGTCAGACCACTTGGTCCTGCAACCTCTTTATGATGTAATGGGCTGGGCCCCCCAGCCTGTGTGTAGTCCACCAATAGAGGACACTGATTCTTGGTGTGGCCGGAGACCCTACATCTTATACACCATATGTCTAGGCTAGCTTCTTTTCCTCATTATTTTAGCAGTTTCTAGATTTTGAAGTGCAGTGCCTCCATTTATCCCTGGATCTACTGTACCCCAAACTGGGCATCATCTCTTGGCGCAACTTCTAGCTTCATAGAAATCTCGAAGGCTTTCTCTTGCGTCTCAATCGCTTGCTGAACCATAGGTCCACACAAGTGAGGTAATAACATGGTGATGAACCATTCCTTGTGCTGTCTGTCATCATAGTGAAATTCCCCATCCCTAATAACATTCTTCAGTCGCTGATCAACCTCCCATATCGACTCAGTGGGTCTTTGTCTAAGTATTTCAAGTCAACCACCAATTGAGAGTAGGACTTAGGCTTTTGGAACTGTTGTTTTAAAGAATTCTTAATAGCTTGAATAGTTGGATCCGCATGCTGGCCTACGTACCCCATGTACCAATCCAGGGTCCTCCCTTCAAAGGCAAGGGATAGCTGCACCCTCTTTACAGCATCACTAGACACATTCTGCGCAACCTATACAGATTCTTCTACAAACCAAAATCAGTCCATGTCTTCGTCTCCTACACCCTTGAAGGTGGGTAGCTTAATGTGTGCGACCATATCTTCTTCTGGTGGTGGCAGGGGTGTGGGGGAGTTCTTAACTTTATGATGACTTGAAGGTGGTGTAGCCGGAGGACTACATCTTGCATGCGCAACTGATTCTCTTAATGGGATGTAGATGGATCTATCCCCTTCTCGGTTGGTTTGGTAGTATTTACCACTTCGCGTTGTACTCTCGCTCTGATCAGAGGTCATTCATTCGGTGTGGCTGCACAGAATGCCCTTTTCACACAATAATATTTTAATTAGTAATGAAAATGTTCACAAGAACTTACCCCGTAATCATTTGAAGAACCTCTGCTCCACCTCAGAATAGGATACGAACTGTTCGACTATGAATTCTATTACAAACCCTCCTAGCACACTATCAACCCAATGATCTACCGTATGGGTGATTGTGTTGTCAGTATTCTCCAACTTTCAAATCAATTCTAGAGTCCACTGCGTAATCTGATCTATCCTTCCAACACGTCTGGAATTCTACTAGACTTGCTAACCACTCCTGGAGATCGTGCACAAAGTTACAAAGAAAATTTCATATACTTCGGTGAAAATGTTTTTGTTCTTCCACTTCTCAGTTGTTAGCTTTGTGCTGTGATTCTATTTTACTAAAAATTCCTGAATCTATTTTTTGAACTAGTCTTCAAGCACCAATTTCTTAGGCCTCCAACGGCTTCGTGGCATTACCTGATTTCTCTCTCAAAATGCTCTTGGTCTCAACAACGGAACCGTTTTTTGGCTTTAAGGGTCCTGACCCAGGTTCAGAGTTAAGGTTTGCCAAAAAACCCCTATACTACTGGCCCTTTCAGTAATGACCTACTTTCGTAGGCCAAGGTCTCACCCGAAGTAGTATGGGAGGGTGTTAGAACCAGGTTTCCACACCTTGCTATAGATTAGGAAATTAAGGCAGATATTCGATGAATATATTAGGTTCGCACAGAAACAAGCCTATTATCGCACTTTAATAGTATAATCAGCATGTAACCATAAGCTAAGCTACTATCCTCAACATATCAGATCAATACATTCGCATCCATGTGCACATTAAAAATTGTCACCATAGAACATTACAATCGCAGCTAATTCATAGATCGTGGATACATTCGTAGCTTAAGTAAATAACACAGATGCACTTCAATAATAAATATGACCAGTCCAGATATCAGAAAGATACTTCAAGTAGATTCCACATTCATTAGTATCCAAAAATCAAACTACAAACCCAAGACATAGCCCACATACACAACTAGCGGGGTCCGCACACAGCAGGACTGAGGATCTCCGTGCACATAGGCAACAGGAGCCCTTACCCAAAACAGCCCAAGACAGATCTCAAAAATTCATTTGCAACATCAATATTACTTCTTTCTTACCTACTAGACCCAACTATCTATCTATTTATATCATCGTAGCTTTTGCTATCCTATGGTACGAATATCATGGTTTGCGGACCCTAGAGCTACCCTTTAACCCATTAAAAAACATTGCGGGCTTTGACCTACCCCAAAACCCCTAAGCAAGACCAACTATTACAAAATTGTATAAAAAGCGCAGCACTGAGACTTGGAAATATTTGATTGATTTGATGGTACACACAGTCACCCTACTGAATCAGATATACAATCACCCAGTCAGCTGCCCAGTTAGAAAACCTACTCATTTTTTAACTGTTAGGCCAAACAGACAGAACGTGATATCTTGAGCATACAATGTCGGATTGAGGTGAAAAAAATTTGATTGGATTCATAATGACGAACATTTCGAGTTGACATTAATATCAAGACTTTATAGGCACTTTCATTTTTGAGCTAAAATTTGATCACCTAATCACACCTCCCCATTAGGAACTTTTGGACTCAAAAATTGTTCTTCCCTAGAAAATAAAATGAGGTTGAAACTCAAAATCACCGAAAAAATCAATCCAAAATTCTTACTTTTCAATTGGCGCCCTTCAAGCCCCAATCAAGGCACTTCACCTATCTTCTTCATGAAGACCTACTATCTCTGTAAGAATTGAGCCAAATTTAATATCTCTGATGGAGGAACAAAACACTACTGAGTGGAATCTGAACATTCTCTTTAATGTTATATTTTCATGGCTCAAAACAACTTGATATTGAAGTTCAATTGTTGAAGGCAAACTTGATTCCATCTTGGAAATTAGAAACAACATAAACTTATTTACCATCCTCAATCTGAGCTTGTACACAAAAGTACATTGCTGCAAAATTTCAATGACATAATGGGATTTTCCTATAAAAAAATAGTCATCTTGTACAATCTTAAATCAAGATTCTTTTCACAACAAGTTTCATCTTGAATAGTTATATCAGTGAGAACATGAAAAAATTTGAACAACAAATTGTACATTCCAAAATTCCTTAAACATATGGACTTATAAGCAAGCCAATTACATAACATGTCAATAAAAAAATACATTCTTGTTTCACATAGAAACTATATTGTTCACCTTACAAAAGTACCCAAACAGATAAACAAAAAAAATTAACTATAAAATTTAAAAAGAAAATTTACATACAGTCTACCCAATCTCTGCCTCCCCTAGGCTTATGGGTTCTCTTTTTTTATCATATTTTCCTTGAAGGTTGCTTAGGATTGTTGTGAGTCCTCTTTTCCACCTCTTTCTTCCCTTGAATTAGGTTTCACAATCTCTTTTCCCTTCTTGGAATAAATCTTTGGATATAATTTCCAATATTGTTCATTTCGATGCCCATGCATCTTGCAATGAGTATAAAATAACTTTCTCTTGCCTGCCGACAAATAAGTCCTCTCATGTGAAGGAGATTCATTATGCTTGATGCCTAGAATATGGTCCATTCTGTTAACCATTACCATGCGTTTCTCACAGAAAACCACAAAATGGTCAAATTCGTCACAAAAAGTACAAGGGTACTTGTTCCACATTGAATAGTCAAAATTACCATAATTTGGAAAAATCTAAGAGATTTATACCTTTCTCCGGAGCTGTAGTTTTGACAATGTGGGGTGGATGATGACATGCATGGTCCTTTCAAGAATTAATCTCTCTTGGGATTCAAATGAATATTGACACCACCATATTGGTGTGGCATCTCGTCCTCTGATGAATGTAGTGCCTCAAACCATTTAGAGCATTATCCAAAATCCATTTGAACATATCCCAATCCTTGATACTTTGGCCTTTCTTGTACCATGATTGGATTGGTGATACCTTGTCCATTGATGCCTAGGGCTCCTCCTTCCTAACCCATTTTAGAAAGAAACTTCATACCAATTCCTTTAGTATGTATCTCAAATACCGCAAAAGAGGTGTTATGAAAATAAATAAAAGGAATTATAATTCAGATGCTTATTACCTCATTAAGCTTGCCATTCATATTTTCATCTTTTGATGATGATGACAAAATTGTATATGACTCTAGCCACCCACTCTTACCAAACATCATATGGTGAGAATCTTAGAGATGCTTGAAAAATGAACATGCATCACTTTCCTCATAAGGCCCATAACCATTGTTTGAACCATGCCCACATATTGGTTTCATTTTGGAGGTGTCTTTTGTTGTCACGAGAGTGGAAATTTCAGAAACTTGTTCATCAATCATACGCTGCAATTGAAGGCGCATATGCCTCTTCTCCTCTTCAACTCTTTCTAGCATTCTTCTCAATTCAATGTTCTTGCCTGGTCCCTATAATACTATTGTATCCCCTTATTGTTATTGCTAGTGTAGCCCCCTTTGTTATTGTTGTGCCCATGTAGTCCCCATATTGTTATTATTGTACCTTATATAAGCCCAATATTGTTATCGTTGTGCCCTTACATTGTTATTGTTGTGTCGGCTAAGATTATATTCTGATCCCTTGGACTCCTATATATAGAAAGGATGTTTTGTCATTTGAAACATCCAAGAATTGTTCATTTAGTTAATGTAAAGGAGGTTCCCCCCTCGAAGAGGCTGATTTCTATGTCATTGATCTATCTTTTCATCTATTTTGTGAGTTGGTTTCGTAACATTTTGTATTATATATTTTGATTCTAGGGTTTCACTACTGCAAACAGGACATCTTGGAATTTTCACTATAATTTTTTTTTTCTGCGAAGGTTCAAAAGCTTAAAAGAAAACCCATTTGAGCCAAAATCTAGAGGAACTTCATGTAAAAATTTCAGATCTTAGTTTTCTATATTTTCGGATATATGATATGAAGAATTTATGGTTTTTGAAGGCTCCCTTATCTCATCTCAAACAGGTGGCTGAGGGAAAATCGTCATAACTTTCATTTTCGACATTAGATTGGAATTATGTAAAAAATGACTGAAAGTGGACCAACTCTAGTTTTTGGTGTAGTAATTTCAGAGCTGAAGGTCAAAACAATGACACATGGCACGTCGTAAAAGTTCGATCTGCTGAACCATCCCATAATTAGGCCATTGTGAGAGATTGGGCATAGATTTACCTTGAAGATTCCAAATTGGGTTCGAATTGTGGCATTAGAAAGAAGACTCAGAGGACTACGAAAAAACTGAATTTAAAATCTTGCAGACCTAAAATTATAGAGATGCATCAGTTTCAATATCGATCTCCTCAAAAGCAAGAGAAATGTGTGTATTTTGCTTTTAAATTACATAAGTCATGTTTGAAAAATTAGTTTGAAGTGATTCCAAGGGCATATTGAAGCATATATATTAGTATTTGGTTCTAAAATCCCCCCAAAAGGAATTCCACACCCATTAAGCCCTCAGAAGGCTCTATTATGACTCATGAAGAGGAAGAAGCTCTACATGATATATCAAAATTACGATACCAAGTGCAACAAATTTAGCTCTCGCAAAGAGTAACAAAAATTGAAATGGAAGCTAATATGGATGGTTTGAAAATAGACATGAAAGGCATGGAATATAAGATGGATGGTTTGAATAATGGCGTGGAAGATAAAACCTATGGTATAGAATAAAAACTTAAAGGAAACATAAAAGACATGAAGAATGGTCTAAAAGAAGACATGGAAAGTTTGAAGGAGGGTTTGACAAAGTTGCTACAAAAAATGATTCCTAATGGCGAAATGGTAGTAGTTGAAACTCATGATGAGAAAAAAGACATTTTAATCATGATTTCATAGACTCTAATGTTGGATTTAAGAGCTACCATATTTCAAAGATTGACATGAGGAAGTTTGATGGCAAGGGTTGTGTAACATGAATACTATAGATGGAGAAATATTTTGATCTCCATAATGTGAAAAAAACACAAAGGGTATGCATTGAAACTTTATATTTATAACAAAATACATTTGTATGGTATCTATGGCTTTTCTCTTGTAATTGTCACTTGGTCAAATTTTACAGAGGAAATGATAGCACATTATGAGGACACAAAGAGAAACACCTCCTTTAGCCAATTGATAAATCTCAAACAAAAGGTTTAAATGGTGGATGACATTGAGGACTTCCAAAAATTTTGATGTCTTCATAGGGACTTTAAAGGATAAAATCGAGCATGAGGTTCGCCTTTGGGAACCTAATTCATTGGAAAAGGCATTCATGTTGGAAAGAAAAATTGAAAGAAAAATTATGGTGACAAGTAAGCCTACCACTCACAACTATAAATATGGAAGTGTTGCTACTCCTATACTTCCAAAAACTACAAGGTTGACACCACAAAAATTGGAAGAAAAAATAGCAAAAGGGCTTTGCTATAGTTGTGATAGAAAATACACTAAAGGTCATAAGTGTGCTGAGAAGAAATTACTTTACATAGATTGTGAAGAGGAGGAAGAAAAGGAAAAAAAACTTCAAAAGAAGAGGATATACACCAGAAACCAACCCTAGATGAAGAATAAATGAATCTGACCATATGCTGTAATGCATTGGCAGGAATTACCACTCCTAAAACTCTCAAGATAGAAGGAAATATAAAGAAGAAAAATGTAATATTTTTGATTGATTGGGGTAGTACCCATAATTTTATTCATTCTAAGGTAGCCAAGGAATTGAATTTCTTCCTATACCCAACACCAGAGTTTCAAGTAATGCTTGCAAAGGGAGGAACTATAAATTTCTCTAGAAAGTGCCATAATATCAAATTGACCATGGGGGAATATGTATTTAATAATCGAATGCTCTCCATCCTAATGGGTGGTGTTGATGTTGAAATAGGAGTACAATGGTTACAATCTTTTGCGTTGGTAGCTTTTAATTTTCAAGAATTTTTCTTGAATTTTTTTTGGAAGGAAAGGAAGTTGAATTAGGGGGTATCGCAGGGAAGGAAAGAAAGATAATCAACTCTAATGTCATGAAAAAGCTTATGAAGAAATACCAACAAAGCGTAATTACACAATTGTGCTTACTACATGTTCAAACATCAAAATCATCTAATTCTCCATATCTCCAAAAGGTCTTGGACAATCATTCCAAGGTACTTGAGACTCCCAAAGGGTTCCCACCTATTCATGATCATGATCATGCTATTCATTTGATTCCAGGAAGTGTTACTCCAAAAATCAGGCCTTACATATATCCTCATGCTCAAAAGAGTGAGATTGAACATATGGTTGTAGAAATGCTAGAGGTTGGTATAATTCAACCTACTTAAAGTTATTTCTCTGCTCTAGTAGTATTGGTGCACAATAAGGATGGATCATGGCATATGTATCCGGATTATAGGGAGCTCAAAAATCTCACTATTAAAGACAAATTTTCCATCCCCATCTTTGATGAATTATTAGATGAATTACATGGAGAAATTTACTTCACCAAGCTGGATATTCATTTTGGATATCATCAAATTAGAATGAAGACTGAAGACATTCTAAAAACAACATTCAAAACTCATGAGGGTCATTATGAATTTTTGGTCATGCCCTTTGGCCTTAGTAATGCACCTTCCACATTTCAAGGTTTGATGAATTCCATTTTCAAACCCTTCTTTAGAAAACTTGTGTTAGTATTTTTTGATGATATACTAATCTACACGAAGTCTTCGAAGGATCATGTTCAACATGTTGACATGCTGCTCAAACTATTGGAGGAGAAACAATTATATGCAAAACCCTCCAAATGTTTCTTTGGAGTATATGAGGTGGAATATTTGGGTCATATTGTATCTCATGAGGGTGTTAAGGTAGACCCTAACAAAATTAAATGCATTAAGGAATGGAAAATACCTACAACCATAAAGCATATTCGAGTTTTTCTAAGGTTAACAGGGTATTATCGCAAGTTTGTTAAGAATTATGGGAGAAAATCGACACCATTAACATCATTACTAAATAAAGATGCATTTTATTGGACTCCAGAAGCAACTAAGACCTTTGAACATCTTAAAGAGGAAATGTGCCAAACATTGGTCTTAGCTACACAAAACTTCATTGTGGAATGTGATGCCTCATGAAATGGAATTGGTGTGGTTTTATTGCAAGAAGGAAGACCCATTTCTTTTGAAATTCATCCAATCAAAAGAAAATATTTACTAAAACCTATTTATGAGAAGGAAATGTTGGCAATACTACATGCACTAAAGCAAACACAACCTTACCTAATGGGAATAAACTTAAAGGCAAAAAAATATCATGATAGTCTTAAATATTTTTTGGAACAAATATTATCTTAGGAAGAGAAACAAAAATGGGTCACAAAGTTGTTGGGTTATGACTTTGAAATCATCTACAAAAAATGGAAGCAAAATGCCGTTGTAGATGCATTATCAAGAAAGGATGAGGATGTGGAAGCATTGCTTTGTGCCATTTCTATTATCCAACCTAAGTGGATAATTGAAGCAAGGGATGAATGGAAAAATTATGAAGAGGTATGGATAATCATTCAAAAGATACAACAAGGTCCTAGTACATCTGAAACATTTAGCTGAGAAAATGGTTCATTATGGTATAAATATCACTTATATCTTTGTAAGAATTCCCAACTCAAACAAAATACTCTTTTGGAATTTTACACCTCTCCCTTAGGAGGGTACTCAGGATTTTTAAAAACTTACCAAAGGTTCAAGAAGGATTTTTTTGGGATGGCCTTAAATATGATATTCAAATGTTTTTGGCAGAATTTTTGGTTTGCCAACAAAATAAAGTTGAGACAATTAATACCCCGAGACTGTTACAACCTTTATCCTTTCCAAGTCAATGTTGGGAGCAGGTTTCAATGGATTTTATCATAGGTTTAACCAATTCTGAAGGAACAACTTTCATCATGGTGGTAGTTAATAAAATTACCAAGTATGCACACCTTTGTGCATTATCTCATCCATTTAAATCCAGTATAGTTGCTATTGTGTTTATGGAAACAATTCAAAAGCTACATGGAAACCCAAAGATTATTGTAAGCGACAGAGATCCCATTTTTACAGGAAACTTTTGGATGGAATTATTTTATTGTTTCGGTACTAAATTAGCTCATAGCTCATCATATCATCCTCAATATTATGGGCAAATTGAGATAATGAACAAATTTTTCGAAGGATATCTTCGTTTCTTTGTATATGATAAATATATACAATGGGTGAAGTGGTTACCTCTGACTGAATGGTGGTATAACACTTCATTCTATACTGCAGAAGAAATGACCCCATTTATGGAACTTTATGGATATCATACACCTTCCATCACATCATCTTTAAGAGAAAATTATAAGGTTCAAGGAATGGAATATCACATCGAGCATAAACGAAAAGTTCTCCTGCTCTTAAAGGATACCCTCACCTTTGCGCATAATCGAATGAAAGAATAGGTAGATCAACATCACAATGAAACAAGTTTTGATGTACATGAATGAGTATTTTTACGGCTACAACGATATAAAAAAATGTACCTGAAGCAAGCTAAGAAGGATAATAAATTATCACCGAAGTACTATGGTCCTTACAAAGTGTTGCAAAATATTGGTACTATGGAATACAAATTGTAGCTTCCTGCATATTCCCGAGTGCACCCAATTTTCCATGTTTCATGCTTAAAGAATGTTATAAGTGATAAGCTCCGAGTTCAAATAATATTTCTAGAACTTGACGAAGAAGGAAAAATCATATTGGAACCTTAAGCAGTCACAAAACCAAGAACTCGATAGCTATGAAATCGATCAATTTTAGAGTATATCATCAAGTGGAAGAACTTACCCACTGAAGATTTGACATGGGAGGATGAGAATTTTATACAGAAGCATCCAAAACTACTCAAGTGTTGAGGACAACAATTTTTTGAAGGACAGGAGAATGCTAGGTCCCTATAATATTACTATATCCCCTTATTTTTATTGTTAGTGTAACCACCTTATTGTTATTGTTGTGCCCATGTAGTCCCCATATTTTTATTATTTTTCCCCATAGAAGCCCACTATTGTTATTGTTTTGCCCCTACATTGTTATTGTTATCCGAATATGATTATATTGTGACCCCTTGGACTCCTATATATAGAAAGCAGGTTTTTTAATTTTAATCATCCAATAATTGTTCATTTATGTAATGTAAAGGAGGTTTCCCCCTCGAAGAGGCTGATTTCTAAGTCGTTGATATATCTTTTATTCTATTTTGTGAGTTGGTTTCATAATAGTTCTCCATAAAGAGAGCCAAATTAATCTCCTCTATCTCTTGGAGACTCATCTTCTTGTAACTTGGTAAGACCTTTCTTTGATACTCTTGATATGAAATTAGAGGATAACTTCTCCTTCCTAAAAATTATCATTTACTGACGCTTTGCAAGGAAAAATGGGTCTTGAAACAAAATAGGTTTTCCAAAAGGTCACTTCAAGTTATGAGTTAGTTTTCACATGTAAAATTAAGCACAGACAACATAAAATAAAATAACTCATACATGCATACATAAAGAGAAATGAAAAAGTATTTGGTGATGGAGTTCACCCCTTATGGGCTACATCTCCGGGCCTTCCAACATAGCTAGATTGATCCATATATTCAGTGTAAAAGGAGTACATAAAAGTTTTCTAATGAAACATGTGACTATTTCACCTTTAAGGAAATTTTATCCTACAAATAACTCCCACATAAACATCATGAAAACCTAAAATCATCATGAAAACTTCAACAATGCAATATGCCACCTTTAAATACCCTATACTCCAACGGAAATTGAGCATATATGAGCATAAAAGAACTTCGATTCAACGTTGAAGGACACAAACAAAGCTTTCCTAAACAGAACATAGAGAGAAAAGTAAAGATGAGTTGAACCCTGCAAGTAACAACTGCTGCAGTAAAATTTTGAAGGTAATAAAACCCCTAAAAGGCCTTCTCCATACTCAAACACCTTCAAGAACTGCACCAAACACACTAATTGATCCATACACCCTTGGAATTTAACCTGCAAAAAGTCTCCTCATATGTGCTAAAACCATCAAATAAAGGTCACCATTGGATCCATAATGTCCAAGAACCCCTAAGTGGACTCTTGTCTAGCTCAAATTGGCCAAAAAATCTCAAATCTATGGCTCTACAAACTCTCCATGTAGTTTTGCTATTATTTTCCCTACAAATCGGACCAACAGACTAACTGTCATACAAATATACCCTGTTTTTCGATAACGAGGCAATAATCCCCCCTATGTCGATGCAATATTTTGGAGACTTAATTCATCTAATAACCCTTAGGGCCAAAAATAAGGCGACATGGGCCATGTGGCCATGGGCTACGCCTTAATTCCTGCCCCCGTTGGCCTAGCCCCTAAAATCTCAAGGTCGTGTTCACGTTAAGGGGACGAGATTGAGGGCTTGACCAAAAACTCGCCCTTCCCATTAGGACCGTTAACTTCTATGTCGTGGTCACATGTGTGCCATAAGACACTCGGGCTGAACCCCCTCTATAAATGCCCTCGCTTTGAGCTCTCAACGTGGTCCTGTACAGTGGCATATGTCTTGGATCTGGAGCCACTTCCGAGTGCCTTCTCTATATTCCTGTGGAATTGTGGGAGAAATGTGACTAGAGGGCAGGGATGGCCCTTAGGCCACATCCTTTTTTGTGTTGTGGGTCACATGGTTAAGCCGTGACCAGGGGCTGGGGCTTGCAGCCCATCCCCTCCTCCCAAATGCGGAGCTAATAAAATTAAAATATATGTTTTGTGCTATATGGGTTAAGAGCCACCCATAGAGCAGTCGGTAGAGCGCTGCAATGCTACCCTGAAGGTTGGGCATTCGAATCCTGTTGGGCCTCTGGCTGACCATTGCCAAAATTTTGATACTCTATGAGAGTGCCACATGGCCACCCATGACTGGGCCACGTGGCACCATTTCATTAGTCCATACAAAACCTATAAACCATTATAATTTGACCTCAAATCGATGAATGAGAAACTAACACGTGGAAGCATCTGATTGGCCCGATGGTACACAAAATCACCCTGATGTCTTAGGTGTACGGTCACCTAGTCAACAAACCTGCTAATTTTTTAGCGGTTGGGCCAAACGATCAATACATGATATCTTGAGCATATGGTGTTCAATTCAGAATGATGAGCACTTCGACTTGAAACTACTTTCAAGAATTTCTGGGCACTTTCAGTTTTGAGCTAAAATTTGATCACCTAATCAATAAGACACGATTATGATCACACACTTAGAGAACTTGAATACACAAAAGCATAGCTTATATAGGACACAAAACAACATAATTCCCTTAATGCGACAATTGTGCGATGACTTACAACAAGTGTGACACTAAAGATACACTTTGTGATCACTATGATGAAAATTGTGTGACAATGCTTAAAATTTGGTAATGAATGCGCCAATTTTTTACATGGTATGATCAACAAATTTTGACAAAGATAACCCCTTGAAACGACCAAAACAAGCTTATATACAACATGCACAACTTAACATGAAAAAATAAAATATTTTTATTTTCTCACAAAAGGGACCAAACAACTTACAAAAAACACATGGAATGGGTTTCAATGTTTCCAAGGAAAATATACAAGACTAAGGCAGACTCCAAAATTTATTGTAGGCCAAAATTTTGGAGAGTCTTGTAGCAGCGAAAACACTTGGTGACACACTGGTGTAATTCCAACTTCTCTGTCTTAGTTGACTCTTTTTTGCATGGTATTAGTTATTTAGGGAGTATTGATTCATTAGGTAGATCACTTTGGCCTCCTGACTTACCCCATGAATAGACATGGCCCATTTTGTAACTTCTCAGTTGAAAAAAAAGATAATATTCAACAATATCATAATGTTTCAAATTGGAAAGGGTAGTGAAGTTCGCGAGCTTTATATTTTAAGAGTATAATTTTTCAGCTCTGGTGTTGCTTCACTGCTAGGAGGCCTGGAAAGTACCCCGAAAGAGCCACTACAGAAAAAAAAACATTGCTCCACTACCAGCGACCCTGGATAGTACCCAGATAGATTTTCTTGCTTCACCTCTCTGCGTAAGAAGCCTTTCTCTCCTTTCGTTTTTATTTATATATTTATATAGGAGTATGCATATGCACTTATTGATTTCATGGGATTAGGAGGGATCCCGACTTATTGAGAGGAGGGGTTTTTCATTTAGAGGAGAATATATATACCTCTGATTTAGGTTCACTCATTTAGATTTTGCCCCCCTTTTTCCTCCTCTACTAATTGGATAAGTGTGAAAACACCGAAACATAAGGAACCAAGAATGGGAATAAGTTTTTGAGAATAGACCCAAGTATCATGGTTTAACACAAAACTCTCCTTACGGACATATCAAATTTTCTGTCAAAACATCATCGACTAGAAGATATAGCCAACAAAAAGAAGGAAGATCGAAGGTTGGGCAATTGTTTTAGTGTCACAAAGTCCTTTTCTATTTTTCCACATTTCCTTTTAAGCCAAAATGGGACGTTGTTCATGAAAATTCTCATTAACCAAACAGAAAATAAAAACATAACACAACCAAAAAGAAAAACTAAAGCACAAGAAAAAGGAGGCTAAACCAAACACAATGCAAGAGAGAAGTAGGAAAACACAAGAAAGATTACAAAGAACAAGTGTAGGATGAGTGAAAGACAGGGGAAACTATAATGCAACTAATCCTACTCCTAACCTAAATAGTTAGAAGGTTAGGGTCAAGTTTAATGAAATTTCCAGTGAATCCATTGTTTTTTATTGTGACTTGCATACATAAATATGTGAGCAATTAAAAGAAATACAAAATAGTGTACAATGGAAAGGATAATACCTTGAATAACTTGCACATAAATTTGAAGGTATTTCCTGTCAAAAGAAAGATATGTCATCATCACTAATTCTACCCAAATTGCAATCGCACCTTTTATATTTAAGTTATAAATAGAAAAACCTCAAAACCTTCTTGTGAATGCATGCTAATATGTGCCATCCTTCTTAGAAATATTGAGAAAAGAGAGAAACTTGTTATTAGAAAATGGGCTTAATAAGTAGGATTCTTCTAGGAAATCATAGATTGTATCATGAAATTCAAAACAATCCTCTTGAAAACCCCAAAATCCTTGAAGAGATTAATTTTCAATTAGAAGTACCTAAACCATTTGCAAAGTACTCAAAGGATGAAATGTTGAACCATGAAGATCAAAGGATGCAAAAACAACTGTCATTGGATATACTTGTGGAAAAATGATAAAGTGAATAACAATTAATATTACGATCAAATGGAATATTTATGGCATGATATTCCTATTTCAAAGATGGATCCATTTGAACATCTTTATGAATTGCTTGAACGAATGGATCATGTTCCTCACATGATAGATATGAAATCTTATTTCCTTGTAACATGTAACATACTACACTAGCACCATAATCATTGAAAGAAGTAAGAATGATTTCCAATACAACAAACACATGAAACCAATCAGGATATGAAGAGTGAAGAATAATTTGATTCACTAGATAACTCATGCATTCATTATCACTCAACAATATTTCAATTGTGATGAAGGGATAGATTCGCAATATAAAATTCAGAAGAAAAACAGGGAGATGACTATTAAGAAATGAATTTGGCAGGAATGATTTCTTTGCCCAAAGATAGTATTTTTGTCGTGTTTTCATTTCTAAGCCAAAAAGAAAAATACCTCCAATACATTACATGAATGAACAATTCTTCGATGATACAAATGACAAAACATCCTTTCTATATATAGGAGTCCATGGGACCACAATGTAATCCTAGCCGATCTAACAATAATAATTTAAGGGCACAATAATAACAATATGGGGGTTACAGGGGTACAACAATAACAATAAGGGGGTTACACTAACAACAATAAGGGACTATACTAGTAATATAAGGACCTAACATGCTCCTCTCCTTCAAAAAGGTGTTGTCCTCAACGCTTGAGTAGCTCCAAGTGCTTTTGTATAAAATTCTCATCCTCCCATGTAGAATCTTCCATGGGTAAGTTCTTCCATTTGATGAGATACTATGAAATTGATTGATTTCGTAGTTGTCGAGTTCTTGTTTCCATGACTGCTTGAGGTTCCAATATGGTTTTTCCTTCCTCATCGAGTTTTGGAAATATTGTTTGAACTTGAATTTTGTCCCCTATAACCTTTTTTAAGCATGAAACATGGAAAACTGGATGCACTCGCGAAGAAGCAGGAAGCTCCAATTTGTATGCCATAGTACCAATGTTTTCCAAAACCTTGTAAGGACCATAGTATTTTGGTGATAATTTATTATCCTTTATTAGTTTGCTTGAGGGACATTTTTTTTTATGGTTGTAGCCATAAAAATACCCAGTCTCCCACATCAAAACTTCTCTCACTACAATGTTGATCTGCCTGTTGTTTCATTCGATTTTGTGCCAAATTTAGGTTATCCTTTAAGAGTTGGAGTACTTATTGTTGATGCTTGATGTGATCCTCCATTGCTTGAACCCTAGCATTTTCCCTTAAAGAAGATGTGATGGATGGTGGATGATATCCATAAAGTGCCATAAATGGGGTCATTTTTGCTACAATATGGAAGGAAGTGTTATACCACCATTCAACTAGAGGTAACCACTTCACCCATTGTTCTTTCTTATCAGATACCAAACAAGGAAGATATCCTTCCAAAAATTTATTCACTCTCTGTTTGACCATCGGACTGAGGATGATAAGATGAGCTATGAGCTAGTTGAGTACCCAAACAATCCGTCCAAAAATTTCCTGTAACAATGGGATCTCTGTCACTTACAATAATCTTCGGGTTTCCATGTAGCTTTTGAATTGTTTCCATAAATGTAGTAGAAACTGTACTTTATTTAAATGGATGAGATAATGCACAGAAGTGTGCATACTTGGTAATTCTATCAACTACCACCATGATGACACTCCTTCCTTCGGACTTAGGTAAACCTATGATAAAATCCATTGAAATCTCCTCCCAACGTTGACTTGGAATGGATAAAGGTTGTAGAAGAATCGAGGTATTAATTGTCTCCACTTATTTTGCTGGCAAACCAAACATTCTGCCACTAACTTTTGAATATCAGATTTAATTCCATCCCCAAAAAATTATTTCTTCACCCTGTGGTAAGTTTTTAAAAATCCCGAGTGTCCTCCTAAAGGAGAAGTGGGCAATTCCAAAAGAATCTTTTGTTTTAGTTGGGAATTCTTGCAAATATATAAGCGATCTTTGTGCCATAAGGAATCATTGAAGACCATTAATTCTTTGGTGAATAAATTTGCATTGTACTGGGTCTTTATCAATGGAATTGCAATTTCTTCTTTTTTTGTAAGCAACATTCTAGTGCTGTACTGAATCATCTAGTAAAAAGGAAAAAAAATAGTAAATTAGTATAAACACAAAAAATAAAAAATAAAATAGTGAAATTAATTCTGTATAGTAAAACTTACGTGAGCCTGAAAAAAATTTAAAACCCAATCTCCATTTGAAAATAAATCTAAAAGATAGTTAATCAATGATTGCGGTTTTGATATATGTTAACTATCTCTCCTTTTGCTTCTTTATCTTCATATGTTAATTTTTTTACAACAACATCATGGACCAGTACTTGGCTGTGACTCTTTCCATCTACTTGATTGAAAAGAAAATGATTATATCTATCATCCTTTGTCTAAATTTCAACGTGAATGAACTCACAGTCACTTATAATTGGTTGATTTCTACAACAAATAAGATTTTAATTTTGCCTCTAACATGAAATAGTAAAAGTTCAACTAACTTGTACATAAATTACTTATTAACATTAATCACATACAATTTCAACATCTTACCATGTAAGTTGCATCCTTGACTTTGATTTTCCCTTGAAGCTTGATAATAACAACACTAGTTTTGTGTATGAATGAAAAGTCACAAATCTCCAAAATGGTGATGTTGTGACTTCTAGAAATCCTGCAACCACTTTACTAAAATCTTGATAAGTATAAGGTCACTATAATATTCAATGTTTGGGATATTGAAACCATGAGGAATATCTGCAATAACTAGGGAATAATCCCATTTAGGTATGAGTTTTGCAATGTCTTCACAATTTGTAATATCCCAAATTGGGAAAGACAAGAATATGGAACATTTATAACATTTCAACCAAGGGAATAACCAGAATGTAAGAAAAAAAATATAAAATGTTGGAAATGTCGGAATATAACATAAAGAAATTAAAACATTAGAAGAAACATCTGAGCCATATCATTATGTACAGACATCAATGTAAGTACACACTGCTCCAAAATGAATACACTCAAGCCACAGGATGGATGAGAGATACTACTGAAAGCTAGCACTAGAAAGTATAAACTATTGTTTCTCGGAGGAATATATATGTGTGATAGGTAGTTGGCATGCTCATAATGATCCGGGATTTTAACCGCATACTCTACTCAAAAAACCCAGAAAAACCCAGAATGGTTTGGCCAGATTTTTAGTTTTGAATTTCAGCTCGTTTTGGGTTGCACACTACACCCCTGCTCGTTGAGTTATATTATCCATGGAGACAAATACTAATATAGGGCTGAAATAATGATCTATCTATTGCAATATCACCCACTCAACTCACTAATTGAAGCTTTGGTCCCTTCTCCCGATCCCAAGCTCAAAACTTGAGATCTAGCTCCTCCACTGAATATGCAGTTGTTGCATGAAAAACTGTTGGGAAATACTGTGTTGTCTAGGAGGGCTAATGATGTAGCCTACTGATAGATAATAAAATTATGATCCCAGGCTTCTGAAGAGATCCCCTTAGTGAAGGATTAATCCCTCATAGGATTCCAAGCTGAGTTGCTTGGAACTTCCTCTTCTCCTCAAACCCTCACTGCAGAATTACACAATTCCTGCAGGAAATATTGCTGCATAGGAGAATAGATGGATGGCCTAATGCCATATATGACAATGAAAATCCTGGAAGACTAAAATGTATCCACAATGTGAAGGGATGATCCCTCCACAGGTTTCTTAGCTGAAGTACTGAGAACAACCTTCCAACTCTCAAACCCAAGTTCAGGAATGCATAATTTTTGTAGTTGGATGATCTGAAAGGACTATATTAGTTTGATGTGATAAGTATCCTTTCAGTTATAAAACATGTACATAATTGTCTCCATTTTTTTCTTAAGGAATGAGGAATTTAACTATGAAACATATATGAAATTATGAGTTTTAAGCATGTAAATAAGCCTAAATAACACTGAACATCTGTGTATAACAGAGAAATAACATCACACATAAGATTTACACAATAGTCATGATGAAGTAGTTCACCCCTCCTGGGCTACCTCTGCTAGTCCAGATCCAAATGGCATGTCCATCTTTTCATTATGCTCAAAATTTCAAATACATGTGTTTACAAGCCTCCAGTGGTTGTTTTATCTACACGAATGGCTCCAGAATGCTCAAATTTGTCTAGGTAGACTCTTGTTTCACCCAAATTGGTCGAAAATTGACCTCCCTAGCCATTTTCCCAATGACTTCTACAAACCGTCCACTAAATATGGAGGATTGCAGTTTAACTGCAATTAAACTGCAGTTTTAAGGGCAGGGTGGCCACATGTCGACCCCCCCAAACTTCGTGGTTAGGAAACCTCCGCATTAAACATATTGTGGTGCGGAACCGTGTAGTGGAGGAGTTTCACTTACCTGCGGGCACTCCCATCAAAACTGCAAATGTGACAAGGTCTAGCATTCACCGCTGGAGATTAAGGTTTTGAAACACAACGGTTAGCAACAATGTCGTGATACCCGTGCAGTTCACATGTGATAAGTTTTGTAATTATCAACCGGAGGGTCACGGTTATAGAACCATTGGATAACAACATATGTCGCGGTTTAAAAACATATACCATGTGATCAATACAATGGGGCCGCTGGAGGGTCGGGACCGCCAGCGGTCCCCCCCACGCTCCCCCAAATTACATTATAATACAACATAAAAATATGCAGAGCACTTATAAGGTATGAAAAAATGTGTAGTGAAGTTGGTCGAAGTCTATGCGGGCGCGCCAGAGGTGACGGGGTCGAACCCCCCAGAACCCAACCATAGTTTTATTAAATCATACATGGGACACGTGGAAGCCTCCGGGTTGGCCACTTGTCACCCATTCATTGGCCCAAAAAATAACAACATACCATCCGTAAAAAAATCACATAATGCCACTTGGAATTCACTGGTTGGCTTGGGAAAATGCCATATTCTCAAGAATATTCCACCTTTTGCTGATTGTACCTGCATGCTGACTGGGCATCCCAGTCAACCCTGTCACAAAATTTTAGCTATTTGGGAAAATGATCAGAACATGATATCTCCCACAACATCGGTCTACCCAGTCGCTCAGGTTTGGTACAGTTTCAAGTACTTTAAATTTTGAGAAAAATTCATGAACTCTTGATCACACCTCCCCATTGGGAAGCTTTTGGACCCAAAAATAATTTGATTACCTATTCAATATATGAGGGTACATCTCCCTCACCTTTCCAAATTCCATCCACTTTTCCTTGCTTGGCTTACTGCCTTTGAGACCAAATCGAAGGTAGTTGACACTTCCCCTCTTAGATGCTCTTGTACTATTGTCAAGGATGGTATCCTCCTTGAGCTCATTCAGAAATTCTGGCGAGAAATATTCAATAGAAGGCAACTGGACATCACTCCCTTGATCATCGATCAAAGGGGGCTCATAAAAACTTAAATTTTCAACATTAACAACTGAATAAATTTACATATATGAAGGAAATTCAAGTTGAAAAGCATTGTTACCAACTTGCTTGATGATCTTGAATGGACCACAGTGAATGGGCTTGAGCTTTTTAGCTTCTCCTTGCATCCTTTCTTTTCTTATGTGCAACCATACCTCATCTCCTTCTTGAAACTTGTGATAAAATCTATGTTTGCCATGCCTCTCCTTGTATTTTATTTGACTCTTCTCAAGTTGTTCTTGAACTTGTTGATGAATAATCTAAATTTGCTCAATGAACTTTTTAGCCTTGTCAATATCACTATGCCCATCAATTGCATCATCCTTCTCAATGATGAAGTCTAATGGCGATTTCGGCAAAACCCAAAGCATGCTTCAAAAGGTGAAGTATTTGTAGAAGAGTGCTTTGCCTGGTTGTAAGTGTGCTGAATGTAATGCAGTTGTTCATCCCACAACTTGGTATGTTTGCTGCAATATCGTCTCAATAGATGCACAACATTTCTATTCACCACCTCGGTTTGGCCATCAGTTTGTGGATGAAAATCAATATTCTTTTTCAAATTTCTGTTCATCATCTTCCAAATATTCGACCAAAAATTCCCAATGAACTTGGAATCCCTGTCACTAACAATAGAAGTTGTAAATCCATAATGAACCCATACATGTTGAAATAAATTTCAGCAGTTTGTTCAGCAGTTATGATTTTCTTACATGGCATAAGTATACACATTTTACTGAATCTATCCACAACTACATAAATATAATCATGTTTTTTTCTTGACATAGGTGGACCTCCAAAAAATTCCATGGAGACACTATCCCATGGCCATGATGGTATCTGTATTGTTGTGTACAACCCAAGCTTCTTATTGCTAGGCTTTCTTGTTACACACATGGAAAAACCCCTTATAAAACGTGACACATTATCTATCATGCGAGGCCAATAGCAATACCTATGTAGATGCGCCATTGTTTTTCTTACCCCAAAGTGTCCATTAAATAAGAGATGAATAAGCCTCTCTCATGACACTTAGCCTCTTTCCTTGTGGTCTACACAGGTTGCCCAAATGAAGCAACGAATTTTTATGCATGTGATAATCATTTTCCTCAATTTGATTCCCTTCACTCAAACTAGCATACACATTGAAAATCAACATCATGTGCATATTGTTCTATGTAACTCTCATGTAAAATAGAATCATTTTTAAGTAAATTAGAAGCACTTATGATTGGCCTTGAAATCATATCAGAAAATTTATTGAAAATACCTTTCTTGTACCTTATAACCAAGTGAAACTGTTAAAGGAAACCCATCCACCTAAAATGTTGTGATTGCTGCAATTTTGTTTGTGACTGCAAGTACTGTAATGGTTGGTGATCAGTATGTATAATGGTATCTTTAACCATCAAGTAGTGTTTCCACTTATTGAAATTTTGTACCAACACATACAACTCTTTTTCATATGTAGGATAATTAGTTACAACACCATTGAATGTTTCAGAATGAAAAGTGATAGGCTTACCATGTTGCAAAAGAACTGCGCCCATGAAATAATCACTAGCATCGGTTTGTATCTCGAATGGTTGTCTCAGATTTGATAATGCAAGGAATAGAGCTGAACTGAACTTGTCTTTTAGAGCTTCAAAAGCCTTTTGTTGTTTGCCTCCCCATTGGAAGCCTTTCTTCACACTTGTCACTACATGCATAGGAGCTGCTATGGCAGAAAAGTTAGCAATAAAATTTCTCCAATACTGAGTTGTGCCTAAGAAATTTCTTACCTTGGTTACTGTTTTGGGAGTGGGGCAATTCAAAATGGCTTCCACTTTAGAAGGACCAATTCTCAACTCGCCTCCTCCTACAATGTGTCCCAAATAAACCAGAGAAGTCTTTTCAAACTCACACTTTGACATCTTAAGAAATAAATTCTCTTTCTTCAAAACATCAAGCACCCTTTTCACATGCAAGACATGTTCTTCTCTTCTTTTGATGAAAATTAGTATATAATGTAAATACGCAATCAAAAATTCATCAAGAAATGGACATAAAACATTATCCGTGACACGCATTAAAGTTTCCGATGCATTACAAAAACCAAATGACATAACCAACCACCCAAAGAGTCCTTGTTTGGTTTTGAATGCAGTCTTCCATATATAACTTTCTGCAATTCTTACTTGATGATATCCACTTCGTAAATCTAACTTAGAGAAAAAATTTTCTTCTTTCAGCTGATCAAGCAAATCATCTATCCTTGGGAGTGAGTATCGATTCTTAACCGTTATCTTGTTCAAAGCTCTGAAGTCTACACACATGCACCAAGTCCCATATTTCTTCAGAATCAAGACTATGGGTGAACCACATGGGGAAGTGCTTGGCCTTATGAGTCCCTTGTCCAACATGTCATTGCTTTTCCTCTTAATTTCATCATTATCCATTATCGACATGCGATACATGCCGATGTTTGGAAGAGGACAATATTGCTGCAACTAAATCTCATGTTGAATCCCCCTTTTTGGAGGCAATCCTGTTGGATCCTAAAACATATCATGATGTGCATCAACTACATCATATAAATATGATTTCAACTTAGGATCACAATCCTCAAATGATTCATGATTAACATCAGATTTAGGCTTAATCATTAGAAGAACAAAATTCTTACTTGAATTCACCAGCCTCTTTTTTGTCTAGCATTTACCATAGAAATATTTGTCTTTTTGCGATGTGATCTAACAATGTACTCCTTCCCATATTTGAATAAATGGTATTTGTTCTCATGGCGATGGAAGATCACTTTCCTATCATACAAGTAAGGACTGCCCAACACAATACCTATAATATCAAGCGGAACCACATCTAATTCAACTGTGTCAACAAAATGTGCAGTTATTGCAAACCACAATATGCACTTCTTTGAAACCTGTAAATTTTCATCCTTACAAATCCACCCAAGTGGATATGGTTTTGGATGTGGAATGGTCTCAAGATTAAGTTTCTTGACCAAGTATTCAGAGATTAAGTTTGCTTGTGACCCACTATCAAACAATGTGTCAATATTGGTATGTTTAGATATGACCCTCACATGAAACAGTTCAATTATCTCTTCTTCACGTGGAGCTTTTATGTGACAGTTTGATGTACTAGTACTAGGTTTTGTTTCAATTTCTTTCCCCTTCATGTTCTTTAATTCCATGGCTGTAATTTTAGATTCATCACCTAAATCCTCTCCTAAATCATGTTGATTTGTAGCTGCAATTTTATGTTTCCCTTTGTTGTTCTGATGTTTGGGCCTCTTTTCAGGAAGTAATTTCCAACAATGATTCTCATCATGGCCTTCTCTTGAAAAATGTTTACAGACCACTTTTTCTCCCTCTTTTTTGACAGATGCATTTTGTTTTCCCTTACCATTTGAGGTCTTCTCTTTTTTTCCCCTTAAAAGGTTTCTTCCTACCCTCATCAGTAATGTTTTCCCCTCTAGCTTTTATATGTGTGGCATGAACACAAAATTCATCTAGACTTGTAGGGTTAAACATGAGGATAATGTGTTTTAGGTAGCAATGTAAGCCTCCTATGTACTTGATCAAAGTATCTTGGCTTTGCAAATCTACCCCTAATAAGTGAGCTCTTCTCCTAAATTCTTGGGTGTATTCTTGCACATTATGTCCTTTCAATTGTCTAAAATGTTTCCAGTTCATTATGGCTTTTTGCATGTGAGCTAATGGATAAAAATATTTTTTTTATTGTAGTAATGAAATAAGTCCATGATAGAATAATCTTACCATGCTTCTTGATCTCCTCCTTTGTCTTGGATTCCCACCAAACAAGTGTTGCACCTTCCATTCTCAATGAAGCTAGTTGGATTTTGGTATCATCGTCATGAATGTTATGAATTCTAAAATAGACCTCCAATTGCCTAATTCAATTATCAATCTTTTCTGCATTGACTTCACCATTAAACATTGGCAATTCAAACTTAACATCAATTTTTAGAAAATGAATTTTACTAGTGTTCTTTGAATTGTGTGCCTGATGTACTGAAGATGAAGTAGAGGATGATGATGATGATGATGAGGGTGAGGATGGTGATTTTCCACTGCCTCCATTTCCTCCATTGTCCTTCTTTGATTTATCTTCATCATTTTGACCTCCTGGTGATCCTTGTCCTTCCTTGTGAAGTTTGGATCCTTCTCCTTCTAGTATCTCATTCCTTTCTTCATAAAGGAATCTCACCATCTTAGTCATGTCAAGGAATTCTTTCCTGAACACTCTTTCTTCCTCTTTGGGATCCACCTCTTCATGGATTTCTCATTCTCCTGGAGGCATGCTTAATGCTACTTCTGCTTCTTTTGGAGGTGAACTAGGTGGTGGAGAATGTGGCAATATTTCCCTCCTTTGCTGTGGCTCACTTTGAGACCCTGTTGCTTCCACCAATTTTCCTTCTCCTCTCTTAAGCTTGAGCCTAGTAAGCATGTGAAAACATATTTTCACACAAAACACCAAATAATAAACTCTAGCTTTGATACCAACCTGATCTGAAAGGACTGTATTAGTTTGTTGTGCTAAATGTCCTTTCATTTATAAAACATGTACATATTTGTCTCCATTTGTTTTCTCAAGGAATAAGGAATTTAACCATTAAATATAGACGAAATTATGAGTTTTAAGATCAGTGTATAAGAAGAAAATAACAACAGTGTATAACAGGAAAATAACATCACACATAAGATTTACATAGCAGGCATGATGAATCAGTTCACCTCTCCTGGGCTACATCTGCTGGTCCAGTTCCCAATGGAATTTCCATCTTTTCATTATGCTAAAAATTGAAAATACATGTGTTTACAAGCCTACAATGGCTGTTTTCTCTGCACGAATGGCTCCAGAATGCTCAAATTAGTCTAGGTAGACTCTTGTTTCACCCAAATTGGTCAAAGATTGACCTCCTTAGCCATTTTCCTAATCACTCCTACAAAACCTCCACTAAATGTGGAGGAATACAGTTTAACTGCAGTTAAAATAGTGAAATCAATGAAATTTAGTGGCACTCCAAAGTCCCTCCAGCGAAAACCATTTTCATTTAAAGTTTACGGTTAAGGGCGGGGGTGGCCACATGCTGACCCCCCCCCCCCCAAACTTCACAGTTAGGAAACCTCCACATTAAACATATTGTGGTGAGGAACCATGTGATGGAGGAGGTCCACTTAACTACTGACACTCTCGTCAGAATTGCACATGTGACAAGGTCTAGCATTCACCACCGGAGATTAAGGTTCTGAAACCCGACGGTTAGCAACAAATCTCATGATACTCATGCAGTTTTCATGTGATAAGTTTTGTAATTATCCGCCAGAGGGTTACGGTTATAGAATCGTTGGCTAAAAAAATATGCCATGGTTTAAAAACATATACCATGAGAGCAATATAATGGGGCCATCGACATGTTGGGATTCCCGAAAGTCCCCCCCAACTTACATTGTAATACAACATAAAAATATACGAAGCACTTATAAGGTATGAAACAATGTGTAGCGGAGTTGGTCAAAGTCAATGTAGGAGCGCCGGAGGTCATGGGGTCAAACCCCCCAGACCCCAACCATAATTTTAGTAAACTATATAGGGGACGCATGGCAGCCTCCGGGCTAGCCATGTGTCACCCATTCACTGGCCCAAAAAATAAAAATGTACCATCCATAAAAAAATCACAATATGCCACTTGGCATTCATTGGTTGGCTTGGGAAAATGGCATATTCTCACGAATATTCCACCTTTTGCTGACTGTACCTGCATGCTGACTGGGCATCCCAGTCAACCCTGTCACAAAATTTTAGTTGTTTGGGAAAACAATCAGAACATGATATCTCCCTCATACGACATCAGTTTTTCAAACAGTTTGCGGCGCCGGAATCAAAATGTCGAGATCTACCCGGTCACTCAGGTTTGGTACAGTTTTGAGAAATTTCAATTTTGAGAAAATTCATGAACTTCTGATCACTGGAAGTGCAAATGGGAGTGGATGAAAGTGACACTGATTTCTAGATGATGAATGTTGCCTAGGAAAATCTTCCTAGAGTAGGCACTCGAAGTCCCCCATGGGTAAGGGTGGGATTCTCACTCAGGAACACCCAGTGCTAAACAACACATCAGAGTTAGCTAAACAACACATCAGAGTTAGCTAAACAACTGAAGCATGTAAATAAATTTCTTACGACACTCAACAATAAAAATCCAGACTCCTCTTCCTTTTTTTCCTTCATATTCATTTTATGGTTGTGAGCCTTCCCTAGCCTTGGCCCACCTCATAACTATGCTGCACATGTGGCTACTAGCCTCCATAAAGACTACGCTATCCTCCATGATCTCCACCATAGCTTCAATTAATCTCCACTTCCTCTATCATCTGTGCATTTAATGCACCACTTCCTCCATCACTTCATCATTATTTCTCCATTATCTTACATTTATTCCTCCACTATATCCATCATATTCCTCATTATTTCTCTGTGATCTCCACTCTTCCTTCATTATTATGCTGCTCCACTACTCCACTACTCAATTAAGCCACATTCACAATATAGAAGTGGATTTTATTCATATATTGGTTTATGGGTCCCTCCACCCTTTTATTTACTTAACTAAATAATAAATAACATACCCACTAACATGTTATATGTCAAGTGATGGCCAAACTCCCTCAAAAGTAACTAGCACAACCATGCCTCCAGCTGCTACATCTCATCACTACTGCTCAAGGTAGGAAATAGTGATATACCAAGGGACATATAAAATGCAATGTCTTGGCCATACTCTTCCAAGAGTATCTAGCGTAGCCATGCCTCCTACTGATACATCACCTCAGTATTGTGCGAGGCATGGAACATACCAATCTGAAATGTTGGGTGGTAACCATACTCACCTAAGAGCAGCTAGCGTAGCCATGCTTCTTGTTGCCCTATGTCATAGAATTTCATGTATATTTCCAACCACTTGCACATCATCTCCATCCATCCATCCAACTGTGGGTGATGGCTCATATCATGCACCAACTTGGTATCCACCCAATGGAGAATCTCCCACCAAATATTTATCATACAATAATTGTCCCCATCATTATCTATGGCCTTGGGAAGACCATGAAGCATGAAGACATCCTAGAAAGATCATCTGGTCATGGGTGAAGAGATGTACTGTGTGAAAATGTCAAAGCAATGTGTGTACCTCGACAGTGGATCAATGTCGACAATACCATCCTCCACAATCCGATGAAAATATTTACACTCAATGATATGTCGAAGTGCATCCTCCTTGAGGCCTCTCCATGGGAAGCTCTCTTCGATGGCCCGGTATAACCTATGAGGTTGTGAATATGCTGCATGCAGAAACTTCTCTTTGTTTTGTTAGGTGCTCATCAAGAAGGCTCTATCCTAATAATGGAAGATGTTATCCATTACATGATGTCTACCACCTACCATATCTCCATCTAATGCTTCATAGGTGAAGAGGTCATCAAAATGTTGAGATAATAACTGGGCCCTTGAATCATCACTGCTCCTCAGTGACAACATTGCTAATCTCCATGATAGTGCATCTGCTACCACATGGCCCTATTCATACTCAATGTTGAACTCATAATCTTGCATTATACTGATCCACCATTGCTGCCTCTTCTGTAGCTATTTATCCTCCTCAAAAAGATGCTGGAGACTATGGTGGTTAGTCTTCACCTGAAATCTACTGCCAAACAAAAACTACCAAAATTTTACCAATGCATGCATAATGGCCAATATCTCTTTGTCGTAAATAGAATACAATAACTCATGCGATAGTAAATTCCGGTTCTCTAAATCTATTGTATAGCTTCCCTGCATTAGGACTGTGCTAATCCCATCCTTAGAAACTCCACACTCCAGCACAAAGTGTTGTGTGAAGCTCAACAATGTCAAACTGGGATAGCTATACATCTTCTCCTTGAACCAGTCAAGGGTCCTCTACTCAGTGATAGTCTACTACTCCAAGTCAATAATTTGCTCTAACCCTTGGTAATGAAATTTCCCTAATGGAATGACCCCACAAATCTCAAGATGATGTGATGAAACAAACTGGGGTGGAAACATTTTCATACCTTGGATCAACCGATGCTTGGGAACATCTTGCAAAACTACAAGAGTTCCTCCAACAGGTGCAATTTCTTCTCCAACTGTTGGTGATGGTGATGGATGCTTCTCTAATATTGCACCAGTGCTGGTATCTGCTACCTCTTCCTCATGCACCTCCTCAATCATGCCTTGGAATCTCAATGTCGAAGTCTTGAGAACATCTTGCCAAAATTCAAGTGCTCCTCCCGCTGATGCAAGTACCTCTACTGCAGCTGGTGGTGGTGGTAGCTGCTCTTCTCCCTGTGTATCAATGCTGACATATCCCTTTTTCTCCTCATACACTTTCTATTTATTTTTGGAGAATGTCTCAATGGAATATGCCTCTGGGTTTATTCTATTAGACCTCTTTACCAATATTTGAGTGAACTCTGCACACATAGTCACTCTTGCATGTTTCAATTTGACGAACCACCAACCATTTGCTTCACCCTCAAGGTGCAGCGCTGGAATCTGAATAGCCTCTACTTCCACTACTTGGTGTAGTTGGAAGAATGCATATAACTTCTCCATCCAATATTTTTTTGTGCTTTTGGATGACCCATCGAATGTTGGTGGAAAGAATCTATTCTCCCTATGCCCTCTTCTTCTATTGCTGCTGTGGGGTCTCCGATTCTCTTTAATTTGGAAAAACTGCTAGAAAGTCAGATTCTCTTTGAATTATCTAGATTGAGATTTGTACTATGGAAGATAATCACTTAGAGTCTCATGCTCCAAATATCCTCCATCTCCATGCCATTCATTTCCTTCTGCAAGGACATTAGGCATAGTAGGGCGTTGTGGAACTTTCTGTACCGCTGGTTTCTTATACTCCTGATAGGAAGTGCTCAAACCTTCTCTATTTTGAAACCCTCTTGAGGTTTCCTTTTTTCCTTTCCCTTCTCATTTATCTGATCTCCATGGTGATATCCCGCATAGATCTAAAGAGAAGTGTGGAAAAACTCAATCCTTATGCAATTGTAAACTTCTACTTTTTCTGCTTCTTCTTCTTATTCTTTTGATGTCATGAAATTCCCATAAGTGAAGCCAAAGATCATGCTCTGATACCACTGTAATATCCCAAAATGGGAAATACATGAATATAGAACATTTATAACATTTCAACCAAGGAAATAACCAAAATGTAAGCACAAAAATGTAAAATGCTGGAAATGCTGAAATATAACATCAAGACATTAAAACATCAACAGAAATAGATGAGGCATATCGTTATGTATCAAAAATAATGTAAGTACGCAGTGCTCCAAAAGGAATGCACTCAAGCCACAAGATGGCTAAAACACACTACTGAAACCTAACATTGGAAAGTATAAACTGCTGCTGCTAGAAACTACTGTTGCTGGGAAGAACATATATGTGCAAGAGGTTGTTGGATTTCTTAGAAATATATGCTATTTCAACCATAGAATCCACTCGAAAAACCCAAAAACACCCATAAATGGTTTGGCCGAATTTTGAGTTTGGAATTTCGGCCCTTTTTGGGTTTTACACTCCACCCCTATTGGCTGAGTTACGCACTCTCTAGAGACAATTGCTGATATGGGGCTGAAAGAATTATATATTTAGTGCAATATAACCCACTCATCTCACTAACTAAAGGGATGGTCCCTTCTCCCGATCCCAAGCTCAAAACTTGAGATAAAGCTCCTCCACTAAATACACAACTACTGCATGCACAACTACTAGGAAATACTGCGCTATCTAGGAAGGCTAATGATGTAGCCTACTGAAATATAATACAATGTTGATCCCAAGTTGATGAAGTGATTGCCAAAGTTAAGGATTAATTCCTCACAGGATTCCAAGCTGAGTTTCTTGGAACTTCCTCTTCTCCTCAAACCCTCACTGCATAATTACGCAATTCCTGCAGGAAATGTTGCTTCATAGGAGAATAAATGGATGGCCTAATGCCAGATATGACAATGAAACTCCCAGAATACTGCAATGAATCGACAGTGTGAAGGGCTGATCCCTCCACATGTTTCTCAGCTGAAGTACTGAGAACAACCTTCTAACTCTCAAACCCAAGTTCAGAAATGCGTAATTCCTGTAGCTGGAAGTGCATATGAGAGTGAATGAAAGTGGCACTGATTTCTAGATGGTGAATGTTGCCCAAGAGAACCTCCAAAAAGTAGGAAATTGAATTCCCCCATGGGTAAGGGTGGGATTCCCACTAGGGAACACTCGGTGCTAAAAATCACAATAGACTTAGCTAAACAAAAAAGCATGCAAAGAAATGTCTTACAACACTCAACAATAAAAATATAGACTCCCATTCCTTTTCTACCCTCATATTCCTTTTATGGTTGTGAGCCTTCCGTAGCCTTGGCCCACCTCATAACTGTGTTGCACATGTGGCCACTAGCTTCCATAAAGACTGTGCTATCCTTCATGATCTCCATCACTGCGGAAATTACTCTCCACTTCCTCCATCATGTGTGCATTTAATGCACCACTTCCTCCATCACTTCATCCCTATTTATCCATGATATTACATTTATTCCTCCACTATCTCCATCATCTTCCTCATTATTTCTCTATGATATCCACTCTTCATTATTATTCTGCTCCACTACTCCATAATACTACTCCATGTAGAAATTTTCCGAATAATGATTAATTATCCACCGAGACTATCCTGGTCACATACTATTTGAACTTCATACACAACACATAATCTCTTCCACTCAACTCAACTCAGATCATCACACATGCGGAAATAAAATTAAGCGATAACACATCAAATCATCATACAAATTAACACAGTATGTATGGGGAAAGCTTATAGCTGAAAACCCCGCAGCTATTGTGTATATTATAATGGAGAAATCAAGTAACAAACTCAGTACAATACTCCTCACAAGTACTCAGTACTTTCTCATACAGTTACCCACAATCTAGCTTGGTTTTGAACAGGTTACTGGTTCAAAACTCACCGCCAATTGCCTTGCCTCTATTGCATGTTTCAATGCTATGGGATGGCCTCTTTATATAGATAAACCACTAGCCTGAACTGCGCAATCCTCATGGGCTTACTCCTCCTATCTCTGTGTTGCAAATAGCAACAGTATAGTCACAACTGATAGCTAACTCCACCCTTTCATCTATCTCTTTCACTGGTCTCCACTGAACTGATCATGCACTGTAGTGAACTGATGTGTTCTTGAGTTGAATAATGAGTTACTAATTAATGAATTAAATAATATTTAATTCACCCCACTCATAACTAATTGATTAGCTAGTTAAACTAATCTCAACTAGTTCAACTAAAATAAACAGAACACAACTCCATTATCTGTCTCATTAACTCCTCCAAACTTCTGCCACTGAAGTCCAACTGAAGTCAACCATGCATGATGCCATCAAACCCTTGGGAACCACGTGATTCCTCTGTCATATGCATGAGCCACTTCTGTAGCTCGAACTGAAGTGCTCCAAGAGAGTAAACTGTTGTTTATAGTCTAAATATTATTAAGGGTAAATAATATTTGACTTCCCCGTTTTAAGGAGAGGCAGTCTAAAAATAGACTTCGACCTCTTTGACCTCAAAAATAGAGTCTCATCTATTTTTACCAACATGACACATACTTCAAGAATCTCAAACTGAAATCCCCGAACCATGCTCCATATGTCTAAAAATAGACATAGTCTAAAAATAGATTTTGCGCCAGAATTTGCCTGCGGGCCCACTTAGTGAAGGCGACTTCATTTCACTAAGCTCCATCATCTTTCTGCATTTTCAACACTCCCTCTCAGCAAGATATGGATTATCTGCAACCCCTATCCTGCCTCTGTGGAATTCGAAATTGCTCCTGGTGAGTGCCTTCGTCAGGATGTCGGCATCCTGATCCTTCGTGGGAACATATGAAAGCATCATGATTCTCCGCTGAACACAATCTCTGATATGATGGTACCTGATGTCGATGTGTTTGGACCTATCATGAAATACTGGATTAGCCGAGAGCTTGATGCAGCTCTGGTTATCATAGTAGATCACTGTAGGCTCCAAATGCAACCTGAACAAACCTGCGAGGATCTTCCTTATCCAAATAGCCTCACATGCAGCCAAGCTTGCTGCCATGTACTCGGCCTCTGCTGAACTGAGTGCCACGGATCTCTGCTTCCTGCTGTACCAGGAAACTGCTGTCGACCCAATGCTGAAAACTCCTCCAGAAGTGCTCTTCCGGTCCGTTGGACTTCCTGCCCAATCTGCATCAGTGAAGCCAGAAAGCTTCGCTCCATCCTCCTGTCTGTACCATAGACCATATCCCGATGTGCCTCTGATATAGCGCAATACATGCTTGCCTGCCTTCCAAAATAGCTTGGTAGGCTTAACCATAGCTTGCGAAAGCTAGTTAAATGCATAGCATATATCGGGTTGTGTATTGAACAGATACATAAGCGACCCCACCAATTGTCGATAGACAGTGGAATCCACTACCTCCGCTGAAGTAGCATCCTCCTTCCTCCAACCACCAGGAAGAGGAGTGTCAACAGGCTTGCAGCCTTGCATGTTGAACCTCTCCAGAATCTCCCGGGCATACTTGCCCTGAGAAATAAACAGTCCTCCGCTGCGCTGCCAAATCTCCAATCCCAGGAAATAATGAAGGATGCCCAAGTCCTTCATCTCCAACTCTCGTGCAAGATCCTCCTTGCATGAAAGTATCAACTGCTCATCGCCAGTCAAAATCAGATCATCTACATACAGTACGATGATCAACAGCTTCCCCTCCACCACAATCTGGTACAGGTTAGGATTCGCCTCACTCTTGGAGAATCCAAGCCCGGTGAAGTAGCTGTCTATCCGAGTGTACCAAGCACGAGGTGCTTGCTTCAGCCCGTACAGTGCTCTCTTGAGTCGGCACACATGCGACTCACTGCTGAAGATATCAAAACCTTCTGGCTGCTCTATGTACACCTCTTCCTCAATAACTCCATTGAAGAACGCAGTCTTCACATCCATCTGATGAATGTGCCACCCCATCTGCGCTGAGAGAGCCAGGATCGTCCGTATGGAAGAGTACCTTGCGATAGGCGCAAAGGTCTCCTCATAGTCAATCCCCTCGATCTGTGAAAAGCCAATGGCGAAAAATCTCACCTTGTACTTCTCCACACTCCCGTCATCCGCCTGCTTCACTTTGTAGATCCATCGCGAACCCACCACTGATTTCCCAACCGGTCTTGGGACAATCTCCCATGCACTGTTCCTGACGATCGAATCATATTCTTTGATCATGGCATCAACCCATGCGGGTTCCTCCACAGCTTCCTCAAAAAAGGATGGCTCCGTCACAACACATTGACTCACAAGAGCCATGTATCCAGTGTACCGATCCGGTGACTGTCTCTGTCTGTGTTGTGCTGTAGGTGGTCCTACAACCTTCTCTGCATCCCGAGCCAGTCGCTCAGCTTCTGTAGTGCGCATGCACCCTCTGATGGTTGGCGCTGCCTGGGTGGTTTCTTCCACCTCCTGAACCTCCTCTTGTGGCTGATCCACCTCCGGAAGCTCCTCCTTAGGAACTAACAGCTCCTCATCTGCATGCAAGTGTAGCTCCCTCTCAAGCGAACACTGCATGGCTTTCTCCTCCTGGAATTTTATATCTCGTCGCACAACAGTCTTGCGACTGTCTGGCACATACACCCGATAGTTATGAGGTGTATCAGTATACCCCACAAATATTCCAACCTCAGCAGTTGGATCCAGCTTCCTTCTCACATCCTTCGTCACATGCATGTAGACAGGAGAACCAAAAATCCGCAAATGGGAAATATCGGGCCTCTTGCCAGAATAAGCCTCCTCCGGTGTACTCATGCCAAGAACCTTGTGAGGACAACGGTTCTGCACATACACTGCTGTATTGCATGCCTCAGCCCACAAGTGAAGGGGTAGGCCCTGATCATGCAACATCGCCCGTGCTGCACCCACGATCGTTCTGTTCTTCCGCTCAGCCACCCCGTTCTGCTGTGGGTTATGGGGTGCGATGAGCTCTCTCCGAATCCCTTCTGCGCTGCAGAACTCCTTGAATTCAGGCGAGATGAATTCACCACCGTTATCACTCCTTAGAGCAATCACCTTCTTCCCCGACTCCTTCTCGACCAGTGCTTTAAACTCACAGAACTTCGCGAATGTATCGCTCTTCTTCTGCATGAAGAAGATCCAGCACTTTCGAGAGAAATCATCGACAAAGATCACATAATACTTGTGCTTTGCTGTCGAAGCAACTGAGAAAGGACCACACACGTCTGTGTGAACTCTCTCAAGGATCGTCGTGGCGCGACTATCCTTCTCGTGAAAGGTGGCTTTCACATACTTCCTAAAGTACACCCCTTGCACTGATCTGACTGCGCAAGAGTGCCCTTAGGAAGCCCAGTAGAAATCTGCTGCAGAATCTTCAAAGCTCCATGGTGAAGGTGGCCCAATCTCCTGTGCCACAGTTCGCCCTCATCATCCCGGCTCACCACTTCTCCCGCTTTGCATGCCATAGCTGCACAGCCATCTACCTGCAACTGATAAAGGTTCTTGGTTTGAACCCCTATCTTCCGGGTCTCTCCAGTAGTCTTACTGCGCAGGAAGGCTTTTCCTTCGCTGAAGACCACATCATACCCCTTATCCTCCAACATCGCTACTGAAATCAGGTTCTTCTTCAATCCAAGTACATGCATGACATCCTTTAAGACAAAGGGTTTACCAGACTCCCTCTGAAAGGATACGGTACCGATACCAGTCGCACTGTATCTACCGTCATCGCCCATCTCGATGTGCATACCCAAATCTTTGTCCTCCAGATCTGAGAACAACTCCCGATCTCCCGTCATATGAAATGACGCACCGCTGTCCAAGAACCACACCGATCCCATCACACTTGAAACCAAGCATGCGATCAGTGAAAATTTGACAACCACCCCCACACTTCCCAGCTCATCTCTGCATTGAGTGAACTTCGTGAGGTATTTGGCAATACTGTCGCCTTTCTCCATCTTGATGTTCCTAAGCTTATCTTTGAGTGCCAGCTTCCTTTGGTCACTCTTACTCTGGAATAGATCCGTCAAAGATTTCCACATTAAATATGGAGTAGCCTTTCCATGCAGGCTGGATACAATATGATCCTTGACGCCCTCCAACAGGATCCTTAGACACTTCGCCATCTTCTTTTTCCATACTTTGACTTCAGCAGGATCAGTGGGATTTTGGACATCCGTATCTATGAACTCCTTGAGACCATTATCTTCTAATACTGCTTCCATGCAATCCTTCCATGCAACATAATTCAAACTGCCTTCAAGAGCATATTCGAGTCACAAACCGTTGAAAGACATTTTCAACACTGGCACCAAGAAAACAAAACTGCTGCAAAACTTCGAATTCCACCTCAAAGCTCAACCGCTCTAGATCATGAGAAAAAATTATTTCTAGCACAGAGATCGACTGCAAGGGGCATTTACCAGACCTTTCACTTTCCGAAGAAAGATGAATCCGGAGGCTACCTGGCCCGCATGCAGACTCTGTCTACCGAAATAAGTTTGTAATCACTGTGATGATCAATCTCTTCTTCAATAGCTCCGATACCATGTAGAAATTTGCCGAATAATGATTAATTATCCACCGAGACTATCCTGATCACATACAATTCGAATTTATATGCAACACATAATCTCTTCCACTCAGATCATCACACATGCGGAAATAAAACAAGCGATAACACATCAAATCATCATACACATTAACAAAGTATGTATGGGGAAAGCTTATAGCTGAAAACCCCGCAGCTATTGTGTATATTATAATGGAGAAATCAAGTAACAAACTCAGTACAATACTCCTCACAAGTACTCGGTACTTTCTCATACAGTTACTCACAATCTAGCTCAGTTTTGAACAGGTTACTGGTTCAAAACTCACCGCCAATTGCCTTGCCTCTATTGCGTGTTTCAATGCTATGGGATGGCCTCTTTATATAGATAAACCACCAGCCTGAACTGCGCAATCCTCATGGGCTTACTCCACCTATCTCTGTGTTGCAAATAGCAACAGTATAGTCACAACTGATAGCTAACTCCACCCTTTCATCTACCTCTTTCACTGGTCTCCACTGAACTGATCATGCACTGTAGTGAACTGATGTGTTCTTGAGCTGAATAATGAGTTACTAATTAATGAATTAAATAATATTTAATTCACTCCACTCATAACTAATTGATTAGCTAGTTAAACTAATCTTAACTAGTTCAACTAAAATAAACAGAACACAACTCCACTAGCTGTCTCATTAACTCCTCCAAACTTCTGCCACTGAAGTCCAACTGAAGTCAACCATGCATGATGCCATCAAACCCTCGGGAACCACGTGATTCCTCTGTCAGATGCATGAGCCACTTCTGTAGCTCGAACTGAAGTGCTCCAAGAGAGTAAACTGCTGTTTATAGTCTAAATATTATTAAGGGTAAATAATATTTGACTTCCCTGTTTTAAGGAGAGGCAGTCTAAAAATAGACTTCGACCTCTTTGACCTCAAAAATAGAGCCTCATCTATTTTTACCAACATGACACATACTTCAAGAATCTCAAACTGGAATCCCCGAATCATGCTCCATATGTCTAAAAATAGACATAGTCTAAAAATAGATTTTGCGCCAGAATTTGCCTGCGGGCCCACTTAGTGAAGGCGACTTCATTTCACTAAGCTCCATCATCTTGCTGCATTTTCAACACTCCACTACTCAATTAACCCACATTCACAATATAGAAGTGGATTTTATTCATCTATTGGGTTTATGGGTCCCTCCACCATTTTATTTACTTAACTAAATAAGAAAAGTAAGAACTCTTCTATTCCAATTAGCTGATGGAAAATTTGGAATATTACACAATCACCTGATATTATTTGATATTGGATTGTGTGGAGCCAATTCCAAATGAAATTATTAAGACTAGATCAAGTTCAAATTCAATAATACGTTGTTTTCTCAAATTTTCCATTTTAATTTTTTCAATAAAGCATCTAAAACTATGTGATGCTCCATTTGCATCCTTCTTCATATTTAATGAAATAAACAAATATATGTATAAGTTGAAATAAAAATAATATACATATGAATATAAATGAATGTATAAATCAACATACCTTTTTAAATGCAAGATAGAAATCTTTTAGCACTGATGTAGAACTTGAATTTGGGTAGTTGCGTACAACATCATCCCAACTATTTTCATTCAACAATTTAACCATTTGTTCCTGTATTCACATATAAACCTTGTGACTGAATAAATAAAGTAAACAATGTTAATATAGTGATATGTATAACAAATACTACCAACAAAAATATATGATATTTAACAGAAACTTATAATCCAGAAATAAGTAAAAATAACAAACTTACTTTAGAAATTCCTCAGACATTTCCTCCATTAATAATTCTCCCAACTTTACACGAGATCTCTAAGGTGTTTTGACATTTACATTTCCTCCATTGATAATTGTTTTGAAAAGTTTTTCATCCTTCACTCCTTGCATTGATCTCCAAGGTATGATAGTCATATCTTTTGGAAGTAGCTTCATTTCAGGACTTGATTTACTGCTGGTACATATCAATGGTTTAGAATTTTTGACCTTTTGAATTTTTATGCCAAATATCTCCCATTGCTAAAAAATTTGATCAATCAATTCCCATATCTCACCAGTTCTAAATTCCAATAGGAAAATTTTATCCATACCTATGAATATTTCAAAATTTACTTTTCCACCTTTTAATTTTTTTTTTCAATTTGATAACCGATTTCCATACAACATTCCTTCTAAAATTCATGATCAACCTTTGTCTTATCCACACCACATTTTTCTTCAAATTCACTATAAATAAATCTGAACCTTTGGATGAAAGTCATAGAAATCCTATACTCGTTATCTGAATTATGATCGCATGCAAATAAATTTTCCTCTGTATCCTATTAAAACAACATAAATAATACATTTCATTTTTTCAAAACACGGGTTATTGGGATATTCCTCCATCAATTTCCTTTGATATTCTACCGAATGGTTTCCTCCAAGTACATAATATTTATATTCAAAACATTTTACTTCTCAAATTCTTATTTGTTAGGAACCTTAAATTTATCAACAAGAGGAATGTAGTCAACCACATGTGCAAAAGGGTTGTACCTCATCAATGTTTTCAAATTGTGAACATGCAAGTGGTGTGGATTTTTCTAATTTTATATTTGAACCATCCTTCATCTAGTTTATAGACTTGAATGGCACTAATTTGAAATCACTGACCACCCTCAATTAAATTTGTCTTCATCAAATGATGTCGAATGTAGTTTGTTTTTTTTTAATAATGCCATCCTCTAAATCAGCTCGTGGTATAATGATTTCCCTGCTTCCTTTCGAATTTTCACTAGGACCTTCACTGTTGTCCATGATTTTTTCAGAATGAGAATTTTTTTGTTTCTTCCACCTATTGGTTATGATATTTTCTTCAATCGAAGCAATCTCATCATCATCAACTAGAAGGAGACATTATTGGGAATTTTTGTTTTTGTTTTTTTTTTATGGTTCTTCTCCTTTCTAACAACGTTTCTAATCTAATCCTCAGTAATGGAAACACATTCTTCATCTTCAGCTTCAACTTAAACTTCCTCATTTTAAAAATTAACATGTCTGCCTTTACTAGATTCATCCCTTTGATATAGTCTTGTAGCATCATGAAGTATTTTTTTTTTCTTCTTTCTCATATCTTCTTCTTCATGTTCATGGAAAATGGCGAAAACATTCATAATATTTCGCTCCATATAATAGATTCCCCCCAACATAATTGGAATTCTCTCAACAAGATACTATAAAAAATATAATATGTCAATAATAACTAAGTTATTAAAAATATAATGATAAAGTTAGAATAACACAAAACACAAAGTGTAAATAAAAACACTTACAATATTCTGTGCAATATTATGTATGATTTGTTTACATATCCTTGAAGAATCTTTCCTCAATTTATACATCGCCAATGTAAAATGATATCTAAGCTTATCATGTGGGTTAGGCAGTTTTGAAAGTATATAAACATTTTCAGAATTCGGAAAAATATATAGGTATAGTACTTTTCCCACCAACTCACAACTTGCAGCATCAAAATTATTACTAGCATATAGATATAATTGTAGATTTTCACCTTGAATATCTTTTAGAAACCATGCATATTTTGTACGAATCAATTGTTTTGATTTCTTCCAGTATGAAACCAAATTATTTTCTTTTCTGGCGACATATCCAACATTTTTAATAATTAACTGTGTAATTCGTTCAACAATATTTTTTGAGTGCCCACCTGCAGCTTTAGATAATGAAATTGTTGACTTTGGTCCTGAAAGATTGACATAAATCTTCCTTGATGCCATTTTCCTGTAAACATATATATGTACATATTTATTAGTAAACCACAAAAAAAATCTGACGTAAACAAAAGAAACAAAATAAAATTTAAAAACAAAAACACATCAGAAACATGTACACCGCATCTAGGTCTAGTGTGCATTTAGATTAATCCAAAATAACAAAATTTAAAATGAGTTCCTTAATATTTTTTTTTTTTACATTTTCTCCCCGAATGTAACTGTAAATTTTTTTTTAATTTTTTACATGTCATCTCCCCAACCCTCCTAGAAAACAAATTTAATTTTTATTTATTTATTTTTATTATGGGCCCTAAATTTAAAACAAGTTCCTTTAAGAAAATTTTATTTATTTTTAGATTTTCTTCGTGACCTCACTGTAATTTTTTTTTTACATCTCATATCCACAATACCATCGATATATATATATTTTTAATATTTTGGAAGCCGATTCTAAGAATTGGGCCCGATTGTTAGAATCAAGCTTGATTCTTAGAATTAGCCCCCTGCCAAGCATGTGGCCGACTCTCGGGCTGTTGGGCTCGAGCGGACGCTCGCCCAAGGGCCCGTCCACCCACATCACAACCACCAAGGGCTAGGTGGGCGCGTCCACTTACCTGGTGGGTGTGTCCACCTGGGCCATAATAGCCAGGTGCCGACCCCAGGTGTGGATTTTTTTTTAAATTCTAGATAATAAATTTATTTTAATTGTTTTTCTATGGTAATATGGATGCAAAAAAAATTATTTTTTGGTATCTCATAATTATTTTTCGTCAAATTCTTCATCAAATGGTCTAAGTAGAAGGGGAAATAACCTTTCAAAAACGAGAATTTTCCATTGAAAATGTTGCTACTCCAAAAAATCGTTCCACTTTTTAAAAAAAAACTCGAGAAATATGGATGTGATGTGAGGAATAGTGACAATGAAAGTTCTTATAGAGAAAAAATTACGGAATTGCTTTTCTGCAGCGTAAATGTGGAATAAAAAATATGATCAATATTAAAAAAAATTAAAATCTATAATCAAGTAAATGTTATATAAATAATTAAGATTATTTTAATTTGGAAAAAAATATTAAAATAAAAATGTGTAGGAAATTTAAATCGAAATTACGTTCAATATTCAAGATAATATTTTAGTAGAAATTTTTTAAATAAATTGTAGAAATTTTTTTTGTAGGGCCATACTTCACGTGAAAATTTTTAGCGAAAAATTTTAGAGGGAAATTTTGGAGGGAAAATTTCATTATTTCAGCTATATATTATCATTAGGATAGAGAACATTTGCATCATGCAACATATTTTATTTTAATGTTATGGAATCCTTTGATACTAAATTTTCATTGTATGAAGCATCAATATGTTCGTCATGTAACAACTCTATTCATATTTATGAATATAATGAGAGAAATAGTGACAAAGGGCAAGATGAAATATTTCAAATAAATAGAGAGTCACAATTTCCACTTAATCTTAATCCTAAGGACTTTGAGAGAAATAGTGATGAATGGCAGGATGAAGAATTTTCAGTGAATAGAAACTCACATTTTCCACTTAGTCCTAATCCTAAAGACTATGAGAGCAATAGTATGAATGCCAGGATGTATAATTTTAAGTGGATAGAGAGTCACATTTTCCACTTACTCCTAACCCTAAGGACTATGAGAGAAATAGTGATGAATGGTAGGATGTAGAATTTTCAATGGAAAGAGAGTCACATTTGCCATTTAGTCCTAATTCTAAGGACTATGAGAGCAATAATGATGAATGGCAGAACAAAAAAAAATTCATTAAATAAAGAGTCACATTTTCCACTTAGTCCTAACCCTATGGACTTTGAGAGCAGTAATGATGAAGGGGAGGATGAAGAATTTCCAATAAATCGAGAGTCTCAACCACTTAGTCCTAATCATATGGACTATGAGAGCAGCATTGACGAAAGTGAAGATGAATACTTTCCAATAATTCGATAGTCGAAATTTCCACATAGTCCTAATCCTATGGACTATGAGAGAAATAGTGATGAAGGGAAAGATAAATATGGTGAATAATATCCTACAAGTCAGTATTTCAATACCATAGATGATGGCATTAAAAATTTTCATGCCTCCGAATATGGTAATGAATATTTTTCAAACAATGATGGTGGTGAATTTCATAACTATATTGAAAATGATCATAGTAAGAATAGTATTCGTCCTAATGATGATGGAAATTCTTTTTCAGAGAACAATGAAACGATGGAGATGTTGCTAGCAAGTATTGCACCTAGGAGTAGGAGTAGACCTTTTCATATCGATCCAATATGTTCTAGTTATACAAGGGGTAGAGTAGAATATCTCACGAGAATAAGTTCTATCAGTGATCTCATTTCAAGTGACTATTGTAAAAAGGATTGCTTGAAACATAGTTATTTCAAGTTTTCTTTGGAGAAAAGGAAGAACTGTTTGTGAATGAATAAAAGCATGCAGAATTCATATGTAGTGCAATGCATGCAATCTACACTAGACGGTTATTATTGTCATATTGGGTCTTTATTTCTCTATAGAAAGGCTTTCAAAATGTTTCATTCAATTGGTAATTTTATTCTATCAAGAATCCAATATAATTTGGAAAAGGATCCTACATATTATTCATAATTTGGTCATAAACGAGAGTTTGGGCCACTAGCAAACACTGCAATGTGATGGATGGAAGAATTGTTTTCAAAACATGGAGAGTGTTTGCCGAATAGAGATACAATACATATTCCAGATAATTTCTCAAGATGAGAAATATGTAACTTATACAAGGAATATGCAAAATGTGTTCAAGGAAATGGCCATTTTATTACAAATCAATAATTACTGCATATTTGGAAGAGATAATTCAAAAATGTTTGTATTCCTAAGAAGACAAGGATAGGGGTCTGTAGTACATGTGCTTCTTTAAAATAAAAAAGGGATAGATGTGAAGGAGAAGAAAGAGGTAAGCATTCATAACATTATTATTTTAAATTGTATAGTGATAAACTATGAAAGTTTATTTTATTTTATATGTAGATTCCATTGTCAAAGCACTTCAAGAGCATCATGAACAACAAAAAAGTGAAAGGAAAAAGTTTCACAATCTTCAAAAGAAGTGTTATGATAATCCAAATAAATATTTGTGTTTGATAACCGATGGTATGGACTAGAAGAAAACACTTCTACCACATTTTTTTCGCACACCCAAAAATTTGCAGGAGGAAAATTTTATCTAGTTTCACTTGGTCAGTTGTATGGTCTTCAATGGGAAAATGGCACCAAGAGTTTACTTCACAACTCCAAATATTCATAATGATGGAAATTTGACAATAATCATAATTCATGAGGTTATTTCTCATTGGTGTGGTAATCTCCCTGAAATTTTGTATCTACAATTAGACAAGACTTGTCGTGAAAAAAGAAATCAGATTGTTTTTAGATATCTAAACATTTTTGTTCAATTGAGAATTTTTCATAAGGTAAATTCTGGTTTCCTTCTTATTGGGCACACTCACGACCATATTGATCGGATTTTCAATTGTTTTTCAGTAACATTGAGGAGGAAGGATCTTGGGAGCTTTCCATAATTAATTGAATGTATTAAGAAATCATATATGCCAGAGACTGTTTTTCACGTGTTAAAATAAATTGTTGACATGCGATGGTTTATTCTTGGATCACATGGTGAGGAGAAATGCATTGAAAAAATTAATGAAATTAGCTTCCAACATCAATTTCGTATCAAAAAACTTGGTGGGAAAACACTTATATGGGGCAAGAAGTATTCAGCTAATGCAGAATGGGCGTTGTCATTAGGTTTTAAATTTTTGAACTTCATTCCAGATCATCCAATATTTGCATCAAATATATTGTTATTACAATCAGTTGGTGAAGTTCATAATGCATGAAGGCAGAAGATAAATATATATTATTCTAAATGCATAGAAGAAATTACAAATCCATTATATATACATATGAGTACTTTGATGTTGCTGATTCAGTTTTGTGGGAGTCCTTTTTCAATTATCAGAGTGATATCATTTCAAGACCAACAAATGAAGATATGATTTTGAAGACTCCTTTTATTCGACAACAAAATGTGCCAAATGAATATGAGGAAACAAACATTGTTGAACAACAACAATCACAAGGTATTATTAATTCTACATAAGTGGAAGAAAGAGAAATATATATTGGTTCCAGAAGATCTCGTGCACAACATGAAGCCATGGAATACCTTTAAAGGGGTTTAGTACATGATATTAAGGAGGGTTGCATGATTGCATTGTTAGCACATGAAGATCCACATGGCTATCCATTATGTGTTTCCAAGGTTATAAATATCATTATAGAAAATTAAGCTGTTACATGTGTTGAAGTACATTGCTATGCCACAAACACACACCCACTCAATGGTGTGTACAAGCCAGAGATGGTAGTTGATAAAAAAATTGGTAGAAAGAGAAAAATAAAGGGTAAAAATATAAATCGCCGCACAGACCTGTTAAAATTGGAGGAAGTTGAAATAATTGTTTATGACTTCAATTTAACAAAGAGATGAAATCTTCGCTCGAGGACAATAGATATTTTGAAGAGGTTGCTACCAGAAGAAATTGTGTTGAGATGGAAGTTTGTTGAACCTATTTGTATATCTAGAAGAATTTTGAAACCTCAAGTATTGGGCATGCATGTTGACTCAGGTGGGGCACTAGTTGATGAAAGAGAAGAATATGGAACATATTCATCTACATCCAGTCATTCATTGGAAGATGTAAATTTTGATGGCGTGCAAGAAAATATGAGTAATTTTGAATAATTGTCTAAGACAATTTATATAAATGATGTCTGCATTGATCAATGAAAATGATATTTTAACTTATATATGATCTTACATGACGTTATGAGTCATTTTTACGTTTGTTGGATCATATGTTTTAATTATGATGAATTAAGTTATCTAAAATATTCACTATATAACAATAACTTGGAGAAATAATTTATGTTTCATTGCATTATTTTAGCCATATAATTTGTTCATAATATCATGGTTGAAATATGTTGGAAAATTAATGTTTTTAAATTCTATGGGTGAAAAATTGTGAAATAGCTTTTATATTTAACATTATGGTTGAAAATAATTACAATTTTAGGGATTTTAAGTGTCATGATATTATATGTTAAACGACATGGATAAAAATTATTGGAATTTAAATGTGTTTAAAGTCCCATTATTTTATATTTAATGTCATTACTAAAAATATGTTTAAATTGTACCCAGAAAATAAAAATGGTATTCTAGCACCAACATTAGTATGTTTTTTCCATTTATTTGGCACATAAAAATTGGTTTTACTGCCATTTTTAAAAAATGTTGCAAATTAACCCTGGAAAAAAAAAACCTCGTTCTTGAATACAAAATTTTTGTTTTTGGGGGGTTTTTTGGCTAGAGTTCCCATTTTCAATTTATAGTTCTTGTTCCAAAGTTTATGTTGCTCATTGCAGAAAAAATTACACCAAAAAATATAAACCTCGATTGCATGGAACAGGTCACAACTCATCGGATCATAGAAACACATATTGAGAACAATCGCCAGCAGAATATCCAACTATATCGGGTTTCAAAGCTAACCAACTTCTGCACCGAGGAAAGTGGCTCACTAGAGACCAATTTCAGCATAAGTTTCCCCATCTCATGGAGGCACTCAATGCAATGGGGAACATTACTTCCTAACAGGGGAGGAATGGTCTAGTTGGATATTGGTGCCCACCCACCTATTCCACTTGGAATCCCACCATTGTTTCTTTCAGTTTTTTAGTTTCCTTAACTGTAGCACATTTTACTATTTTTGGTCGATTTTTTGGTCCTAAACTTCTAGTGCCATTTTAAGGCCCTAAACGACATTTTTTGGGAAAACCAGGGCAAAAAAAGGATTTCAATTGATGGTTTCCTCTTTAAAGTTGTAGTCCTTGGATATATATTTCTAATGAGGTATTGTGCATGTTAAATGGAGATTGTATGCCAAAGTTACGACCCCGAGAATTTGATGTACCAATTTACCCAAACGGGGCCCATAGTTTTGGTGCTTCATCTCCTATGGTTAGGTTTTTGGATGATTAGGATTTTCTACAGTTTCTTAATAATGAATAGGCCTTAGAGCCTCATTATAACATAGTCAAAAGCATGTATCCCTCACATCTCTTCTCAGATATAAGCTACCATTTCTTGAGCTAGTTTATTTCCATTCTGTCTATAAGAATATCTTAGTTCTTTGATATTAATGAAATGAAGTTTTATTTCTGTTGCATCTATGTATTTATGGTTATATTTTCATTATGTTGCGTCCCTATCTAAGTTCAGACCACATAGTTTTGGAGTCTATACATAGTCCTTAACATGTGATTTGATCTGTATTGAGACTTTGGCAGACGATTCTGCTACTCCTACCAATCCACCCTTGACCGGTCCATTAGGACCTCAGTTATTGTGGCTAAACCCTAAAGGTTCTACCCATGTTTATAATATCATATATTTGTCAGTTTTCTACCCCATGGTAGAGTTTGAGACCTTGTTACCTTCTCCATTAACAATGTCAGCTCCCATGTCACCATTACTTCCTCTTAATGAGGCATTACCGACTCCTTCGTCTACACCTTTCAATTCTACTTGGGAAATTAAATTAGTATTGTATATAGCTCCTGTAAATTTATCCAATGTTTCCATGCCCACATCATATTCTACGCGACCATGATGATTCATCCTAGTCAGCTGGTAGGATCAAGAGAATTTTTGGCAAATTTTGCTCAACCAATGATTCATGTTCCTCAGTTAGGCGTGGTTACATTTGGAAATATGTGGGGAGGGGGGGGGGGGGGAATTAGCTGTTCCTAGTTATCATGGGGGAAACATGGCTTATAACATGTCACAAACCTAGTATGGTTCTTTTTTTAGAGGGGCACCACCTACGAGTACCTTTCCTAGACGGGCTAGTTTACCTAGATGAAACCCTGTTTCTAGTGTCGTCACTCATACGGTTATTCTCCTTATGTCGGTCCTAACACCCAGACTGGTATGCATTATCATCCTGGTTACAACCCTATGAGTAGTCATGCTCTTGGGTGTCCTTTTCTCTCTGGGGGCACACACCCTAGGGGGAAGAATCCTTACACCACTCATTCTGGCCCACAAAAATCATACGACGAGGTGAACCCATTCCTTAACCAATAATATATGCATCAAAATCCATATATGGGGGGGGGCAAGGTTGGTCAGGGGAATCTACTTCCTATGATCCATTTAGAAAACTCCACAATTTGTGTATATCCTCTCTTGATTTACCAGATTTGGAAAAGTTCACTAATGAACCCATTCGACATGATCCTTGGTGGCCACCCATGCCCACCAAATTTCCATCTGATATTTCCATGTTTGAAGGGAAGCCTTAGGAGAATTCCTCCACCCACATTACCACCTATCACTTATTGTGTTCCTATAATTATTTGGTGGATGATTCTATTAAACTTGGCTTGTTCTAATGTACGTTAGCTGGGGAATTTTCTAAGTGTTATATGGATTTGAATACTGCATCCTATAGTGACTTTGCCTCCTTAGCTCTAACCTTCTTGACACACTTCCAGTTGTATACCCGGTATGATATCGACTATGGTCTCTTGTTAAACTTCAAACAAGATGATGCCATGTTAATTCTGATCACATTCATGAGTGGCGTCATGGAAAGAGGTTAGTGAGAACCGAGTTACGTGATGAAATCTTACGTAAATGGTTCATGTTCTCTCTCTGACCCCAGATTTCCAAGGATGTGTCCATGTTTTGAGTCATTGCCAAGGAGAAAGCCATTTTAGCTACCCAATAGTTGGATTGTATCTATTCATAGTCAGGTACTCTATATGAAGTGTTTCCTAATGCCCCTCCTAAACCTAATCCTCACCCACATGCTGATGACGTGATTGGGTTTGTTTTCGATTCTTTGAGCCAACTTGCTGCCCAACTTGGGAATTTTTTTATTACATCTCAAGCCACAAAAAATGCATGTGACTCTTCTAAAGCACCATGTCGTAAGAAATCCACCAAAATTATTACGGTGAAGACCACTCAAATGAAGAACAACCAAAAATATAGTGGTGAGAAAAAAAAAAGAATAAACAAAAGAATGAAATTTCTCAGGAACCCCAAACCAACCCTTAAAAAGAAGGAGGGGGAACCAGTGAACATCATCATAAAATTAAATTCTCTTGTAAAATCTGTCAAGGCGACCACCTCACTCATGAGTGACCTCGGATTGATGAAGTCCATAGGCTCCTTTCACCACCATCTACTCAACAGCCTACTATTTTGACTCATCCTTTCCTTGCAAAACCTTGGCAACAGATCATTGTTCAACCTCCTCCACCTCCGCAAGGGGGAAACGAGGGGTCGGTTTCTCATTCCACCAAATTTCATCCATATTTATATGAAAAAAAGACGTTAATGTGATTAGTGAGCCAAATAATATGATTTTCGTGAGTCAATTTATTCTTCTAAGGACTCACCCGATCCACCTACTTCCAATGGACCTCTCACGTTAGATAAGCCTTTGGATCTTTTTTATCGCCCCCTTAAGAGTGTCATCAGTAGGGAAACACAAAATCCATATGCCCGGGCCACTCAACATTACAATATTGTTAAATATCTTACCGAGGATCCTTGTCCCATGTCTTCCCTATAGGTTTTGCAAAGTTTTCCTTAGCAGCGCAAGGCCTTGTTTTCTATGATTGGTGAAGTCGATCTATATAACTCAAGTCTCATTCTATTTAATGCTGATAAGGCTACTCCTTGCCTTTCCCATCATATCACTTTTCAGATTATCACGTGTGTTTTCCACATTAATATTCATCGCACTCGTTGGATTACAAACTACTCCTTGGTCGTAGTTGGTTTTATTCCATGACCTCCATTGCCTCATCTTATTTTCGTTTACTTTGCTTTCCTCATGGAGGAAAAATTGTCACTATTGACAAACTTTACTATTTTGTACCATCAACCAAAATTTCCACTACAGGGAATTCAGTACCACTCGTGGGAGGTCACCCTGGTCAATTTCAGAGTATTGGAGCAGGACTCTTTAAAAGTTCAACTCTTATGGGAGTTTTCCCTCAAATACTTCTGCATAACACTCCTTCTACCTCTACGACTGGTCATGTCCATATGATCTCTTCTCGCACTTATGGATCAGGAAGTGGTTCCTTCTGAGACTGATCTAGATCAATATGGTGAGAAGATTCCTTTAATACCAGTAGGACCTGCTTATCAACCATCTAGGTGGGTTCCACATCCGATGAGTCTCATGATGCCATTTCAGTACCACCCAATTATTTCCTTTTTCCTTCTTATGGTACTGACTTTCCCCTCTATTGTGACTTCCTCGACTTCTCGTTACCATCTGATGAATCTATTTGAGAATTCATGTTGATTTCTGACCATCCTTGGAGAGCTTTCCATCATCGTTCTTATTTCTTCCCCCACGTAAAGAGTTTGGATGTGTCTTATAAAGTCCCAGTTTCCTCTAGAAATGCCAATGTTTCCCCAAACTTGCAATGGATTTTTTCTATTTCTTTTGACGGGAACTTGGCTAACATTTCTACTACCATTTCTATTAATATTTCCACAAACGAACGAGGTGTCGCGGAAAATATATTGATTGGGGATGATTTCACTCCTTCTAAGATTTACACCTATATTTCCCTTTCCAAAGAATTATGAGACGTCTTTGTTTGGTTTTATGATGAAATGCCTAGCATTAATCCACGAATTGTCCAACATGAGATTAATTATTATCCTAGATCCAATCCTATTCAGTAGAAACTTTGGTCGGTTAACCCATCTAAAGAAACCACTATTAAAGTCGAAGTTCAAAAACTTCTTAATGTTGGTTTTATCTATCTTGTGCCTCTGACGAAATGGATCTCTAATCTCATTCTAGTTTATAAGAAACAAGGAACTATTCAAGTCTGTGTTGGTTACCGTGATTTGAACCTAGTCTGTCCAAAAGAAAAATATCATGCACCCTTCATTGATCAAATTCATGATGCATGTACTGGTAATGCTATATTTTCCTTTATGGATGGTTTTTCTGGTTATGACGAGATCAAAATTAAACCTGAAGGCAAAAAAAAAAACTGCATTTATCTATCCGTGGGGTACATTCACCTATCATAAAATTCCCCTTGGTCTCAAAAATTTTGGTGTCAATTTATAGCGGGTCATGTCTTATACGTTTCACGATATCAAACACATCGTTGAATTTTATCATGATGACCTTACTTCCCATTATTTTCTTCACGAGGATCATCTTGCACACCTTCGAGAAGTTTTTCTCCAATGTTGATATTAAAAAAATCTGGCTTAATCCGAACAAATGTGTTTTTTTGTGGACGATCTGGATGATTGTTAGGTTTCATTGTTTCACAAGCAGGGATTAGTGTTGATCCCTAAAATTTTGAGGTGATTATCAACCTGCCTCCTCCTTGTACTATTCGTCAACTTTAAAAATTTCAGGGGAAATCCAATTTCTTACGACGATTCATTTCCAACTATACCCACATTACAAAAGGCTTCATGCACTTATTGAAGAAAGGAGTATCTTTCATTTGGGATGACCAAGCCCAACGATCATTTGAAAATATTAAACACCTTTTTTTTGTCCACACCCTTACTGAGCCTTCTTGAATTCAACTTATATTTTTGGTTATATCTCGATGCATCATAGTCTTCCTTAGGTATGGTCATTGTCCAAGAAGACTATATGCACAATTAACATCCTATTTACTATCTTAGAAAAGGCATTATCGGTCCTAAGTTCATTATTCCCTTGTTGATAAGTTAGCATTTGCAATAGTTATTGTTGTACAATGATTGAGGCATTATATTCTACTGCTAAAGATGATCGTCATTGCTGACTCCAACCCCATGAAGCACATTCTTAGCAATCAAATCATAGGGGGGAAATACTCCAACTGGATTGTCATCCTTTAGGAGTTCAATTTGGAGTTTTCTATTGCTAAGTCTAAAAAATCATTAGTTTTCATTGAGATCCTTTTTCAGTTGCCTCAAGATGATGAGGAAATTGTGGTCATGGATCCTTTTCCTGATGAATCCATGTTCCTCATTAGTAATTATGACCTTTGGTATGGAGACATTCTTCTCTAGCTCCAAACACAACGTTTTCGAACCGAAATATCTTGTGATGACCGCCGCCATATATGCCATTTGCCTTGACATTATCTCATTAAAAAAAGTTACTGATAAAACAAGAACTATTACCTTAAAATGAGAACTCTAGCCCAAAAAAAATAAAAAAAAACATGACAAAACACCACAAAAATGAAAAGTGTGTATTCTAGAACGATGTTTTTTTAGGGTAAAATTTCAACATTTTATTAAAAACTAATTTTTTTTCTTGAAAAAGGGATTGAAAAAAGCCCTTGAGACAAAAATTGTTGATGTTGGAATAACAAAAAAAAACCGGGTCACAATTTTGACACTTTTTAACAATGGAATTAAATATAAAATATTAGGACTTAAAAAAATCGTAAAATTCCAACAATTTGGAGACACGATGTTAAAGATAAAAATATCATGTCTCAAAGCCTTATAATTTCCAACAATTTTCATCGATCTTGTTAAAGATAAAATATCTTGATTCTAAAAAACCCTAAAATTGTAATTGTTTTCAACCATAACATTAAATATAAAATATCATAGCTCAGAAAAACCTTAATATTTTGACAAATTTTTGACCATTGTTTTAAATGTCTTAAGTGTTTAACATATTTGAACCATGAAATTATGGAAAAATTATATGACTAAAACAATTTTTAAAAATGAACAAGTAAATGAAAGATTTATTATTCCAAGATTAATTTTTATTTTAAAGGCTAAAAGTATAGCTCTTTAAATCTAAAAATCAACCATTAAAACGAAGTGTCCCCTTTAAATGAGGCATTAAATTTTCAAAAAATTTAAAAGTATCTTATAAGAAATGTTAACAATAAATAATATCATGGCAATATCACTGTATAATTTAAAAATTCAACATTAATTTCTAATGTTTTTTTGCTTTTAATCAAAATATCAACAAATGATAACAATAAATAATATCATGGAAATATCAATGCATAATTTAAAAATTCAACATTATTTCTAATATTAATCAAAATATCAACTTTTGTATATTCAATATAGCATAAATTGTTTTTGTAATTCATTGTTGCATTGCGGATATTATAAATAGATGAATTATTCACAATTAAAACATATAATCCAACAAAAATAGAAATGACTCATAACTTCATGTAAGATCATATGGAACTAAAAATATTTATTTTAGGTTACCATGCAAACATAATTTACATAAAATTTCTTAGAAATTTATTCAAAAGCAATCATAGGTTCTGGCACACCATCAGAACCTAGACCTTCAGATGAATGAATGGATGCATATGAATATTATCCATATTCGTCTCTTTCATGAAATGATGCTCCATCTGAGTCAACATGCATGCCACTATTTTAGGTTTCAAAAGTCTTGTAGATCTACAACTAGATGCAAGAGAGTTTCAATTCAAAATTATTTCTTCTGGTAGTAATTTATTCAAAATCTATATGGTTTTCATGCGAAGATTTCCTCTCTTTTTTCAAATTGAAGTCATACACAAGTATGCCAACATTTTCCAATTTTAGGAGGTCGGGGCAGCAACGATTTATATTTGTGCCCTTTATTTTTCTCTTTCTGCCAATGTTTTTATCAATTACCATCTCTGGCTTGTAGACACCATTGAATGGGTGGGTATTTGTGGAATACCAATATAATTCAACAACTGTAATATATTCATTTTATTTAATGAAATTTATAACCTTGGAAACCCAAAATTGATAACTAAGTGGATCTCCATCCGCTAAGACTGCTATCATGCAACCCTCCTTAACATCCTATATAGAACCCCTGTAAAGGTCGTCCATGGCTTCACGTTGTGTATGTGATATTCAGGACCAATATAGATTTCTCTTTCCTCTACCCGTGGAGAATTAATAATACCTTGAGAATGTTGTTATTAAAAAATGTCTTTCCTCATGATCATTTGACATATTTTGTGGCCAAATAAATGGAGTCTTAAAAAGCATATCCTCATTTGTTTATCTTGAAATCATATCACTTTGATTATTAAAAAAAAACTCCCACAAAAATGAATCAACAACATAAAAGTACTCATATGTATCTCTAATAATATTTTAATTTCTTCCAGGCATTCAAAATAATTTATATCTCTCTTATGCCTTTGTGCATTATGGAGTTCAACAACTGATTGTAATGAAAATATCTTTGATGCAAATATTGGATGCTATCGAATGAACTTCACAATGCTAAACATGATGATGACCCCCATTTTGCAATAGTTGAATACTTCTTGCCCCATATAAGTGCTATTCCATCAAATTTTTTGATACGAAATTGATGCTAGAAGATAATGTCATTAAGTTGTTCAATGCATTTATCCTCACCATGCAATCCAAGAATACACCTTCTCATGTCAATAGTTTATCCCAACACATGAAAAAAAGGATCTGGAATGTATGTTTTATTAATACATTCAATTAATGATGGAAGGCTCCTAACATATTTCCTCCTCAATGTTACTAAAAAACGACTGAACATCTGATCAATATGGTCATGAGTATGTACAACTAGAAGAAAACCAACCTTTACCTTTTTAAAAATTCCCAATTCAACAAGCATGTTTAGATACACAAAAAGAACTTGATTTTTGTTTTCACAACTCGTGTTGTCTAATTGTACATACAAAACATTAGGAATAATACCAGAACAATGAGTAACCACATAATGGATTATAGCTATGGTCATATTTGTATCATTATGAAAATTTGGAGCTGTGAAGTAAACCCTTCGAAACATATTCCCATTTAAGACCATACAACCAACCAAGTGAAACTAAATAAAATTTTCCTCCTTTAATTTTTTTGCTTGCAGAAAAAATGTGGCAGGAGTGTTTTCTTTTGGTCCATACCATCAATTACTAAACCAAAATATTTATTTGGATTATCGTAACACTTATTTCGATGTTTATACAATTTTTTTCTTTCACTTGTTTGTTGATTGCAATGTTCTTGAAGTGCTTTGACAACAGAATCCACACATAAAATAAAAGAAATCTATTAATAAATATATTTTCATAGTTGATCACTATCCAATTTTTTTAAAAAATTATGAGTGCATACCTCTTTCTTTCCCTCGACATTTATCCATTTTTTCTCTAAGAGAAGCACATGTACTGCAAACCCCCATCCTTGTCTTCTTAGGAATAACAACATTGTTGAATTTGTTCTTCCATAACCTTATAAAATATGAATATATAATAAAATTAACAACTCCTTCAGCACCTTCTCCATATTCTTTGTATAAGCTGTAGATTTATCGTCTCGAGAAATTATCTGGAATATGTATTGTGTCTTTATTTGGCACACACTCTCCATGCTTTGAAAATAATTCTATCATCCATGAAATAGTAGTATTTTCTAACGGCCCAACTTCCTGCCTATAACGTACTTATAAATAATATCTTGGATCCTTTTCAAGTCTTTCTTGGATTCTTGAGAAACTAAAATTACTAATTAAATGCAAAATTTTGAAATCCATTCTACAAAGAAATAAATTCCCAATATGATAATGATAACCTGCTACTGTAGATTTCATGCAATCCACTAAATATGAATTTTTCATTCTTCTATTCATTGACAAATATATTTTCATTTTCACCAAAGCATACTTGATTTACATATGTTTCAAGTAATCCTTTCGACAACATTCACCTGAAATCAAATCACTGATAGAAATTATTCTTGTGAGATTTGTTGTCCTAAGCCTTGTATAACTGGAATATTTTGGATTGATATGAAAAGGTCTACTCCTACTCCTAATTAAAACATTTTCTTGCAACAACTTCATCATTCCATTATCCTTTGTAGAATAATTTTCATCACCATTAAGAGGAATATTATCCTCACTATGATTATTCTGAACATAGTCAAGAAATTCATCATCATCATTGCTTGGAAAATATTCAATACCATCCGCTCTTGAAGACAATTCTTCACTACCATCATCTGCTCTTTTGAAATCCTGACACAAACAAAATTCTTCACCATCTTCATCCATTCTTTCGAAATCTTCCCTTAGAGGATTCCATTCTTCATCACCATGAGTTCCTTTGAAACACTCACTTAGAGAAAATGCATTATTCAGATTTGTGCCTCTAAAATTATCATTTGCAAGAAACTCTTCATCCCCCCCTTCATAACTGGTTCTCTCATAATCCTTAGGATTAGGACTCATTGGAAAATATGACTCTCTTTTTAGAGTCAAATTATATTTTGCAGAAAATTATTCATCCTCAACTTCATCAGTGGTGGTCTCGTAATCCTTATGATTAGGCCTACATGGAAACATTGAATCTATATTTAATAGAAATTCATCATCCTCCCCTTCATCAATGGTGCTCTCATAATCCTTAAGATTAGGCCTAAGTGGAAGCTTTTAATCTCTATTCACTAGAAATGTTTCTCCCCCCCCCTCCACCGTCCCCTTCCTCAATGGTGCTCTCATAGTCCTTAGGATTAGGACTAAGTGGATGCTTTAAATCTCTATTTATTGGAAATTCTTCACCCCCTCTTCATCATTGGTGCTCTCATAATCCTTATGATTAAAACGAAGTGGAAAATTTGACTCTAGAAAATTTTCATCCCCCAGTTCATCAGTGGTTCTCTCATAATACTTAAGATTAGGATGAAGTGGAAATTTTTGACTCTGGAAATTCTTCATCCCCCCTTCATCAGTGGTGCTCTCATAATCCTTGGGATTGGGACGAAGTGGAAATTTTGACTCTCGAAATTATTCATCATGCCCTTCATCATTGGTGCTCTCATAATCCTTAGGTTTAAGACTAAGTTGAATAACTGACTCTCGATTTAAAAAAATTCCTTTTTTTTGCCCTTCATCAATTTTTTTCTCATCATCCTTATGATTATGACCAAGTTGAAAATTTGACACTCTATTCATAGTGAACGAACTCTAGTTATATTCATCAATCTGAATAGAGTTGTTTCATGACGAAGATGTTGATGCTACAGAAAGAAAAAATTCACCACAAGAAGAATCCATGACTTTCAACAAGAATATGTTGAATGATACAAATGCATTCTCCACCAATGAAAATATATAGTTTAAAGAATGAAAATTTCCCTCTAAAATCCCCCCCCAAAAAATTTCGCTAAAATTTTTTCCCTCCAAAGTTTTCCCCCAAAAATTTTCGCAATAAATTTTCCCTCCAAAAATTTTGTTTGAAATATTTCCCTCCAATTTTTTTGTCTAAAATGTATTTTTTACTAAACTGCTGGTCTTGAAATATTTCACCCTACTTTCTATTCAAAATATCCACAAAAATATTCCTTCCATGCATTCCTTTGAAACTAAAATATCTTTTTTATTTAAATGATTTAATATTCACTAAGTAATTAAAATATTTTTTATAATTTACGTTTTATTTTTTAGCCGAAATTGAGTAAAAGTTAATATAGACCTATAATATCAACTAAATATTAATTTTCTTAATTTTAATTTTAATCCCACATTTGTGAAACACTAAAGATATTGCAAAATCTTCGCTATATAATAGCAATCATTGTTTCTATTCCTCACATCACATTAAGTCTTCTGGGTTTCTTTAAAATGTTTGGAGAAATTTTGTTGAGGCGTTGCATTGGAATTGATAACACGTTGAACGCAAGTTTTTCGCATTTAAAAGGTTAATTTTCCTTCTATTTTGACCATTTAAAGATAAATTTGGGGAAAATTTGCTCTTTTTGTAGTGTTTATGCTCCAAAACTACTTTTTCTAATTTTGTTTTGAAATATTTTATGGAAAAAAAATATAAATATCCCTATTTTTATATGTTTTTATAGCGAAAAAGATGAAAAAAATCTCAAATTTGTAGGGCTTTTAGGAGAAAAAATAAGAAAAAATTATATTTTTAGGGCTGTTAGGTTCCTCAACGAAACAAAAAACAAAAAACAACCATTCACATAAAAGAAACACTTATATTTATTTTATTTTATGTTATTCTAAAAAATGCAAAAAATGGGTAAAAAAAAATATTTTTTTTAATTATTATTATTTTTTAAAACCATGTGGTATGTTTTAATTTTTATTGTTTTTTAATTTCATATATATATATATATATATATATATATATATATATATAGATATATAGATATATATAAAATTTGTTTTTTATATGAAAAAAAATCAATTTGGGGTCGGAGGTCGGTGGGCGACACTGCGATAGCTTGCCCGCCAACCTCCGACATCGAGGAGTGCCTTTACAGAGCACCTGAACACCATCTATCCAAGAACCCCTGAACATAGTACCAAATAATTTAAAAAGCTTTATTGAAAAATTAAGTTGGAAAAGCTGATAAAGAAATGTCTTATGAATGTTGAGCTTGATCCCACTCTCAATCATTTCATTTGGAATGGGCTCGACACTATCCAATATCAAATAATACGAGGTGATTATGAAGACATTGCAAAATTCATACCTAAAATGGAATATCCCCTAGTTATTGCAGATATTCCTCATGGTTTTAATTTCCCAGACATTGAATATGATAGTGAAACTTATACTTATCAATTTTTTAGTAAATTGGCTACGATATTTAGAGAAGTCACAACATCAACATTTTTTAGATTTGTGACGTTTCATTCAGATACAAAATTTTCAATGTTATTAACAAGCTTCAAGGGAAAATAAAAGTCAAGGATGAAGCTTACATGGTCAAACATTGAAGTTTTATGTTTGATTAATGTTAAAAAAAATTATTTATGTACAATTGAACTTTTACTATGTCATGTTTTTTTCTTTCTAAATATGGCTACTTCTATTATAAAATAAAAATCACAAATATACATTTTTCATCCTCTGAAATTGTTGCGTTAGCCAATTCCAATGGGAAATAGCAAGTTAAAACATTCAAAAGAGGGGCTTCTCCAGAAGGGGAAACCAACCCAAGAAACTTGTCCATGTATCAGAGAAAATGTTTCCCTTATAGGGAAACCAACTTTAAACATCATTATGCAATGCGTAAAAAATGTTAAGAGAACTAGACCATAACTAGACCATAGCATAGAAAAGAGACAAGTGGGAACCAAGAGGTTAATCTGGCTGCTTCTTATCATCCTGCAACGGCTTTTGAGGTGGCTCCTCCTCAATGCGGCACCTGTACTTGAAGATGTCTTGCTCTAGCTTGGATAGTTGGGAATCCAACGATGAAGAGGAGGTCGAGTGAGCACCTGTCTCATAATTCTTGTCTTCTTCATTAGAGTTGCAGCTGCCATCACTGTTTGAGGCGTCCTCGGCTAACTTAACCAGCAAAGCCACCATTTTGCATTGAAGATTGAGGGAGGAAGGAGACATGGTGGATTTTCGCATCTGTTTCCTGGAGCATGAGCCAGAGGGCCTGGAAGAGGCTTCAAGAAGGTGCATGGACAAATGAGAGGAGAGGTTGTGAGGATCCCGGACCTCAGGTGCAACCAGATTTAGAAACAAGTCCATAGTTCTACGAGCCATGGCATGAATTGAAGGACGGGATGGGAGGCCAGAACCTCCACCTCTATGGCACCGCATGCGGTGGCATTGAGGCATGGCTGAAGAAAAGCTACAAGAATGTGAAAGAGGCAGAGGAGGAGGACAGGAAGTGTGAGAGAGAGTAGCTTGGGCTGAGGGATGTTGCAGGGCCTCGACAGAAGTAGAATTGGCACAGGAGGAGACAGATCCAAGACCGAGAATAGCACAAACGCCAAAGGATAATGTCTGAGGGACAATGCCATTGTCCATATATGGCCGCAGGAAGAGTAAATTTGCAGATGGAGGAATGAATGCACAAAGGACGAATTTAATTCTCACTAGGTGTAGAGAGGACGTGACCGATGTTTCAAGGCTAGAGGAGTTAATATCACCTATGCCACATATATTAATAACCACGTTGGAGCCATGTGCCTCCTTGTGACGAGGATGACTACCAGGTGATGGCGCGGCCAGGTGGCTGCTGGCTGGATCGCTAGTGAGCACCCACATCCGAGGTTTTACCATGTCATGTTACAGGCATAAGTCAAATATTGTTTCTTATGAAGATTAGTCTATTATAAATGATTATGAGTTCATCCATGTTGAATGATGGAAAAAATAGGATAACTATAAGCCTATTCTTCTGAATCGAGTAGATGGGAAGGGTCATAGTCAGGTACTTGTTCATGATGTTGTCGTTAGAAAACTAACATATGATGATAAAGATGAAAAATGAGAGATAGTTAACATTTATCAAAAAACACAAACATTGATTAACTATCTTATATATCTATGCTCAAATGAAGGAGATTGGGTTTTGGATTTATTCTCAGGTTCAAGTACGTTTTATTATATAAAATTGAATTTTAATATTTTATTTTTTAGATATTATGTTTATAATAATTTTCTTAATTATTTCTTTTGTTCTCGATGATTAGGTACAACACTAGAATGATTCCTACAAAAGGTAAGAAATTGCATTACCATTGAAAAAAACTCACTGCAATGAAAATTTATTAAACAAAGAATTAATGCTCTTCAATTTATTCCAGATACAATGTAAGAAGTTGGTTTGAGGAAAGGGGATTTTAATGAATCACGTGTGGCAAAAAATGTAAAGGAACCTCAACCGCCATTATATGGAATTATTGGAAAAGGACACTTTGGAAGATTTTCAGACATCAGATATGCATTAGAAGAGTACAATGACCAAAATGAAGTAGAAAATGTTGTGGAAGAAGACATAAATGATGCTCTAGAAGATGTTGAACATGGATTAGTTGATATTATTGATTAACTTTAAGTTATGCTTGCAAATAAATATCGATTTTGAGAGCTATTCATCAGTTTTACTTGTAATGTTTAGACTTTGAGATTTTATGAGAAAATTCATTATTTTTTGCAAAAAAACTATGATTACTATTATTTTTCACATAAAATTCATAAAAAATGATATTTTTAAAGTTTTTTTGTTAATATTTTCCCATTAAAATCATTTATTTAACGTGATATTCGTAACAAAATGTCTTAAAATGTGGATTTTTGTTCATTTATTTATATTGAAAATGTGTATTTTTTGTCATATGTTTAAAAATATTGGGTTTTCAACAACAATTATTTGATGTGCATTGAAATATTAATTAGAAATACATAAACATATAGAAAATCCCAACCTTAAAATATTGACACTTTTTTTTATTTTTTTAACTATGCGAAAAATTGAAGATTTCATTACAAAAAAATGAAAAACAAAGTACATAAATAAACCTAAAAGTAAACATCTCAGAGAAGAATAAGATATTAGAAAATGTAAAGTGTCAAAAAGAACACTAAAAAAAGGGTGATTCTGCATCACCACTTTTCAAAATCAACATGAAAATCATGCCATTTAACAAAAAAAATAATCATAAGAAAATTTAAAGTACCAAAAATATGCTTAAAAAAAAAGGTGTTTCTACATCACCACTTTTCAAAATCTGTTGTTTTTTTGCTACCTCAAAGAACGGATAATGGGTAATTTTCCTGTTTGATCGACAAATTTTTTATTATCGATGATACTCTTTACTGTCATGGTGTTGACACTCTCTTATGTTGATGCCTTACTCATGAAGAAGTTGAACATGTCTTGAATGATTTCCATGTTAGGGCATGACAGTGGTCATTTATCTGGGCTTGCCACTGCTCAAAAAATCTTGCGTGCAAAATAATTTTGGAATTCACATTTTAAATATTGTATTTCAGCAATCCAAACACTAGCACATTTGGCCCAATTTCTAGCGGCCAAAATTTCTCTCTTGCGACACAGGCATCCCAAGAACAACACTTTGAGGTTGGGCAGAACATTATTTCCTATCCCATCGCAATTGCAACATGTTTAAGGTAGCATCTCTATTCCAAAATTTTTAAGGTAGTAGCATTGTTATTTAAATATTTTTAGGTAGTGTCGCAAGAGCGACGTTTTTAAGGTAGCGTTGCAATTCTGATGTTTTTCCGACGTTTTTAAGGTAGCGTCGCTATTCCAACATTTTAAAGGTTTCATCGCTATTCCAATGTTTTTCCAATGTTTTTGAGGTTTCACCATGATTCTGATGTTTTTAAGGTAGTGTCGCTCTTTCGACATTTGGTAGTGTCACTATTCCGATGCTTCAAGTAAGTAGACAAAAATAAAATGTTTAAATTCTATTTAGCTTCATGATAGATGCTTGCCACACATACTCTATTATGAAAACTCAATTGGTTTAGTTTCTTACCTCTAAATTTCATAAGAGCACATGGTCTATGAATTATTTTCCTCCACTTTACCAGAGAGCAAGGAATGACAAAGCATCACCTATGGTGCGTTCTTGACTCCCTCGTAGCTTCTTCTACACTACACTTGTAACATAAATTCGGCAGAGAAAACAACAGAAACCAACCATCAAACATATCACTTATTTATTTTATCACCCTTGGGGGAAGAAGTACCAATAGAATGTTGTTGATGATGTTTCTTTGCATGGCGCCCCCTCCACCCGTCGTTTGATAATTACACTACGATTTAGACATATCCTTAGTGCAATGTAGATTTGATCTACTCCACTATATTGCATATGATATTATTAATGGTTGTAACATAATCTAAACCAATTTTGGCTATTGGTAAATGGTTGAAAAGGGCCTGAAAGGCCACCACGAGCAATGAGCAAGGATTACCTCAAACTTGTGCCATGTAATAATTGCAAGCATAAACTACATTTTGGCAGAAATGTGAAATTTGTATCAGCTATCCACTTTGCATAAGTCCTTACATGTAAACCACCATCATACCAAAGAACATGCCACTACCACTTATACTCTATAGTGTTCCCTGGAGGAAGCCTAAAGCACCCTTTTGGACATAAACTCAGAATGGAATGACAAAAATTACTAGACATTCTACAGAAAACCTCTTCCAGTCTAAGTTAGTGTAAAAATGGTAGTAGGGAAGAACCATGGCACATCTATCTCCCCTTTCTATTGAACTTTTATAGAACTGGCATGTCTTTCACAATAGCCCTTAAATTCTTAATCCATGGACTCTTGAATACTAATTTCACTAACTACCCATGCTCGAGAAAACAATATGACTTAAGTAAAATCTAGTGTACCTCACAAGTGCTATGTTCAGGAAGGAAAATACAATCTCCGTAGACCAAAGCCTTGTGTGTACAACAATATAGTTAGGTTGTCTGCAAACAAAATTTAAAGCATGATTAGTAAAAATATTCATGAAATGTCACAAATTCAAGACACATAATATTCCTGTGATCTAAAATTTTATAATGGATTCCTTCATTACAATGCTAATTTTGCAGCTAAACAATTCAATAAATTCGCCCAGTTCCATCATCTGCATGTTTGGGTAAAGACCGTAATAATTTGAATGGAAAACTTGTATTTCAAGATATTCATTCCTCGTCCTTCTGGTATAGGTAGACTACCATGGCTAATTCTTCAGGACTTCAACTTTAATCTTCTCCTTCAACAAATAGAAGATTCCTTCACTCAAACTCAACCACAAATGTGCCAACTCCCAACTGATAAATCAACCCCCATTTATTGCTTTAGCGTGTATTAACTACGACATTATTTAATTGCTAAACAACATAATAACACCTCCATTTCAAATAAACAACTATGCCATCTTCCTCAACATTGAAAAATGCATGTAAATTTTTTTCTAAGAGACCATAAGAAGACAAATATTGATTTCATAAATTTGAATAAAGGATCAATTGGCTTCAACTTCCCAAAAAGAAGGCATATAAAAAAATATGATGATGTGGGTTACTTTCACAAGTCTAGATCATACCTAAAACACGCTACAATATGGGGCAGTCATGTGCAAATTAAATGGGTAATGAACCACATACTGCACATGTCATTGTAACATGTATAATAATCAATAGAAAGCCAACATCAACGCCCACAAAATAGGAGGTTGAAAATCCACACTAGTAACTCACCATGCTAGTAACAATTTTCCCCTGTTCCTTCAAACTCCCTAGGGTCCAAAATTTACATGTATGTAACACCCATGCACCTTCTATTTACATATTTTCATGTTTATAGACATTCACAATTTATGAACACTGTGGTGTACTATACCTCCTATATGTATTCCAATTACTGGAAAAAAGGATTGGGATTGTGAGGCTTACCTATGACTTGCATGAAGGACATTTGTAACCTACTTCTAGTGAACAACCAATGGATAGGAATATCTTGAGGCACTTTTGTCATCTCTGTCACATCAATTAACTTTTCCAGCTTTTCTATTTGGATTGTTGATCCCGAACTGGGATTACCTGAGATATTCAATGCCGATTGGTTTGATGTATACATGCCAAAATTGAATGTACATTAAATGTCACAGAGGTTTTATTAGTCTGTGAGGAGAATCATGCCACAGATAAGTGTCCCTCATTACCTGGACTAAAATGTGTATATCAAGGTGGAGAAGTAGGACTAGAGAAACTATGTTTCATCAACCACAGAAGGCCTCAAGTTCCTTGGTCATATCAGTAGGGTATGCAAGGTGCACCTTATTCCTATTATCACAACAATCATAATGCACCTATTAAATCTTGGTACACCCCCACTCCTCCTTCCTAGCATACACCTCCTACTTGGCCTTAAAACCATCTATATCATCCTCAGCTAGTGAACTAACCATTCCAGTAGTATGTTTCTCAACCACCTCAGTGGAACAACCCATCACAAGGGTGGAGCCCTCAACATAATCAACCACCTATCATAATGCCTCCACCCTGTTCATGTTCAATATTTAGTGATTAATATATACTCTTTAAAATTTGTCTTGTAGTGGTCATAGGTCAAAATTTTACATTTCCAAATCAGTTTTCAAATAAAATTTTGATCACCGGATATGTCTAGGTTTTCAAAATCTACTCCCTTTAGTTTGTTCATGGTCATTGTCATTTCATGAGTCAAGACCTTCTTTATCATTTATATTCTTAGGTCAAGTCATCATATTTTCACCTAGGTAAGTGTCTAGGTGTCTTTCACTTCACCACCATAAAATTCCAAAATATGTCATCAAAAAGACAAAAAGAAGAGTCATTCACTTCCACCATAAAAAATGTTCTTTAAAAGGGAGTTATATTAGGTAGGTGAATAAAAAGAGACAAATTGTCTTCTTTAAAAATCTGGTCTCATTTTCAAATTATTCAAAAAGAAAAATGATCTTAAAAAGGGTCATGTTTTCACTAAATGAGAAAAAAGGTGTTTTATTGATGTTATAAAAAGGAAAAAAAGTGATTTATTTCACTCATTTTATCTTCCCTTGCTCAATAAAGTGCATCTCGCACCTTCATAGTACCTTACCATTTCCAAAGGTGGAAGAAAATAGGAAAATTTTGCAAAGAAAGCCAATCTACTACATTTCTGGAGGCTTTGCAACACTTCTGAAGCAGCTGCACGGCATTTTTGGGTCAACGTGACACTTCTAAGAGTTGGCGTTGTGTTTCTGGGCCAACGCTATGATTCTGCAAATTTTCCTACATTTCTTATTTTCAATCCTCAAATAAACTACAAAAGCTTCAAAATTGCTGTGCAAACCTCTTGTGGCCTCCTACACACTAAGTGGACACTTACAAAGCCTTCTTCAAGTCATTTCATATGTGTATGAGTGTTTTTCATCATTAGGGTTTTTCTCTCCTCCATTCGAGGGTTTCTCCTTTCTTAATTGGTTTAGGCCATTATAGAGCCTTTTCCCTATCATATAAACCTTCATTTATCCTTTACAAACCCTACCCTAAATAATCCCTACCACTCACAAGCCTCCTTATAATTTTTTCATCAAAACCCTAAGTCCCCACTACACTTCCACAACAAAATTGGAAAATATCTGTGTTTTCCTATTTTGACCCATCTCTCGATACCCATTTCAAGTAATTCCACCTATATCCTTAAGCTAACTCATTACCGTACTGTCTCAATTTTTTTGGGAATTTTCCTCAACCTCCTTATACCCCATCACAACCCCTAAACCTACTCTATACATATCCCCTATTTTTCCAAACTCACTCATCCCCGCCCACTTGTTTCATCTAGGAGGGTTTGATTGTGTTCACAACTACTATGGAGTGTGAAAATAAAGTTCACAAAGGATGTTACCACTATATATTTGAACCATCCACACTGCAAGAACTTAATGCCTCTGCATATGCCAAGAGATGTTATTAAAACACTAGATTCCTGAGATTTTGTGAGAAGATCATGGAGGTAGGATGTCATGCCCAATTGAATACCCTTTTTTCCACAAACTTCAACAGAGATAAGGTCATCATTTTAGGCATAGAATTCACTCTATTAGCATATTCCATCATTTCAACAACATTGATCCCAAATAAAGGAGAATTTTGGTGCAAGGGCATGGAATTAGACCTAGAAAACCATCCAATGTTCCTTAAACCACATTGCAAAGATGAACCTAATTTTTTTTTCCCTTTCAGGCATATACTTGAAAAATATGCCCCATTAATGAAGATCATCATGAAATATTTCAAATGTGAGGGAATATTTTCAATATTGTACCAATACCATGCTAGGTTACTTATGCACTTCACAACTACCAAATCTCTCAACTTGTCAAACAATATATTCAGGATTTTAGTCAAGATGGCGGAAAAAGTACAAAGTAAAGGTAGAAATCCTCATCCCAATCTATTTCACCATGGTTTGGTAAATATAATTATTATGCACTAGCTCTCAGAAAAAAACATGACCTGGGAAGTTTTCATGGAGAGAGTAGCATCAGATCCTGCTACTAGTCCACCCATTGTTCATACAACAACATCAGTACCGTCAAAGGAGGTTGGCTCTTTTAGCAGGCAGGATCAGATTTCAAAAGAACCTATGGTTGAGATCACTCAAACCTATGAGAAAGGGAAGAGAATGGTTTTTTCTCACAAGACCACAAGAGGTGTATTGGCACCTGAAACTACACCTAAGCAAAGACAAACAATGGATCAGCCACCTAACCATGATGGTGAGTCACCATTGCAGCACCATGATGAAGAATCACCCCTAGAAGTTGACATGGTAAAGCAGGTTAATGATAAGTCATTTGAAGAAATAATTAAATAGAAATATGAGTAAATAGTTTAGTTGAGGGAGGTTTTCTCAATTGCAAACTCTGAGATCACTTTCCTACAACAAGAAATTTGTTAGCTAAAAATTAAACTACTCCTCCAAGACAAACCACAGGTACATGTTGAGGTAGATAAATTTAAGGGTAAAGAGAGAGTATAAGATGATCTACTGGAGGATGTAGAGTTTGGAAGAAAAATAATAATACCAATGACAATAGGCCTCAAAAAGGTGCTTCAGAGAGAAAGAGAGTCAACAACTCCTAAATTAGGTTTGCAAACATTTGGTGAGTTAATTCTTGATGAAATTAATCAAGACAAAGAGTATTGGCTTGGTAGGGTCAATGAGAACCTTCAGAATATTTTGATAAAATCTAAAAAGAACAATAATCTCCAGAGACATATGGCCAATAATTATTGCACTAGGAACAAAATTTCACAAATAAAGCTTAAACAAGTGAAAAAGAAGCTTAAAGAGGCTCAAATGAAGCTCAAGGAGAAAGAAGACTTATAACTCTTTGTGGTGGCATTCATGGATGTTTATCCCATCATCCACATGTGTTATAGAACCAATTTTTGTCAATTTTGAGCACTTTTTGTATTTTTGGTGATATTTGCACTAATCTGGAAATTTAGTCTCCTGAGAAGCATCGCGTCAAGGCACGACGCTTTCTCCCAGAGCGTCCAAATGAAGATTTTCTTACATGAATGGGTGGATATTGATGAGTACATTCCATATGTAAATTTTTTTTTCCATGAAAAGCTCTCGGTCTAAATAAAAATGCAAAAAACCACTTATTTCTATGCTTCTACCACTATTTTGGAGTAGGCACTGTGCTTCTAGAGTGAGGTTGGGAAAACCGACTTTTGGAGGCCTTCGTGTGGGTTTTTGCCAAAAAATCAGTGTTATGGAAACTAGGCTCACTAGGCTACTCATAAAAAAATTATATTTTCATTTGGATGCTCCTAAGTGGGTCAAAATCACCCCTCAATTGGTGTGATTCGTTTGCAAAACTGGCACGACATTTCTACTACTGGTGCGACGGTTCTGCATAGGATTTCTTTCAGACATCTGTGTTGCCCAGAAAACTCCAGAAATTCGATGCTAGTTTTCGCATGAGGTGGAAATTGATATGTTTTAGTTTTTTTTCCCTCTATTATGAGGAAACATGTAACTTAATGGGGGAGACACTCACTCCTAGTCCTTAGCTAAAATTGAGTGATACGTTTCTAACTTCCCTAGATTCTAGGAAGTGACTCATCTGATGTACTTATGATGATTTTTGGATAGGATTTCGACCCTATGAGGTTTCATGAACTCTATTTTATATAATTAGTACACCTCAGTATTTTTATAGGTTGGATAGTTGTCATTTGTAGTGGAGCTATTATACATGCTTTTTTTCTAAATGAAATCAAAGACAATGTTGCAGACATAGTGTTGAGACTCCATTTGTATGCCTTTGGGATTTTTTTTCTTTGTAAACTCATAATATTGAATGCTATGTTATCCATATTTCATATATATTCTTCTTTATGTTAAGTCTTATCAATCTATACACAAGAATCATGCTTTCCAGGCTCTTTTTTTATAAAATTTACATGAACATATCTCTGCTCTTCTCATGAATAAATTCCTTTTAATGCTCATTGTGACTCTCTCTCAGTTCACTCTATACAAAATGAAAAGTTAAGCATGATTATAATCTTACCTACCTAGCCTCACTCTTACTTATGCAATCTAGCCTTTGAAATCTTACCTAAACCTTATACCTAGTTCCCTAACTATCATTCCTCTCCAGCAAAAATTAAAACAAAAACAAACCCTAATATATTGAGCATCATAAATAGCCTAATATAAATATATTCATTCATATCATTTACTGAAAAGTGACATTGAGAGAGCCCTCTTTGGTTGTGGTAGGGCTAGCTACCTCACCTAAAGGTTGGTTTGTGGTTACCTTCCTTCAGCTCCATGATCAGCCTTGGGAAGTAGGGGGGAGTAATAACACAAAGGATAAAAGAACAAGTTGGAGAGTAAATCTTAAAGGTGCATCTTTATTGGTTATAAGGATGGTTTAAAATGTTATAAGCTTTGGAACCCAAAAACAAGGAAGGTTTTGTAAAAACGATATGTCTTGTTTACAAAGGTGAAGGATGTTATTAAACATGAACCACTACCAAAGGAACTTGAGAAGATAGAGTTTGAGATAAAAGAGGAAGACTCAGAATCTACAGAAAAATAGGAATCATAAGATGAAGAGCCACAAACTCCAGTTTTGAGAAGATCAGTTTGAGAGACAAGGGAAGCCGAAAGGTATAGCCCATTTGCTTTCTGTTCAATTTTTTCTTTATCTATTACTAATGATGATCCCAGAAATGTCACGGAGGTAGTATATTTAGAGGATGTTAAAATTTTTAAAGAGGCCATGGTAAATAAAATGGAATATTTGGAAAAAATGAGGCTTAGGATCTAGTGGAGTTACCGATTGGAAGGAAACCCATTGGAAGAAAATTAGTGTTTAAGAAGAAGATGAATGTAGAATGGAAGGTGGAGAAATACAAAGCTTAGCTGGTGGAAAAAGGTTATTCCTAGGTGTTGGGAATTGATTTTGGTGATATTTTTTGTCATGTTTCCAAGTGAGCTTCTACTAGGTTACATTTAGCTGTTGTTGTTGCTTTTTATTTTGACGTAGAATAGATGGATGTGAAAACAAAATTTTCTCACGGGGATATGGAATAAGAGATCTATGTGAAGAAACCTAAAAGCGTTATGGTTAAGTGTAAGAAATAGCTGGTATGCAAGTTAAAAAAGTCTTTTTATGGGTTAAATTAGTCACCACATATGTCGTATCAGAAATTTGATAGCTATATAAATGGATTTGGCTTCACTAGAATCAAAGCGGATCATTGTGTGTATTTTAATTAAATGGTGGCCATGTTATCTATTTGGTATTGTATATGGATGATATATCGTTAATTGGAAATGACGAAGAAATTATCTAGGATTTGAAGACCCAATTTTCCTCCAAATTTGTCATTAATGATATTGGTTATGTAAACTATATTTTGGGCATGGAAATTAAATGAGGCCGGGCAAAGAAGAATCTTTGGTTAACTTAAAGGAAGTATCTTGATACAATATTGCAAAGGTTTAATATGTAGGATAGTAAATCCATGAAGGTTCCTATTCCTATAGATGTAAATCTATCTGTTGAACTGTGTCTAAAGACACAAGAAGAGGAAGAGGAAATTTCTCGTGTTCCATATGCGAATGCAGTTGGTATCATGATGTATGCAATGGTTTGCACTAGACCATACATTGAACATGCAATGGGAGTATTGAAAATATTTATGTTGAATCTAGGGAAGGATCATTCGAAAATAGTGAAGGGAGCTTTCATGTATTTTCATGCCACTTGTGATTATGGTTTTCTATACCAAATAAGATCAGGATTGGACATATTTTTAGACTTTCGTGGCTTTTTTGATGAAGACTAGTTTGGAGATCTTGATCATAGAAGATCTACAAGTGGGTATGTGTTTATCCTATTTAGAGGAGCATCTAGTTGGATGAGCAAGAGGCAGTCTATAGTGGCACCTTGAAATACAGAGGTTGAATACAAGGCAACCACTCATGCTATCAAGGAAACAGTTTGGTTCCAGAAATTGCATTCAAGTATGGGGTTGTTACAATGAGATATAAGGATACACTATGAAAATGAAAGTGCAATTATCTTGGCTAAGCGCATTTCATATCATGCAAAGACAAATCACATTGATGTTCAATATCATTTTCTGAGGGATATGTTTGAGGACAAAAGGGTGTTGCTAGTAATGTTGGACACTATGAATAATGTTGTAGATGCATTGACAAAGTTTGTGAGCACTGAGAAGTTTTCTTGGTATAGAGAAACAATGGTTGTTATAGGGATGGACCAATGAATTATATCTCCTATGACACCCTATGTGGAAAGAAAAAATAAGTGGGAGAATTTTGGATATGTGTTATATTATTTCCATGACTAGCTCAATGCATAGTACATTGTGCCAGGCACAATGCCCCAGGAAATTTCACTTTTTGTAACACCCCCTTCTCACAACTACCCAAGTAACTAGACAACCGGCGTAAACATGCGACGAGAGGCTACTGTAATGAGATTAAACCTCCTAGGTGACCTTAAGGAAGTGGAACTGATGAAATTACAACCTATAGACCTTGTATAGAAACAACACCACCCCCAGGAGGTAACCCAACCATTCAGGCCTCTCACCATTGGGTCACACTGACATTTTGACCTCTGTGGGCCATAGATGTAGGAACTTTCTTGCAAGCTAGCGTATAGGAAGTTATATATGTAGGAATAACTACATGCCAGTGTCTAGGGACTCAATTCCTCAATTATATGCCAATATCTCTGGGATTTGAGCCACCTTTCCAGGCCCAGGACCCATGGATCTTCCCAAAACTTCATGAAAATTTTAGAGGTGATAACTGAAAATAGGAAAATTATACAAAATCAATCACATCAATAATAACTCATCCATACCCCTCCTAGCCTTTATAGGATTTTTATCAAACATGTCACAAACATTGAAGCAACAGGTGTAAATAACATATCTCAGCATAGGGGTCTCATACTTATCTAAGAATCGCTAAGAATCATTTATCCCTTACATCATTAGCTGGAATATAATCTATTTGACCATATATACATTGTGTATTCATTTAAAAATAAAAACATGGAGATATCCATGCATCACTACCGTCAAAATATGTTATTATAACTAGAATAATAACGACATAAATATCATGGAAACAAAAGCAATAAAATCCAGATATAAACCGGTGCATTTATACATCAAATACCAAAGGAATGAGCTTCTAATTAATGAATGTAAAAACCAACTAGAGATGGGACTTCCACGTTCCACCCGACCATAGATTGATTGATCGAAATCTCTCTTCAACCAATCACCCTCGTTCCATATTCTAAGAATGAATGTGGGACTCATAACAAACCAGAAAGAACCAAACAAGAATGATTTCTACTAGAGTTCTCTACTACATTGTGAGGAATTTGAGTGCCTCCTAGCCTCTCAGGAATTGTCGTAATGCACAGTCTGATGCAGGGATCACTAGGCCCTACATAGAGACCCACTCCTCAAGCTTTAACAAATATCCCATCCCGTGAATAGTAGGCCCAAAAAATAACAATCAACCTCTTGGATTTACCATATATCCTGCCATTCATTAGAAAAGATTCCAGGCCCATCGAGTCACACAATTTGGCTTTACCGTAACCCACATTTTTGTGTACTAGGTGATACTAGGCCAGTGGCTTTATAGTGATCCAAATTTTGGTTCACGGAGCACTAGGCCATGTGTTTTTCATTTCAGATATCCCACCCACTTAGCTTCGAATCCATCCAACAATCTGTCTCAACCGAAGTATGAGAAACCCATCTCATCAAAGTGATACAGAAATGGAAATTCTAGGCTGAAAACATTGTCACACTTGGAAAAACCCATTCCAAGACAGAAAAGAACCATATGCAATACCATGCATGCCAGATATATCAAGTAAATGAAAATCAATACCTGCAAACAATCCTACTATAGCTACTTGATCATTCTCTTCATTTCTTGCTCTTTCCTTCCTCTTGCCTTCTTTTCCTTTCTTTCCCCAATGCCAAAGTTCTCCAAGAAAAATCTATATGTCCAAGAGTATGAGAGAGAGAGAGAGAATATAATTAGAAACATAAGTGTGAGAAAAATCTTTCCAACTTATCCTGAAAAGCCTTTTTATCAATGAGGAATCTATTTTATTCATTTTCCATTATTTTCCTTCATTTTCCTCCTCACATGAAACTTGTGACCTTTCACCTCCATTTTCTCCTAATTTCCATTATTTTCATAAACAAATGTGCCAAAAATGTCATTTTTCCTTTCCAAAGCCTTAGCCATTTCCTTTTCCGATTTCCTTTAGCCATTATAACCAAAATGAACACCCACTAGGATATTTTTTCCCAACATTCAGCTTGGAATAAGTGTCCCATCACCTGCGGCTATTATTTTTAACTTTTATTATATGGAATTTGCACCAGGGCTATTACATAACCCTCCCCCTTGGGGGAACATTGTCCTCAAAAGCCTTTTTATCAATAAGGCATTTATTTTCTTCATTTTCCATTATTTTCCTTCATTTTCCTCCTCACATGAAACATGTCACCTTTCACCTCCCTTTTCTCTTATTTTCAATTATTTTCATAAATAAATGTGCCAAAAATGCCATTTTTCGTTTCCAAAGCCCAATTTCCTTTCCCAATTTTCTTTATGCATAATAACTGAAATGAACACCCAGTAGGATGTTTTTTCCCAACATTCGGCTTGGAAAAAGTGTCCCATCAACTGTGGCTATTATATTTAACTTTTATTAAATGGAATTTTAACTAGGGCTATTACAAAACCCTCCTCCTTGGGGGAACATCCTCCTTGGTTTTCAATTCCACCAACAACCAACAAATTTCTAAAATAAAACATACTTCCCATGGAGGTTTATAACACAACTTGTTGTAGTATTTACAATGACATAAATATATACAACCATACTATCTCTGGAGCTTTATAAATCCAACTCAATACAATATTTACAATAATATACACATATGCACATTTTCTTAGCCAACAAATAAAATTATATGATGTCTGTATCAGCAATAGGGGAATCCATAGGCTCACCTCTCCACCCTCATAGTAAACCATGATTCACCTATTTCCTAGGAAGCCCAACATCCAATGCCAAAGTCAAAGCTACATCCAATTTCCATAACGCTAAAATCTTGAGCCATTTTTCCTCTCAGTGAAAAGTTACGGACACATTGTTTCATGGAACACTCCCAATGTGCATTTGATTCCATATAGTAATTATAATGACCAAAAGAAATCCAACCCCGACCTTCCCTTCTCTACTACATAATCCCTTAGGAAATCTGACCATCCCCTTTTGTGTAGTCACTAACGTTCCAAGTTCCCCGGCATCCCCTATCTGGGGTGATCGATTCCTTGGCAAGGCTTCCTCCCATTGGAAGATACAAATACCAAGGTATATTCCTGCCTCAAGACCATCATATAGGTTATAACATTCTCATGGAAATCAATGGACACTATTGGGTACCAGTGCCCCATAATGGCCCTGCTCCTAAAGTGCTTTACCAACATAGTTCTACCTATTTCAATTCCTTTTGTTGTTGTTGTGAATGCTTGTAATTAGTTTCAACCACCCAACCGGTGTTTCCATGATTTCCTGTACCAAGAACATAATACCATTAGACTAAAAAAAAATTAAAATAAATTCAAATCATACCTCTTTGATAGCTTTTCAATAAGGTACACTTGCAATTTTGTTCACTTCCTGTCACAAAAATTTAAACAATTTGTTTGATAAAATCATCATGTATAACATATCACATTTGGTTATCTCAAAACACAACCACAATAAATTTGTAGGTTTTAACCCTGAACAGAAATTATCTACACACGAATATTCTAACAGAAAATAAACAATAGCGAGAGCATAAAACATAAAACAGATAAACACAGAGATTTTCCCCTGGATCCCAAATCGGGACGACCAGTTTGATTTTTCATTATATTCCTATTAGTGTTACAACACATATATATACATGCCGAAGCATACATAAACCCCAATCCATTAACCCTGGATTAGAACATAACCGTAGTTCCCTTAACCGGATCTAAAAAAAATACCAGGGGCCGAAAACCATCGTACCCCAAAACCATGTGCAAAACCATGCACAAAACCATGGGCGCGGACTACCCACCAGAAATTAAGGACCAAAAGTTTTCGCCAGGGCATTGCCCAGGACAAACCGGGGGGCTACCGCCCCACAGAGCCCCCGGTGCGCCCGGCGCAAAGGGGGGCTGCCCCTCTTACCCCCCACGCCGTGTAGTCGTGGAAAGAATATAACACATACCCAAAATTCTCCCACTTGTTGTTTTCTTTCCATAGGGGGCCACAAGAGAGCTTAGTCATTGGCCCAATTCTTCAACACCCATTGTTTCTCTACACCAAGAGAACTTCTGAGTGCTCACAGACTTCGTCAATGCATTCGAAACATTCTTCAAAGTGTCAACCTTTACTAGCAACACCCTTTTAGCCTCAACCATATCTCTAACAAAGTGATATTGAACATCAATGTGCTTTGTCTTTGAATGATAAGCAGGGTTCTTAGCCAAGAAAATTGCACTTTGGCTATCACAGTCTATCCTTATAGCTTCCTGTACCAACCCCATACTTGAACACAATCTCTGCAACCAAATTTCTTCCTTGCTTGCATGAGTGGCTGCTATGTATTCTGCCTCTGTAGTTGAAAGAGCCACTACAAACTGTCTTTTACTCATCCAAATGACTGCGCCTCCAAATATGATAAACACATACCCACTTGTAGATATTCTTTGGTCTAGATCTCCAGCCCAGTCTGCATCAACAAAACCATGAATGTCCAATATTATTTCCAATCCTGGTCTTCCTCGATAGCACAAGCCATAATCATTAGTGCCACGTAAATATCTGAAAAACTGCTTCACTGCTATCCAATGCTCCTTTCCTGGGTTTGACATAAACCTGCTCAATACTACCACTGAATGTGCAATGTCTGGTCTAGTACAGACCATTGCATACATCAGGCTACCCGCTGCACTTGCATATGGAACACGGGACATATACTCCTCTTCTTCTTGTGTCTTGGGACACTTTTCAGTAGACAAATTTACACCTACAGAAATAGGAACATTCATCAGTTTACTATCCTTCATATTGAACCTCTGCAATATAGTTTCGACATACTTCCTATGGTTTAACTAGAGCATCCTCTTTGCCTGATCTCTCTTAATTTCCATGCCCAAAATATAGTTTTCAGCACCAAGATCCTTCATGTCAAATTTGGAGAATAGATGGGTCTTCAAATCTTGGATAATTTCTTTGTCATTTCCAATCAACAACATATCATCCACATACAAGACCAGATAAATAACACGGTCACCAATTAATTTAAAATAAACACATTGATCCTCCTTTCTTCTGGTGAAGCCAAGTCCCCGTATATAGGTATCAAATTTCTGAAACCACATCCTTGGTGACTGTTTTAACCCATACAGGGACTTCTTGAACCTGCATACCAATTATTTCTTATCGTTCACCATAAAGCCTTCAGGTTTCTTCATGTAGATCTCTTCTTCTAGATCCCCGTGAAGAAATGTTATCTTCACATCCATCTGTTCTATCTCAAAATCAAATGCAACAACAATAGAGAAAAGTAATCTAATAGAAGTAACCTTGGCAACAGGAGAAAAAATATCACCAAAATCAATTCCCAGCACCTAGGAATAACCTTTTGCTACCAACTGAGCTTTGTATTTCTCCACCTTGTCTTCTACATTCATCTTCTTCTTAAACACCCATTTTCTCCTGATGGGCTTCCTTCCAGCTGGCAACTCCACCAGATCCCATGCCTCATTTTTGTGCAAGGATGCCATTTCATCAACCATGGCCTCCGACAGCAAGGCTGAGACAATGTCATCAAAATTCAAGGTAGTTGTATTGCTACCTATTGCAATAATCAGACTGTCCCACGAATCTGGTAGAGAACACAAAAAACTGATGCACTTATCTTCATCTGAGATTTTAATATCAGCACATGACAGCTGACTTACCACAGTATTGAAGGCGTTCAGATGCTCTCTCACCTAGTCTCCATCCTTCATCCTCAGGTTATACAGCTTTTTCCGCAGGAACAATTTATTCACTAGAGACTTAGATTGGTACAAAGTCCCTAGCTTGTCCCACAAGGTCTTCGCCGTAGCTTCCCTAGATACATTCAACAATACTGAATCTGAGACACAGAACCGTATTGTGCTCTTAGCCTTCCGATCCAGTTTCTTCCAGTCTTCATCTGACATTACTGTTGGTTTAGTACCTGGATCTACCGCGATCCACTGATATTTATCCACCAGTAGATCCTCCATCTTGAGCTTCCACAACTCAAAACTCTGACCATTAAATTTCTCGATCTCTATCTTCCCTCCGTTCGCCATCTTCTTTCACCGCAAGAATCGATCCCGCAGATCTCCCACTGAACAAGGTTTACCTCAGGCCCGAGCAAAAAACCCTCAGCAGCAAAGGCATCCCCTTGAAGCCAAAACAACTCTGATACCAAATGTAGGTTTTAACCCTGAATATAAATTATCTACACACGAATCTTCTAACAAAAAATAAACAATAGTGAGAGCATAAAACATAAAACAGATAAACACAGAGATTTTTCCCTGGATCCCAAATCGGGACGACCAGCTTGATTTTTCATTATATTCCTTTTAGTGTTACAACACATATATATACATGCTGAAGCATACATAAACCCCAATCCATTAACCCTGGATTAGAACATAACTGTAGTTCCCTTAACCAGATCTAAAAAAAATACCAGGGGCCGAAAACCATCATACCCCAAAACCATGTGCAAAACCATGCATAAAACCATGGGCGCGTGCTTAGTCATGGAAAGAATATAACACATACCCAACAAAATTAAAATCATGAAGCACATGAAATCACCATACACCATAATCATAAATCACATGTAACCATCATAAGTCAAAATCACAGATCACATGCATAATAATACTGCAATAAAATATCGATACTTATCCTTCATCGGTCCTTACTTATGGCTTTTTTTTCTGTACACACAACAGATCAGTTTCCACACCTGAAAAACACCCAGTTCCTTTGCTTCTCTTTAATCATGTACACATACACACAGTGTAAATTACAACACATACACCCACATACAACACACAACACCATAAAATACATGCACCCACATTGGCATACGACACATACACCTACATAGAGTGTACATTACAACACAATACATAAGCCTAAACTGACATACAACACATACACCTACATCTGATGTACAATGCAACACAACACAACACATACACCTACATTAGGTGTACAACACATACACAATACATATACGTACACATAGTACAACACAACGATTACACATGTCACGATACCCCAACTACACCATGCACATACATGTACCGCCTGCCCGCAACACAACATATATGAGATGCACACAATACCACATGTACACTAGTACCATATGCACAACATGTACATAGTATCCCCTGTAGACAACACTACCTGCACAACATGTGCACAACATCACATGTACACGGAACCACCAACACAATGTGTACACAATGCCAAATGTACACCACACCACCTATACAATGTGTACACAATATGAAATGTACACAACACCACATGCATGACATGTACATGACCCACATGTAAAAAGCTCGACATGCATGACATGTACATGACACCATCTGCACACAACACCATATGTGGATATCACCATGTGTACAACACGCACACACCACCATATGTACATAGCACTAAAGGTACACAACACCACATATCCAACATGCACACAACACCATATGCACACAACACTGCATATACAACATGGACATAAAACCATCTATACCTAGCACTGCATATGAAATATACACAAAACACCATATATAAAACAGACATACAACATCATATGTACACAATACTATAGATGTTACATGTACACATCACCATAGGTACAATCACTGAATATACAACATGTGAAAAATATACACAACAATAGTATTGCACATCCATAGACCACACAATGACCCCACAAGCAACATTTCTCATATTCTCTTTCCACTATCCATGTTTATCCTAGCATGCCACATATCACACTACTTTCACTTCACTAATGTACACTTCAACATTACCTGTCCATAACATAAACATAGGCATAGTATAAGAATATAATATCAATTAACATCCACATTATAATTATCTAGTATATCTATTAAGGCTACTCTTCCCAATTGATTCCTCATAAACTAGGAATGTCTTAACGTCATTCACCTACATGAGCAATCATTCCTCCACAAGAATGATCCCTGACAACCCTGTCAGATCGTGACATAGATACATATATACACACATATATAATCATTAGAATAAAAAAATGTTAGGTCCCTATATCACTAGTATAGTCCCATATTATTGTTAGTGTAAACACCTTATTATTATTATTATACCCTTGTAACCCCCATTTTGTTATTATTGTGCCGTTAAATTATTATTGTTAGGTCAGCTAGGATTACATTGTGGCCCACTAGGATTACATTATGGCCCCATGGACTCCTATATATATAAAGGAGGTTTTGTAAATTGTATCATCCAAGAATTGTTCATTAATGTAATGTATTGGAGGTTTCCCCCTCAAAGTGGCTTATTTCTAAGGCATTGATATCTCTTTTCTTCTCTTTTTGGAGCTGCTTTCTCAACATTTGGTATCAGAGCTTTAGATTCTAGGGTTTCGCTGCTCCAAACAGGTCATCGTGGGTTTTTTGCTATAAATTTGTTTCTACGAAGTTTCAGAAGCTGAAATTTTTAGGGTGCGAAGCCGCAATCCTGAGGAAGATTTTCTAAAAAATTTAGAGCCTGGCTCGCAATATTTTCGGAGATATGATCTGTGGAAGTTAGGTCTTGTTTCAGGCTCCTAAACAGGTCATCGTGGAATTTTAGCTATAAATTTCTTTCTACTGAGGTTCAGAATCTGAAATTCTTATGGTACGAAGCTGAAATCCTAAGGAAACTCGTCAAAAAATTTCCGAGCTTGGTTCACAATATGTTTGGAGATATGATCTGTGGAATGTAGTGCTTTTTCAGGCTCCCGAATTTCATCTAAAAAAGATGATCGTGGGAAATTTTCAATAACTCTCTCTTTGAGCATCAGATTGGAGTGCCGTAAAAGGTGGTCACAAGTACACGAATTTTAGTTTCGTGGCTATCAATTTCAGAGGTGAAGGACGAAACAGTGACACGTGGCAAGTCATACAAGTTCGCTATACTGAACCAGTCCATAATTAGGTCATTGTGGGAGATTGGACATAACTTTGTCTTGGAGAATCCAAATCAGGTCAGAACTGTGGCATTCAAAATATAATTCAGAGGGCTACGTCAGTGCTTAATTTCAGATATTGAAGAGCCGCAATCACAAAGATAATACAATTTCAATATCGAGCTCCTCAAAAGCAAGTAAAAGGTGTGTATTTTGTTTCCTAATTGCATAAGTCTTGTTTGAAGAATCAAGTTGAATTGATTGCAAGGGCATATTGTAGAATATATATCAGTATTGGATTATAAAATGGCCCCTAAAAATAATTCAACACCCATTAAGCCTTTGGAAAGCTCTACTATGACTCATGAAGACGAATAATGGCAACATGACATATCAAAATTACAAGAGCAAGTGCAACAAATTTCGCCCTCGCAAAGAGCAACAAAAAATGACATGGAAGTTTTGAAGAAAGGCATGGAATCTAAGATAGATGGCATAGAATATAATATTGATGGCATGGAGGCTGGCATGGAATCTAAGATGGATGACATGGAAGCTAAGATCGATGACAAAATGGAAAACATGAAGAATTTTCTAAAAGCAGACATGGAAGGTTTGACAAAGTTGATACAAGAAAAGTTTCCTAATGGTGAAAATATAGTAGAAGAACCTCATGATGAGAAAAAAATAAATGTTAATCGTGATTTCATAAACTCTAATGTTGGCGGGAAGAACCACCATATTCCAAAGATGGATATGAGGAAGTTTGATGGAAAGGATCCTGTAACATGGATACTACAGATGGAGCAATATTTTGATCTCCATAACGTGCAAAACACACATAAGGTACGCATTGCAACTTTATATTTAGAACAAAATACATTTTTATGGTATCAATGGCTTTGCTCTCATAAAAAAATTGTCACTTGGTCAATTTTTATGGAGGAAATGATAGCACATTATGAGGATACAAAGAGCAACACCTTCTTTAGCCAATTGATAAATCTCAAACAAAAGGGTTTAGTGGGGCAGCACATTGAGAACTTCCAAAAATTGAATATAAGGGTAACTGATATTCCAGAGGAACACAGGATTGATCTCTTCATAGGAACTCTAAAGGATAACATCCAACATGAAGTTCGTGTTTTGGAACTTGATTCATTGGAGAAGGCATTCAGGTTGGCAAGAAAAGTTGAATGTAAAATTATGGCGACAAGGAAGCCTACCACTCAATTCTATAAAGAAGGAAGTGTTTCTATGCCTAGATTTCCACAACCTACAAGGTTGACACCACAACAATTGGAAGAAAAAAGAGCAAAAGGGCTTTGCTACGGTTGTGATAGCAAATACACTAAAGGTCATAAGTGTGCTGAGAAGAAATTATTTTACATAGATTGTGAAGAGGAAGAAGAAAATGAACAAGAAGAGGATATACACCAGGAACCAGCCCTAGAAGAGGAAGAAATGAATGCGACCATATCGTGTAATGCACTGGCAGGAATTACCACTCCTCAAACTCTCAAGATAAAAGGACAAATCAAGAAGAAAAAGGTAATAGTGTTGATTGATTCGGGTAGCACCCATAATTTTATTCATTGTAAGGTAGCCAAGGAATTAAATTGTTTCCTATACCCAGCACCAGAATGTCAAGTGATGGTTGCAAATGGAGGAACTATAAATTGCTCTAGGAAATGCCATAATATCAAGCTAACCATGGGGGAATATGTATTGACTATTCCAATGCTTTCCATTCCTATGGGAGGTGCTGATGTTGTACTAGGAGTACAATGGTTACAATCTTTGGGGATGGTAGCTTTTAATTTTCAAGAACTTTTCTTGAAATTTTTTTCAGAAGGAAAGGAAGTTGAATTATGAGGTATTGCGGGGAAGCCGGGAAATATAATAAGCTCTAATGTCATGACAAAGCTTCTTAAAAAAGAACAACAAGGCATCATTGCACAATTATGCTCACTAGAAGTTCCAACATCAAAATCATCTATTTCTGCAGATCTCCAACAAGTCTTGGACAATCATTCCAAGGTGTTTGAAACTCCCAAAGGACTCCCACCTATTCGTGATCATGATCATGCTATTCATTTGATTCCAGGAAGTGTTCCTCCAAACATAAGGCCTTATAGATATCCTTACGTCCAAAAGAGTGAAATTGAACGTATGATTGCAGAAATGTTAGAGGCGGGTATAATTCAAACTAGTCAAAGTTCTTTCTCTGCTCCTGTAGTATTGGTACACAAGAAGGATGGATCATGGCGAATGTGTCCGGATTATAGGGAGCTCAATAAGCTCACCATTAAAGACAAATTTCCCATTCCTGTGATTGATGAATTATTGGATGAATTACATGGAGCAATTTATTTTACCAAGTTGGATCTTCGTTCATGATATCATCAAATTAGAATGAAGACTAAAGATATTACAAAAACAGCACTTTGAACTCATGAGGGTCATTATGAATTTTTGGTCATGCCTTTTGGCCTTACCAATACACCTTCTACATTTCAAGGGTTGATGAATTCCATTTTCAAACCCTTCCTTAGAAAATTTGTGCTAGTATTTTTTGATGATATACTAATCTACAGCAGGTCTTGGAAGGATCATGTTGAACATGTTGACAAGGTGCTCAAACTATTGCGGGAGAAACAATTATATGCAAAAACATCCAAATGTTTCTTTGGAGTACAAGAGGTGGAATATCTGGGTCATATTGTATCTCACGAGGGTGTTAAGGTAGACCCTAACAAATTTAAAGCTATTAAGGAATGAAAATTCCCCACAACCATAAAGCAGTTGCGCGGATTTCTTGGGTTAACAGGGTATTATCGCAAGTTTGTTAAGAATTATGGGAGAATAGCAGCACCTCTAACAACATTATTGAAGAAATATTCATTTTCATGGACTCCTGAAGCAACTAAGGCCTTTGAACATCTTAAAGAGGCAATGTGCCTAGCACCGGTCTTAGCTACGCCAGACTTCACAAAAACCTTTATTGTGGAATGCGATGCCTCAGGAAATGGAATTGGTGCAGTTTTAATGCAGGAAGGAAGACCCATTGCTTTTGAAAGTCGTCCAATCAAAGGAAAGTATTTACAGAAACCTATTTATGAGAAGGAAATGTTAGCAATACTGCATGCACTAAAGAAATGGCGAACTTAGCTAATGGGAAGACACTTCAAGGTAAAAACTGATCATGATAGTCTTAAACACTTTTTGGAACAAAGACTATCTTCAGAAGAGCAGCAAAAAAGGGTCACAAAGATGTTGGGTTATGACTTTGAAATAATCTACAAAAAGGAAAGCTTAATGTTGTTGCAGGTGCACTCTCAAGAAATAATGAAGAGGTGGAAACATTGCTTTGTGCCATTTCTATTATCCAACCAGATTGGATAACCGAAGCAAGAGATGAATGGAAGAAGGAAAAAGATGTATGGACACTCATTCAAAAGTTGCAGCAAGATCCTAGTACATCTGATACATTTAGTTGGAAAAATGATTCCTTATGGTAAAAATATCGCTTATATCTTTGTAAGAATTCCCAACTAAAACAAAAGATTCTTTTGGAATTGCACACTTCTCCTTTAGGAGGACACTTGGGATTTTTAAAAACTTACCACAGGGTGAAGAAAGAATTTTTTTGGGATGGCCTTAAATCTGATATTCAAAATTTTGTGATAGAATGTTTGGTTTTCCAGCAGAATAAAGTTGAGACAATTAAGACCCCGGGACTTCTACAACCTTTATCCATTCCAAGTCAATTTTGGGAGGAGATTTCAATGGATTTTATCACAGGTTTACCTAAGTCTGAAGGAAAGAATGTCATCATGGTGGTAGTTGATAGACTTACCAAGTATGCACACTTTTGTGCATTATCTCATCCATTTAAAGCAAGTGCAGTTGCTACTACATTTGTGGACAGAATTCAAAAGCTACATGGAAGCCCAAGGGTTATTGTGAGCGACAGAGATCCCATTTTTACTGGAAATTTTTAGACGGAGTTATTTTCTTGTTTGGGTACTCAATTAGCTCATAGCTCATCTTATCATCCTCAATCTGATGGTCAAACTGAGATAGTAAATAAATGTTTGGAAGGATATCTTTGTTGTTTTGTATCTGTTAAACAAACACAATGGGTCAAGTGGTTACCTCTCGCTGAATGGTGGTATAACACTTCCTTCCATACTGCAGCAAAAATGACCCCATTTATGGCACTTTATGGATATCATCCACCATCGATCACATCATCTTTAAGGGAAAATTTGAAGGTTCAAGCGGTGGAAGATCACGTCGAGCATCAGCAAGAAGTTCTCCAACTCTTAAAGGATAACCTGAATTTGGCACAAAATCGAATGAAACAACAGGCAGATCAACATCGCAGCCAGAGAAGTTTTGATGTAGGAGATTGGGTATTTTTACGGCTACAACCATACAAACAAATGTCCCTCAAGCAAGCTAAGAAGGATAATAAATTATCGCCAAAGTACTATGGTCCTTACAAGGTGTTGCAAAAGATTGGTACTATGGCATACAAATTGGAGCTTCCTGCTTCTTCGCGAGTACATCCAGTTTCCCATGTTTCATGCTTAAAGAAGGTTATAGGTGAAAATCTTCCAGTTCAAACAATATTTCCAGAACTTGATGAGGAAGGAAAAATCATATTCGAACCTGAAGCGGTCATGGAAACAAGAACTCGACAGCTACGGAATCGATCAATTTCAGAGTATCTCATCAAGTGGAAGAACTTACCCACGAAGATTCTACATGGGAGGATGAGAATTTTATACAGAAGCACTCGGAGCTACTCAAGCGTTGAGGACAACACTTTTTTTGAAGGAGAGGGGCATGTTAGGTCCTTATATCACTAGTATAGTCCCTTATTATTGTTAGTGTAAACCCCTTATTGTTATTATTGTACCCTTGTAACCCCCATTTTGTTATTGTTGTGCCCTTAAATTATTATTGTTAGGTTGGCTAGGATTACATTGTGGCCCACTAGGATTACATTATGGCCCCATGGAATCCTATATATAGAAAGGAGGTTTTGTAAATTGTATCATTCAAGAATTGTTCATTCATGTAATGTATTGGAGGTTGCCCCCTCGAAGTGGCTTATTTCTAAGGTGTTGATATCTCTTTTCTTCTCTTTTTGGAGTTGGTTTCTCAACAAAAAATCATCATCTTGTCAAACAATGACATACTATATACACACATATATACATATAAAAATTTAACATTAAACAACCATGATCCATGATGTCCCTGTCAGAAATGACATACATACATGTGTACATTCATAGATGTCAACATAATTATGATCACACCATAGTTGCTAGATATCATAAGGTCTAGGTTAAGAGAAATTCCTTTATTGGGTCACACCATGCACAACATTGAGAAACATATTTCCCAAAATAGCCAAGGCATTGATGCCTCAAATCCATTTACTTTACCTTTCTATTTACCTTTCTCATGTCTGTACTACCACCTTCCATGTACCACAACGGACCCAACTAGTCCAATCAACTATCATATTCTTACATTACCTGTTGGGTACCACACAACTCTCCTCGAGCTCCATTAACTTCCTCTTTCTCCAACCACTCTCCAAGACTCTAAAAACATAAAAGGCAATAACAAGAGAAAGCAAGAATAATACCATGAAAAACCACAAGAAATACAACACCACAACAAAGTGGCATGGCCATGCACTAGACACAATCAAGACCGAAAACCAGGTACAACAAATCACAAGATACAAAAAGCACAAGGCTAGTAAAAAGCACCATGACTCAATCCTCATGGTTCCCAATACTTACAAAGGAAATTTGAACCCAATCCTTCTTCAATATTTCATGGTAGTCTCTTGCCATGAAATCCCTTGAATTTTACTTCCATAACCACATAATTATCAACACATAAATAAATGTAACAATATACCAGTTATGTTATCTTATCTTGTTATTCTAGGCACATTTTCTTGTAACTTGAGACATACATATATCATATCTCAAGGGACTCCAATCCCTTTACATATACAACTAACTAGAAACCAATTGTTATATTTTTCAAATACATGTTAATAAATATAACACATGCCCACATAATTCTAGAAAAATTTACGTTTAATAATACTTCTTGTATACAAAGAACTCATTTGTTTGGAATTAGGGTTTCCAAACATAGCCAAATGAATTCATACCTAGTTCCTTTCTTTTACCATTTAACTTGTTGCAATCGATTCCTGTTATGTACTATCATATCATCCATATCTTAGTTACATAAACTATTACATTGTCATGCTAATTCAAAACATGTTTCCGTGCTATTATTCATCAGTTATTTTTACTATATGTAGATGAATAAATATTGGTTCTAGATTTCTAAAATCAAAATTCCGTAAATATTAGGAGGTAGATGGTCTACTCCTAAGGGAAGACAACTCACACCAGAAGAAAGGGAAGAAATTTGGTATTAAGGAAAACTACGGTTTGCATTTGATAAATTCTAGCAGAGTGCCAACACAGTAATCAATTGTAGAAATGGCATAGTGAAGCTAAAGAGATGATTTATACTCCATGATAAAAGTAAATAAAGGATCGTGAAAGTGCTGTTGTGTGCAAGCATCCCAAATTTTTCCAAGGTGAATGCCTCATTACCTCAAAGGGAAAAGGTGTAAAGAATATCAGTAGGAAAGGTAAATTCAAGTTTTTCAATCACCTGCTATCATAAGTGTCAGAGAAGGTAAAATGGTAAGCCAAACTCCATGATGAAAGCAAAAGGATTTGGAATATGTCACTGTTTGATCAGATTCCATACTTGTCAAAAGGAGTTTGTCATGCCAAAATGATCAAAAGATGGTTTGAACTCTATGGTGCAGGAAAAGGAGTGTTGTGAAGGTTTTTCCTTGTTTTTGAGTCCTAAATGTGTCAAGAATAATTTTATCGTGCCTCCATCATTTTCCAAGAAGTCATTCCAAAGGATAAATCATTTGCCATACCTAGGGACAGTTTTGCTTCAAACTATGTTTCTGACCAAATACAGATGAATTTGACTAATTTGAGAGAGGTTGTTGTCCATCATAAGTCCAATAAGAAATAAATCCTTCAGATTTTACATAGGGGTCATGGTTTTAGAGCAATGTCAAAAATATAGGTGTCACGGGAGAATTGCTGCACTTCTGGAGTGACCTTGGGAAAATCACATTTTCTCATAGTTGGAGTGTCCAAATGACTTGCTTCATGAGTAAAATGATAAATGTACTTGAAGATATTTCCAATGAGCTATCATGACTTCAATTTTGAGTTAAGGAAGGCCTCTAAAATTTTCCTGCAATAGCATTCTGCATTTCTGCACCATCATTCATCACGTTTTGACCAATCTTGGGAGAATGAAATTTTGACAGGTCAAATCAAATCCAATCATCAAAGAAAAGATTGATTTTTAAATTAGATAGGATAATATTTCTAACGAGCTATCATGGGCCCAATTTGGACATCGGGAAGGTCTCCAAAACTCAGTTTCAAGATGACCTATTTTCCTAGTGTTGGTGTTGCGTGCCTGGGAGGTGGCGCTGTGCCCCTGGCAATTTTTTCCCATGTAAATTACACGGGAATTGCGCACCTAGGAGGTGGCATTGCGCCCTTGGCCAAGAGGGCATTCTCAACCCTAAAAACACTCAATTCACTCAAAACTCTTGTTTAAGGTCCTCCAGGCATATTAAAGGTTATATACCATCACATCAACCCATTTCCAAGAATTTTTGCCATCATTTAAGGGAAGGAAGTTGAAATCCAAAGAAGGAACCCTAGATATTTAAATTGGAAATCCATTTTTTGTCATTACTTCATCTACCTATAAGGAAAATGAGTTATGAAAGAGGGATTACACTATTTGGAGGATGCTCATTCACCCTAGCTGTCCATACACCTATCTCATAACACTCATTCATTCGCCCCCTCACTTGCAAAAAAATTGACATTCCATAACCATCATTCACCTGAATTACACATCAACCTCTAGTATCTCGAAACAAAGTTTGACATATCAGCATAGGGTTATCATTAAGTGGTCAGCTTATCCCTGATTCTCACATACCTACACCCTCACTCATTCATCTCATTCACTTGTAAAGACTGCCATTTCACCATTCCTTCATCTCAAAATGACCCCCCTTCACCACATTCTAAAAATCCCTCACCTTCTACTAGTGCATCCAACAAAGAGGGAGATAACAATGAAGAGTCAAGCAAGGAGGAAGAAAGAAGTGAGTCAAATAGTGATGAGGCACCTATCAGTGATGAAAAAAGCAGAAAGGGAAAGATCAGTGACGATGATGGAAATAGATCAAAGAGTTATGATAGAAATGGGTTATAGAGTAGTAAAGAGAATAGTGAAGCTCATAGCAGTAAGGAAAAAAAGCAACGAAGAAGAAGGAAATGAGGAGGCAGATGTCGATAAGGATGATGGCAGGTCAAAAAGCCATGAAGAAAGCAGTAAGGCTAATAACAATGAGGCCTATGAAGAATATGGTGGGACAAATGAGGAAAAAGAGAAAGAAAAGCTTAGTAACCTAGCTGATCCACCCCCCACAAGCATCCCAAACCTAATCAGTAAGGCAAATCCAAGCTTTGACACAATTTTGAATATTTTGGAATTTTGACTATTTTGGAGGGCCAAAGGTGCAGTGCCACATGTACTGCGCTCTTTTTTGGGGCACTCTTTTGAGGAATGGCTTACATTTTTTTATTCCTTAGGCCAAGGAAATCATCCAAAAAAAATTCAGATCATTTGGAGCAGAACTAGTAATACAAAAGTGCCAAAAACACCCAAAAAATCATCTTTCTGCCCTATTTTTAGAGATGGCATTGTGCCCTGAGCAGTCTTAAGAGATTGAATTTTTGAGAAGGAAAATGGACACAAAATGGAAAAATAAAGGAATTTTTGGAAACTAGACTTGACAATATTTCCAATGAGCTATCATGGATCTCATTTTAACACCTGGAAGGCCTCCAAACCTTGGTCACAAAACAGGCAATTTCTCTGGTGCACACACTGTGCCCTTGGCCTTGGTGCTGCGCTCTTGCCTAAAAAGCCAACAAAAGACACAAATTTATGGAAAAAGATATTTTCGAGGACTTTTGAGGCAAATCACTCCTAGTTAGCTCATAATTTATGTTTGAAGTTATTTTTCATTTATTACATTAGATATTTTGTGCCTTGGGCATTGCATGGTCTTAATGGACAACTTTGGCATTTATGATGTATTTATGACATTTTGGAAACCATAGTTAGGGTTTTGGTCCTCCTTTATATTTAAATATAGAATTGAGGCCTCATTGTACACGTTGGATGATTATAGGGAGAAATATAATAGACTTGAAGATTAAGGAGAAATTTGGCTTTGGACTTTGTGAATGTCTTGATTTGCATGATGATGGAGCAAGCTCACTTGCACGATTCCTGAACATAGTTAATGGTGATGTCTTTCCTATATAGTGTTTGTTTTCTTATGTCATCATTTTGTTTCATCTTTCTCATGCATGAGGACATAAATTTTAGGCTAAGAAATGTTGTTTAGAGGCACCTTAGCTCTGTCTGATTTCTATTATTTGTATGTTTTCCTCTGCTAGGTTAGATTAGAGAATCCTTAAATGCTCTCTAGTCCCACTTATGCTTGTTTATCTTAAAGATGATTTGATGAAGCCAATGCCAAAGTAGTTCATGGTTAGCCCTGCTCTTTGATGTAACTTAAACATTGTTTTTAAGGTCTTTGTTTTGAAGTATTGCTGATTAGGTTTAGCTAAAGAGGTTTATGATTTCCCATGCCCTTTTGTTCATCTTAAATGGTTGCTTTGGATGTCTTTGTGGTATTATTAAGGATTTTTAGGAGTTCCCTTTCCTTGATCATTACTATACATGTATCTTAGATGTTTTCTTTTCCTGAAGGTGAAATCACAAGAAGACTTACAAGTTTCTTGCCTTCTATGTTTCACTGGATTGTTGTCTTAATGTCTACTTTCTAGGGTTTGGTCAAAGAAGTTATTGGTATGCCCTATATTTGGTTATTTCTTTATTCATAATGATTCGAAATTCTATTTTTGTTAAAGTATTTGTAAAGGATTCTTAACTGCCCTTTGCACCTACTATGTTCACAATTTAATGTTTCACTTCACTCACATAAGATTTTAGATCCATTTGGCCTTGTTATATTTTCCCTGTGATATACCCTTGACCCATTGTTGCACTTATCAAGACCATTTTTAGACTCCATAGCCCAATGGTTCCAACGTCTCTCACTCTATCTATTCTACTTGACAACCTACCCTACCAAACAAACAAACAAACCCTAATCCTTATAACTAGCCTAAAATCAAGACCCTAAAATCTATCAAGTTACATCCTTTACACAAGTATAGAGAGAGCCCTCTTTGAGTCGAGGAAGGCTAGGTCCTAGGACTCCAAAGACTGGTTTGATGTTACCCTTGTAGATTTTTTCTTTTCAATCTACCAAATTACGAGGACATAACACCTGCAACTGTTCACACATGTTCCAAATATCAAGACATCATATCTATTAACTAAAATCAGCCTCTACGAAGACTAAAAACCATGTCATAATCAACTAATATTCAAGGTCATAATACTAAATCGATCACCTACTTTCACTCAAGTACATATCAACTATCTCAACATGTTAGTATGAGCATCTCAAAACAAGATCATTTCTTCATGCAATATTATAGATACAACTCATATCATGTTATTATTCAAACATTTAAAAAAACTATAAACATACCTGGTTATACAAATCAAGTAGGCGACAAAATAAATTATTCAAGCACAAAGTAAATGACATAAGCCAACTCATACCTTAATGTATCTTAGGGGATTCTATCTTGTCTGCACAATCAATCTATATTAGCACGATATAACTTCACAACACCTCAAATAAAATAAAATATGGTCATGATATCCATAACAGTAACTAGCTAACATGTTCACATCATAAACTCATAAACAAATGTATTTCTTGCATAACAATCACGTATGCATAGTCAGTATATATTAGTATAACATAACATCACAAATATGTCAACTCATACCTGAATGTAATAACCCTAACCATCTTCCTAGGCCAATCCAATTTAGCATGATACATATAACATCAAGATATTAATGCTATAACCCTAATCATCAAGTTAACTAGCATATAACAATAATAATTTAACATATAACAACTCATCAACAACATATAACATAATCAATGAGTTAGCTACAAGTTAACATATAACATATTCTTCAACAACATATAACATAGTCATCAATTTAATACCATGCTTTACTAACCAATGCATGCACATATGATCACACTAATTAACTAACATGTTTCATGTGTGTAGCCATAAAATCAATAGAATGAAAGGCATACACATAACCATAATGCATATGACTACACTAATCAACTAACATTTATCGTACATGTAACCAAAATAAAAATGGAATGACAAACATATAAGTAACCCTAAGGATTGCAATGACCATTAATCACATACTTGCATGCCAAACATACAAACGTGTATGATGATCTACTATTACCCCAAAGTCCATTGTTGCAACGTCACTTTAATGATCATAATCTCCTACTCTATCTCATCCAACACATTAGCATCATAAAATACCAATATCATCATGATGACCTACTTGCATACAATGTCCTTATGCCTAATAACCTTCACCATGATGACATTTTATGCACAAAAAATGCATATATAACCATACATGCATAACAAATGCATATAAAACACATCCCACAACAACACCATAAACCTTCACATGGAAATATCACTACAACCATGATCAAGAGCATGAAAATTCAACAAGAACACATAGACCACAATCATAATAAACACATATGCAACAAACATAAATTCATGATCGACACACCACCCATCTAGTATGAGGATTGAACCATGCTCTGTTACCACTCTGTAACACCCCCTTCACACATCTACACAAGTAACTGACCAACAGGGGTAAACATTTGACGAGAGACAACCGTCATGAGATTCAACCTCCTAGGTGACCTTAAGGAAGTTGAACTGATGGAAACACAACATACATACCTTGTATAGCAGCAACAATACCCCAAGGAGGTAACCCAACCATTCAGGCCTCCCACCCCTAGGTCAAACTAACTGTTTGACCTCTTTGAGCCATAGACACATGCACATGATTGTAAGCTAGCATCCAGGAGGCTATAGATATAGGAATAACACTACATGCTAGCATCCAGGGACTTAAATCCTTAGTTTTGTGCCAACATCCCCTGGATTTGAGCCACCTTTTCAAGCCCAGAACCTACTGCTCTACCCAAAACTTCATGAAAAGTTTAGAGATGATAAATAAAAATAGGACAGTTATATGGAAACAATCACATCAATAAGAACACATCTATACCCCTCCGAGTCATGACAAGAATTTTGTCAAACATGTCACAAAAATTGAAACTACAGGTGTGAACAACAGATCTGAGCATAGGGTCTCATACTTATTTGAGAATCACTAAGAAGAGTTGCTCCCTTACATCATTACCTACAATACAAACTATTTTAACATAGATACATTACACATTTATTTGCAAACAAAAACATGGATATAACCATACACCACAACTGTCAAAATACATGCTTATAACCAACGTAATAACAACATAAATATCATGGATACAACAACAATAAAATCCACATATAAAATAATGCATTTATAAATCAAGTATCAAAGGAATGAGCTTCTCATTAATGAATGTAAAAACTAACCAGAGATGAGACTTCCACATTCCACCCAACCATAGATTGGCTAAGCCAAATCTCTTTTTAACCAATCACCCTCGTGCCATGTTGCAAACATGAAAGTGGGGCTCATAATCAACCAAAAAAAACCAAAAAATCATGAATTATACTCGATTTCTCCACCTACATCGTGAGGAATTTGAGTTCCTCCTAGTCTCTCAGGATTTACCGTAATCAACAGTCTGATCTAGGGATCACTAGGCGCTAAACCGAGACCTAATCCCCATTATTTACAGTTAATACCATCCTGAGACTAATAGGCCAAAAGGAGAGAAATCCACCTCTTGTCTTTACCATATATCCTGTCATTCACCCAAAAGGATTCCTAGGCCCTCCAAGACACACAAACTAGCTTTATTGCAACCCATATTCTGGCTCATGGGTTACTAGGCCAGTGGGTTTACCATGATCCATAGTTTGGTTCAAGAATCACTAGGCCATGTGCTTGTCATTTCGGAGATTAACCCCACTCAGCCTCGAATCCATTCGGAAACTAGATCAATAGAAGTATGAAAAACCCATCTCATCAAAGTTATACATAAATGGCAAGGCTATGCTAAAAAATTGTCATGCCTGGAAAAACCCATGCCAAGATAGAAAATAATGATGTGAAATACCATGAATACCAGAGCTAGCAAGGAAATAACCCATGCAAATCAATACTTGCAAAGAGTCTTGTTGTAGTTGGTTTATCTTTCTCTTACTTTCTTGCTTCAATACCAAAGTCCTCCAAGAAAAATATAAGGGTCCAAGAGTATGAGAGAGAGTGAGAATAGAATGAGAGCCATAAGTTAGAGAAAAATATTTCCAACTGATCCTCAGAAGCAATTTTATCAGTGAGGCCTATATTTTCTTCATTTCCATTATTTTCCTTCATTCTCATCCTCTCATGCAACATGTGAACTTTCACCTCCGTTTTCTCCTATTTTTCATTATTTTCATAACAAATGTGCCAAAAATTTGATTTTCCCTTTTCAAAGCCTTAGCCATATCCTTTTCCAATTTACTTTAGCCATACTAACCATAATTAAAACCCATTGGGATGTTATTTCCCAAAATTTAGCTTGGAACAAGTTTCCCATCAACCGTGGTTATTATTTTTAACTTTATTACGTGGAATTTTTAGTCGGGTTATTACATTTTTTATGCGAAACCAATAATAGTTTGGTGGACCCAAGGATGGGGGCAGACCTAAAGATGGTGGGCAGACCCATGGTTTTTTGCATGGGTTTTGCACATGTTTTTGGGCATGATGGTTTTTTTCCCACGGTATTTTGTAGATCTAGTCAAGGGAACTGCAGTTATGTTCTAATCTGGGGTTAATGGATTGGGGTTTATGAATGCTTCAACATGTATAAATATGTATTGTAACATTGAAAGGAATATAATGAAAAATCAATCTAGTAGTATTGATTTTGGGATGCAGGGGAAAATCTTTGTGTATATTTTCTTTTTGTTCTCTCCATTGTTTATTTTCAATTTTAAGAATTTGTTTCCAGGTAATTTCTCTACAGGGTTAAAACCTACAGTTATATTACTACTTAACATAACATAACTTATTATTTAACATTTACCATAACATAAAAATTATTTCAATATATATATATATATATATATATATATATATATATATATATATATATATATATATATATAATTGTATATATAAGTTCATGTTTCAATAACGCATCATTGATAGATAAATTAAATCTATCATGAAAAGTGCGCTTCGTCTAGTGAATAAAATCTAGTTTTTTTTCTAATTTGTACCACATTATTTCATTATGTATTATGTTGTAAAAGAATCATTGTCTTCATGTGCTTGCACCTAGTACATGTTATGTGTCGAAGTAAAACATTAGGAACATAGAGTCTATTGGAGTATCTGGTTGGCATGAAATTTTAGTAGTTTTGTAAATAGGTTTAATTCATTTTACAACATATATATTTACATATTTACATGTACTATGAATAAAATGAATTAGTTAGAAACGGGAAAAAGTATGAAGGTAGACTTGATCACTTTTTTCGATTGTGTTTATTACATTGAACTCAATATTGGTTGATAAATTATCAAAAAATGGACTCTAAGTTTTAGGACTTGAGGCTAGATTATTTTGCTTGAGTTTAGAAATGGTCTTTTGTCAACATTCTTTCAAAGTCAACATTTTTTTTGGATTAGTTTATATGTATTATATGTAATATTTTTTTATTATATGCAATACTTTAGTCAAAAAAAAAATTCTTGGATTAGTGTTTATGTATTATATGTTCCCCAACTACTGGCCATCATAGTGTGAGGGGTTCTGCTATATGTGATCAGGCTTATCATAGATCATGTAGCCCATGCATAGTGCACATTTCATTCATAGATCCTACCTCTCACACCAGTCAAAGTGCGAGGGGTAGTGCTTATGTCTATGTTGGTGATCATGCGACCTCTAGTGGACCTTCTTCACCTATTTCTTGTACACTTGCATTTTCAAAACCTCTTTAAAATTTATGTGTTTATGTCTTGAAATTGTCTTTAATTTTTAAATTGTCTTAAACTAATTTTCTTGAATTTAATGTATATTTTATTATTCTTCTATTTGGTTAATTATATGATAAATTATGTTTATTATTTGTAGGCCCTCAGCAGGCCAAAGCTTAGAATCAGAGTGCAGCATCGATCCCTTTGTGGGACGATGCTACAACTTATATCCCATCAGAGGATGCTATGACCCGTCATATGTGGATCACACAAGAGATACATAACATCCATGCCAATTCACTGAATCATTGTAATTTTTATCTGATGCTGGATAGAATCAATAGGTTGATCGAAATATACCATAGGTCGGGCCCAGAAAGCCACCTCCTACAGTCCATACAAATCATTAAGAGGTATGAGTTAGGGGCTTAGATACTTGGGAGGTAGTGAAAGAGGCCACCAAGAACACTAGTGTTCGTGAGGAATTGTTTGACCTCCCTCTGGATCACCTTGCTAGACATAGAGTTCTGATTCCACTGAAGTATTTTATGAATGTTGATGCAACCTCTTTTGTGTATGATATATTCATTGGATCTTGGGGCCAGCTCCCCCACCATTACCAGGTCTCCATTTATTCTTTCGAGAATTTATATCATAAGTTTGTGTTACATATGAGGCTATATTACACTAATACTAGATCTAATTATTATCAACTCGACTTGGGATGTACCTATGAGCGCGAGGGGTCTGATAGCGACCTTGGGAATGTACCACCACCTCTGAGATTATTTACACTACCATCTCAGAGATTGGTATTACTGACAAAGCTGCAAGAGTTATCGTAGCTCGATGGTGAGACTAGGGAGACTATTACAGATGTCATTAGTCTGTGCATTTGTTGCATTGTATGGAGAGATTCAGAGACCACCACTATTTCCTCATGACCCATTAGTGCCCTTATATGATGATGCATTTCTCACGAGTTTATTAGTTGACCATATTTGGACATATGCATGTATGTATCATGATGTCATTCATGAGACTTGGAAGGTGCGCGACCCATGTGACATAGACTAGGTACATATATATATGAACGTTTTGACTCACATTTACAAATTATGCATAATTATTTATATTAATTTATTTTTCATACTAGATTAAATTTATATTAATAATTTAATGATAACATATATACACAACCCAACTACATGGATGAGCTTATGAATTCATCTAAGGGGGAAGTTGATCAACCAGGCCATCCTCGACCAGAGCATGTTTCCATGGATTCTCCTCCACCTCCACCTCAACCTCATAATAATAATGTGGAGGAGATTAAATATGTACAACTACATGGACCAAAAATTGAGGTAAACACTTTTATTCCTAACATTTAAACATTCAAATTTTTTTTATTTACACATATATCCTAATTAATTTGTAGACTAATTATAATTTGTCCTTGACATTATGTACACAGGCTGATATGTAGTGCCATTGATGCCACTATTATACGGACACATGAGAGGGATAGTAGGTTTAGAGTAATTTATGATGTGGGTTCATCGATGTAGGCCCCAATCATTAAGCCACATGTAGGGGAGCACCAAACCCATATTCATTAGACCCCCATCCTATCTGACATGAAGTTGGACTCGACTAAGGTTAGTATATTCATGTATATGTAATAAAAAATGTGGTTCGAAATAATTTATTTCCATATTGTTTATTTTGTACAAATTGTTAGTCATCAGTAATTTTTTACTTCTCATGGATGACTAAAAATACTTATCCTTTATTTCTAGAAACAAAGTTCATGAAAATTATGAGTTCTAGAAATATCACTACCTTCATTATCCTTAGGATAAATTTTCACGAGTTTATCATCCTTTCATGTCAAGGTCAGCTTGCTACTCCCAAAAGACCCATCATGAGCTCATGCTATTAATTTTCACCATGTATGGTCACCTTTGGCCTCACGCCCACTGTTATTTTGTTTCCCAACCCCTCCACTGCTACCTAAGGTCACCAACCAATCAACTCTCTTATGTCTCCCAAATGCCTCAAGCATTGATGATCTCAAAACTATCTTTGTAGGTTCTTTAGATAAATCAAGTACATTGGATTTTTTTTGAATCTTCAATACAATAGTTTATCATAAACTCTGTCTCACACTTTATAGAGCCCAAGTTATAGGTTTCAGTCCAAAATCCAAATCCCAGAGGGCCTCAACTAGGAAACCTAGGGTTTTATGAGTCTTAGGGTGGATTTGGTACCCTTCAAGTCTCTATTTTTACCTACAAGGAGACTGATTTCAGAGAAGGAAAGGGACAATTAACTTTGTATTAAAATGATGAAGAGACACTTCAAGGAAGGCCTTTGGTCTAAATCATGAATATAGTAAAGTGACAGTTACCCTTTGCTCACTTTCTTGCCAGGAATACTAAAAGGGCCATCATATCAGCTATGAGGTAAGGTAAAATAGGAAAAAAATCATCACAGGAAGATCATCAGTGAAAAAGAGATAACATAAATCATATGTTTTAAGACATTAGGGTTAAAAAATGTTGTTGGCCAAAGCAAGGAATAAATGCTAAAGTTGCAAAGGCAAAGGTTACCTAACTCCTTCAATGCAGAATTAGAATGATATAAGAGTTTTGATAGGTTTTTTAGAACTTAGAAGATAACATTGTTTATCTTTTTCTGAGCAGCCCTCAAACCTAGAAATTTGGAAAGGAATGATAAAGTGATAAAAAAATGATAAAGAATCCTTCATTACAACAGATGGCTACCAGAGATTCCCAAGCCACCTCTCTAGGGTTTGCCAAAAACAACATTGTTTCACCTGCACTAAAAAGAGAAATGGAAAAGAATAATCAGTTTAAAGGGCTAGTCTCCCAAATGTAAATCAGACGTCCTCAAGTTAAACAAAAGAAGACAAGAATAAGTTTGAGTCTCTGAGAATTCCCAAGTCAAAACCATGGCATAGTATAATTGTTTTACTGTTGGAAAACAAACCTTTTACAACCTTAAGAAACAGAAAAGAGGAGAAGAAACAATCTTCAGGTCACCAGCAGTCAACAAATACCAAGAAGGTTAAAGGCAGGTGTTTTTATGACAAAATCATGCCCAAGACAAATGGTAAGTACCCCAGTTATCAGAAAGAAGAAGGGTGAAAAATACATTAGCAAAACAACACCACAAAGAAAAAAAAGTGCCTTGAGGAAGTTTCTCAAAAAACCTCCAAAAGATAAAAGTGATGAGAAAAATAAAAAAGACCAAGACATAGTAAAAGTGGGTTTTGTGGTTTAAATTATGTTTTTCAAAAGCATAGAGGTTTTTTGAATTCATTGGTTTTCTCATTCCCGCACTTGGCAAAGAACGAAGGAGCTCCAAGGAGAAAAATCAAGGTTTCTAGGCCGTTTTTGGGCAAAATTGTGAGGTGCTGCACAAAATAGGAGCTGGCGCTACACAAACTTCCATCCTCCCTGTTAATTTTTGCACGAAGCTATGCGAAGTTATCTTCTACGCTACGCAAACTTCGGGTGTTGCACAAACGCAGACCCAGCTCACCCGAAGACCGGCAAACTTTGCCTTTTTCCCAAACTTCAGCTCTCCGCCTGGGCGCTGCACAAAACAAGCTACCCGTCGTTGTGAAAACTAACAACCTGACCCACCTAGAAAGCGTGCATACCACCTGGTGCTACGCTAAATCATGTTCAGCCTTACTGGTTCTATGAAAACAGGCAGCTCGACCCACCCAGAACAAAGGCACTGCGCAAAGTTCAGAGAGGTGCCAAAGGTGCCAGAAAGACCCCAATGCATAAATTCATCCTTCAAAGGTGGCTCCAAGAGTGAAGAAAATTGAAGAAAGTGGTAAGTGACATTTTCTCTTGATTCCCCAAATCAAATTTGCAAAAGCATCTTATTTTTAGTGGTTGAGGTAAAAACCCTAGGAGGGTGAAACCTTAGGTAAAAATCATAGAAAATGGTGGCACTCTTGAAACCAAATTTGATAGCAGAAAGTGTGTGGGAGAAATTAAGGCTGTCACTATATTCATTATTAAACTCCTCAAGCTGCAAAAACCACTCAACACCTCAAAATTCATCTCCTAGCTAAAGTTGACCTCATCTTCATTCCTCACTTGGTTTTTCCACTAAACCTCAATTTTCAAATCAGTGTCTCCCATCACCATGTTAGAGATGGAAAAAAACAGTGGTAGTCAAGGAGATCAAAGGCCTTCAAAAACAAAGCACAAGGGAGGGAAAGTTAATAGGTTAGAACCCAAAAGTATAGTAGCTATCACATCCTCTCCTAGGATCTTGTCATGCTTTCAAAACATAAGGTTCTTTCAGTTCTGTGAAAGAGTCAAGCAGGTGAAGAGCAATCCTGAGCTTACAAGGCTCCTCATCCTTAATTTTCACAACAAACATTCAGACCTTTCAGGGGTAAAATTTGAGATTTTAGCCGTGTCGATATCTGAAGCCACTGGTATCCCTTCAGTGGGTGAGAAATGGTTCAAGGATGGTAAGCTATAAAGAGATTTATTTTTACCATTTATCAAAAGGATGTATAGAGAAGGTAGTATCACAGTGTTTCCTTTCTCACATCTCAAGCACAGGTATGCACCCTTGATGTTGGCTATCATGAAATACTTCACCTGTGAGGGGAGGTACTCCAGGGTCTATACCTATCATCTTAGACCTCTTATGAATTTCACAGGGGTTAAGGAACTTTACCTACCCTATTATCTCTACAGGAGTGTTATGAAAATGTGTTAAATTTTCTAAAGGATGAGTTACCCCCAAAAAATGTATAGCTTGTTCCACCATTCCTTGATCAAGACGGTGGTTGTACATCAGCGAGAGCAGCAAGGTGTACGTTGGGATGTTTTCATAAACAATGATTTATTATCAAACCCATAACATCCTCATAACACCAATCTTCCATCCTCATCTACACAAGTGCCCTCACCACAGGCACACATCTCTTCCTCCCCTTCTCTTGATGCATTAGGTGAAGCAGGGAGTGGAAATCATGGATCACATAGAGATTAGGGTGAGGGTGAAGAAGTCAGTGAAGAAAACACTAAAAAATATATGAAGAAGAGGCAGAGGATATGGGAATTGATGAAGGAAAAAATGATTAAACACAAGGCAGTGAACATAATGAAAAAAGTGCACAAGACAGCCGAGGAAATATTCATGACAATCATGACAACTGTCATGACTGTCATGACACTAATTAGTTTCTAGATGACCAAGGAGAGAACCTCAGTAAAGAAAAAAGCCAAGATGAGGCTGATGGCAGAGATGAGGGTCAAAGCAATGATGAAAACATGGTCAAAACTACAATCATCACCCCTCACATATGCACATACTACAGAGGACAAAGAGATGTGTTTGCTGCCTCAAAAAGGCAAAGGGCTATCTCTCCTCAAGCTATCAAAAACGTGGACAAGGGAAAGGAAAAGGTGGGAAATATTTATCAATAGGTAAAGGTGAAGAGGATTAAAAGGATAAAGAAAACTAATCAAGGGTCTGATTACATTGATTTAGACCGTGATAATGAGGATGAAGAAATGACCACTAAAATGATGCTCCTAGAGAAAGATGCACAAACCAAGGAGTGGGAGAAGGATTTTGAAAGAGCATAGTGCATCATTCAGTACTATAATAATGAACATGAGTACTTCAAGAAGATCAAGGGAGGCCTTTCTCTCCAAAAGAAGATGACCAAGCATTATGCAAAGAAGAGCATGTTTTCTTGTGCCAAACTCAAAGAAGCCCTCCTTGAGGTAAAAAACCTAAAAAGGGAAAATGAGCATAACAGCCTTGGAATTTTGGCTGAGGCTTCTCAGAAATTATCTAAAAACATTTAAGGAAGGTATCCACCAATTTTGAAGGATTTTGGAGAAGATTTTGTTTTTTGAATAATTTTGGCCTAGTTTACGCAGCGCCACTAGCGCTCCGCAAAAATCTGGGGCATCTTCAGGAGGAAAACTTCAAAATTTTCGATTTTTCATGAAATACACATCATCCACAAAAAATTTCAGAATATTTGGAGCTGTTTTGACCCCTCAAAAGGTCAAAAAACACCTCAAAAATCACCTTTCTGCCCCTGTTTTAGGCCTGGCGCTGCGCAAATGGCAGAGTGGCGTTTTTGGTATTTTTGAAAGGGTCATAAGGAATGGATCAGGAAGCCAAAAGTATTTTTGGAAATTATACTCTTCAAGCTTTCCAACGAGCTATCATAGAGCCAAATCCGACATCGGGAAGTAGTCCAAAACTTGGTTGCAAAACAACCTATTTTCTGCAAAAGTGGCGCTCCGCAAACAGACTGTCTTTGCCAAAAAGTCAACAAAAGACATTGATTAATGGAAAAATGGTTTTTTAATATTTTCTCAGACAAATCACTCCAGATTTGATTGAGGAGTTATATTTTGATATTTTTCATTTATTAGCTTATCTACTATGTCTCTTGGGCCTTGCATGGTCATTAAGCACAGTTATGACATTTATGACAGAATTAGGGTTTCTGGAAGCCTGTTATGGTTTCCACCTCCTCATTCGCTCCATAAATAGAGCATGAATATCTTATGTATTTGGATGGATTTTTATGTATTATTATCAAGTAATACATACTCTCTTTGAGATTTGAAAAAAATTTGATGTCTTGGAGCTCATGCAGTCTCTTTGAGTTTTGAAAATAATTTGATGTCTTGGAGCTCGTGCATGCCCTGATTTGTTTGTTGATGGAGGAGGACTCTTTGCAGGGTCCATAAGCCTGGTTGATGGTGATGTGTTTCTCTTTTGTTCATGTTTTCTAGTTTTTGCATTATGTTTCCATATTTCTCTGTTTCAGTAGGACAAATAATTTAGACTAAGACATGTTTTCTGATGGCACCTTAGGCCTGTTTGTTCTTCACTGCCTTAATTTTTTCTTCTGCTAGGATATGTTAGAGAATTCATCTTTTGTTCTCTAAGAATTTCCTGATCTTTTATATTTCTTGAATGGTTTATATCAGTTGGTATCAAGCATGATTTATGGCTAGCCCTACATATTTGTTGCCACTAAAAACTCTATTCTTGGAATCATCTCTTTAAAGCACCATTACCTAGGTTTGTCAAAGAAGTTTGCTTCAATCATGCTCTTTGCATTTTCTTAGCTAATTGTTTCAAAGAACCTTCATAGCTATAATCTTAGATGTTCAGAGTTTCCCTCCTTCTATGGTTGTATTTATTTGTGCATCTTTAATGTTTTCTGTTCTTGATAATGAAATCCATGAAAGTTGAATAAGTTTCTTGCCTTTCTGTATTTCATTTAAATGTTTGTCTTGGATTATTATTTGCTTTAAGTCTGAATCAAAGAGTTTAGGGTTTACTCTGCCTTTTATTTCTTCTCTATGCTTATGATTCTTCTAACTCCCTTAGTTTAAGTATATGATACAAAATTCTTTACTCCTCTTTGTCAAACTTTGTTTCTCAAAACTAATGTCCATCTCATGATCCTTCAAACCTAAAAAATCCACCAACCAAGCTAGATTTTCCCTACAATACTCCCTGCTCCATTTATGAACCTATCATGACCTTGTTTGACTCCATTTCCGAACGACTTGAAGTTTTTCTTGTTTCTATCTAGTCTATCTAAGCATCATAGCCAACCAAAAACAATAAAAAAACCCAATATTTCATAACTAGCTAAAGTCAACCCTAATCAACAAACAAGTTCACATCTTTGCACCTAATAGAGAGATCCCTCTTTGAATCCAGGAAGGCTAGGTCATTGGATTCCAAAGCTTGTTTTGTTGTTACCCCTGTCCATTTGTATCTCAATCAATCTATAAAATTACGGGGAGCTAACATAATGGTGATCATGGTGGGAATTCTGAGTACATAGTTGCCTGAATACCTCTTAAGACTCTTTAGACCCTTAGTTTGACTTAGAAAATCCAGTGAATCTGCCACCTCATCGCCACACTAACATAATGGCGATCACGGTGGGAATTTGAGTCAAAAAAATCCTAGGTATCCCTTAGGAATCCCCAAAATCTCAATTAGGCACAGAAAATCAACTGGTAGCCAAGAGTAGAAACTAATTGCCTCACCATCCTAGCAAGATGATGACTCAGCTAGAGGATGCTCATTGAAACCTTAAGGCTGCATAAGGAAACTCAAAAAACCTAAAATGGTCCCTAGATTGATTTTTTTCAAAATTTGGTGGTGGACCATTATATACATATCCTCAAAATTACCAAAACATCCACCTGGAGACTCCACTAGCCTCTAATAGGCCTTTTTTCACCTGACTAGTCCCATAGGTTTTCCTAGGATTGGGTCAAATCAGTCCTAATAAGTTTTAGGGTATAATTATACCTTGTGTGAGTAAAATAAACACTAAGAGAGGCCAACCTTACAAAAATAGTCCAAAACATTTCAACCTCTCTGATTTTTGAGTAAGAGATCTAGCTTCACAAAGGATCAATACCAGATCTCACCGAGACCCAAATCCTCCTACCATAGTTTATGACCTAGAAAAGATTTTGTGGCAAACTTCTAAAGCTAGAAAATCAACAACTTTTAGGACAATTCATAGAGAAATATCTACAGAATAACACCTTACAATCTCACAAGATCCTCAGTTTGACTTGCACCATACCAAGTGTTAGCCATCAGTAAAATTTGTTATATAGGATGGCTAAATATTTTCTTATATTTTCAAAAAACAATATTTTTATGAGAAAAGCTTGTGATTTTTGGAAATCTCACTGCCTTCATTATCCTAAATCTATCATTTCACTAAAATATTCATCTATGCCTCCTAAAAGATCACCTGTTGATTCAAAGGAAACTGATTTCAGGCTATTTCCACCATTTTCTCTTCACTTCACCTCTTTTTCACTCCTCCTTCAATAGTCCTTTTCCCCTATGAAAAAGCCCATTTCCCCTTCTTATACCCTCCATTTCCTTAAAAACCCTTTTTATACCATGAAAACCCCTTTGATTGGTTTCAAAAACCATTTTATAAACTTACCGAAACCTTCAAAATAGGCTAAAAACCCTTGTTTTTAGGCCTAAAGCTCCTTCCGAAAAATCAGACCTTAAGCCCTTTTTGACTTAAGCCCTCTGCTCCTTTCCTTCATATAACCAAAGGGCTCTAAACCATCCACTAAATCCTAAGGCCCTTCTCATCTTAAACCCCGGTCCCGTTTACTCTTCATAAGACCACACCCCCGCACTTTATTTTTGACCCCCTTCATCCATATTTTGTCCCATGCCATTTCTTATTCCTTAAAGCGATCCCCACCATTGATCATATATATCTAACAGTTATCGCACCTCCCACACCTCATCTATCCACTCGACCATCCCTTCACCCGCTTTTTCCTTGGAGAGATCTCCATCGTCGATCATTCCGATCCGATGACTATCACTTATCCTCGTCGTTCCATCCCACTCCCAACCTTTCCACTACCCGAAAAGACTTCTTACGCCATCACTGGTCCCACCGCCCACTACTACACCATTCATCCAATCCTTTTCTGCCACCTGTCTTCCACCATTATCTCCGCCGATCAACTTCTCCGATCGGGATCAACCCACACCATTGATCTAGATCCCCCAGATCTAACGATTCACATTCCATATCACGTCCATTTTGTCGAAAGGGTTTAACACTTGATTTATATGCAGAATAAGTGGTTTTACCCTAGACATGTGTCATCATCTGAGTGGAATCGTATCCGATCCACTCAAAATCGCTTACCACTTATTCGTCACGTGAAAACCACCTGGTTTCTCCCAAAACTGCTTACCCCTGTTCGCGCCCAAATTCAAATTATTTTGTTGTTCTTCCTAGTTCCACCAATGAAGCCCCTCCTTTGCACATCCCCTATCCTCTGTACATCGCTCCAAACACCTCCTTGAACCTCTGAAACGCAGTTAATCCAAGAACACGTGTTTTATTAATGTTTGTTTGTTGTTGCAGGTTTAATGGAGACCGAAGCTTAAATGCTATCCCAAAGTCAAAAAATTGGCAAGGTCTCTGGATGACGATCCTTGAGGCTAGGTAAGCAAGAAAAAGGGATCCCAGGTTTGATTCCAAGGTTCAAATCAGTGATTCCAGACCATTGATTCAGTCAAAGAAACCCTCTGAAACATGAGAAACTTTGCATACAATAAGACAAACAAGATCAGTGAAGAATGAAGAAACAGAGAGAATAAAGGCCTAATCAAAGATTAAGGATAAAGACAAAATTAAGGACAAATGGTTAAAGTTGAAAATAGTCAACTAAAGCAGAAAAACACTAAAGGCAGTAAAATAGATTATGAAGGCCTAAATGCAAAATGAAGGCTTAAAATAGAGTTTAAAGCATAGATAAAGACAAATTAGCCCAAATCATGCTTCGAATACCAAATCCATGAAGTAATTACTTCGTCAAAGACTAAAGATGCCACCTACAAGCACATATTTTCCTAAAAAACATACATAGTTCTTACAGTCAGAAGATATTTTCAAAGAAGCAACTCAATAGTTATTTCAAAAGTTATTAAGAAGCCTAAAAGTCAAACATTACAACTAAGTAGCTCAAAAATTAAACAACATTCATTATGAAGAGTAACTCTTTCCAAATATTTTTGCCTTAGGCATGGCATGGTCTCAAAGGTCAAAAATCATTTACTCAGTCATAAATGAAAATACATTAACCCTAGCTTTCATTTCACCTCCTCATTTTCCTATAAATATAGCATGAGGACTTCATTAGAAAGGGTTCTTGGTTGGTTGTAGAAGGCTCTTACTGTTATTTTTTTAGAGTGTTAATGAGTGAGCCGAGGAGTACTAGGTTGGATAGAGAAAGCTTTGAGTTGTAAATACCCACTGTGCTAGAATATGTAACTGGTTTGAACATCAATAAAACAAGCTGATTCACAGGATCCTGGTCTATGTTAATGGGGATGTTTTTCCTCTCTGTTTCTATTTTCCCCTTATATTTTCATTCTGTCCATTTTCTCTAATAAAGAATAGAAAATTTATATTAGGATTTACTGTCAAAGGTACCCTATTTCTCTCTGCAAAGCTTTGTCTTTATGTTTTCTTCTGCAAGACCTGATTGAAGGATTCTTCATTGCCATTCAGTTTGATTCTAGCTTGTTGTTTTAAAAATGATTCAATAGAATATAACCAGGGAAATGTTGGTGAGCCCATGTCCTTCTGAGTAAAACTTGAGATATTGTTTTTAAATGATATTTTTCAAAGTATGCTGAGTAGAGTCTAAACTAGGGAAGTATATGGTTTGCCCTGTCCTCTAGTTTGTCTTTAAAGGTTGTTTGGAAATATCCCTAGAGAGTTTGTCACAGTTATATTAGATTATTTCTGTTTGATCTTAGGCTGCTCTTATTGTTATCTTGTTTGTTTTCTTTATCTGAAAGTAATTTTAGGATTACTAGATTGTTGTCATAAAAGTAAGCTTTAATAAAAGTTTGTCCAAAGAAGTCTATGGTTTTCCCTGCCCTTTGGCTTACTTCAAACAATTACTTTGAAAGGCTTTTCTTGTTTAAGTAGAGCTAGAAGATTCTTGACTAACTATAGCTTTACTGCCTTCACAACACCTTAATGTTTCAAATCACAAATTAATCTAAAGATCCATTTAATCTAGATGACTTGTCATATGAAAACCCTTGGATAGTTGTTGAACAATTAAATCCTTTTATGAATCCATAGCCCAATGGATTAATTCTCCCTCATAGTCTATCCATCCAGCTGAAACACTCTCTCAATCTCTTCCAGCCTTTAAATCCTTCAAGTACTTTTACAATCAACCAAAACCAAAACAAAGTTCTCAGAGATTCATAACTAGCCTAATATCATAAACAAAGAAAAAATATATATCCTTTAAAGCACTTATATAGAGAGATCCCTCTCTGAATTCAGGAAGGCTAGGTCATAGGATTCCAAAGTGGTTCTGATGTGGCCCCCTGCAGCATTTATTCTTTCCATTCTTGTAAATCACAGGGAGAAAACATAGTGGTGACCATACTGGGGACAATACTGAGTAATAGATAAATTCACAACTCAGAAAACCTCATTCTTAAAATCAGCCAAGTGTCTGCCAAGAGCGGTTCCTGATTGTTGAGGGTGGAAAACAACTAGTCCTAGAAAACAAGTAATAATCTTCCACCTGGCGACTCCACTGGTTTTCAGTAGGCCTGCTGACCCCATTGGTTTTCCAAGAGACTCCACTAGGATACCTTATCTTATCATTATAACATCACAAAAACCCAGTTAAGAAAACTTTGTGGATTAAATTTTTCCTACACAGATTAGTTTGCCTTCCAAAGACTGTCATACCTGTCTAACTTTTATTATTTTTGGGTATAAATCCTAGCTTCCAAAAGAATCCATACTAGAGCCTATCCTGACCCAAATCCTCCTGAAATAGTTGACAATCTTGAAAGCATCCTACACCCAGAAATCCAACTTTTGTCAGACCAATCCATAGAGCAAACTATGTCCCTGAAAACCTTACAGCTCTCCATGATACCCAAGTTGACTTATCTTATATCAAAAACTTATCTAGAACCAAGTCATTAAGTGGTATAGATTAGATAGACTTTGAGCCTGTAAATTCACAACAAAATAGCAGTATAGAAGCCTCCCCATCCACTCCTCCTGATCTCTATTTCATTCACAATTTTGGCTTCTCTCATCCTAAATATGCTCAATAGTACTTAGCTGGTCCTAGTACTTCTGTCACACCCACCCATACATTCATTGTTCAAACCACTTATGTTCATCATCAACCTCTTGTCACAAATCCTCCACTTGTAAACCCCCCATTTCTCCTACAACTCCACATCATGGAAACATGGTATGCTCCCTTAGTCCTTCCTTTACCTTTAGCCATTCTACCACAATATTATCAGTCCAAAATTCCTTTATATGATGCTATTAGTTATACTATTGCTCAACAACATGTGGAAAAAATGAATGACTACTTTGAAAGATAAGAAATAGTTGATGAAACCATTAAACTTAGAATGTTTTCTCAAAGCTTAGGGGGAGAAGCAAGAAAATGGTTTAAAGGCTTAACCCCTAATAGTATTAATGACCTCCCTGATTTTCATCAGTTATTCTTAAACAAATGGGAAGTGAAGAAGAACCCTGTCCAAATTTTATCAGAATATGAGAACATTAAAAGGAATGTTGGAGAAGGAGTACAAGAGTACGACACTAGATTTAATAGTGTGTACAATTCCCTACCTACCCACATGAAACCACCACAAGGCCTAGCTTTAATGAAATTTCGTAATGTGTTTGACCCTGAAATGGCCTACCAATTGAGAGAAAGAGAACCCCTCACCTTGGAAGATATGCAGAGAGGGGAAGTAAGTGTCGAGGCAAATATTCTTGCCAAAAGAGCTAGGATGAAAAGTGAGAAAAGGGTGACATATAGAGATGAGGCTGCACCTTCCACATCTGATTCAAAACTTGATAAATTAGTGAAAAATATGTAAAGGATGATAGAAAGGATGAATATAAATGAGAGATCTTATCCTAGATAAAATCAAACGATTCCTCAAAACAGGAACCAAGCCCAAAATCAAAATCAGAATTTTAGGAGAAACCCCCCTCAAATAATACAAAGAGGTCTTGATCAGCATATCAGACCTCCCTTTCAAGAAAACTATGTTGATGAGGAGGAGGAGATAGTAGAGGAAGCAGAGGAAAATCACATGAACATGTTGGGAGCAAATGATGAGGATATTTTTTTCCTCACTAGTAAAGATCAAGTCATATATACACCTTATGAAGAAGAGAGCCTAGAGTCTGTAGACTACCACAAGGCTTTGAAAATGCCATAATAGAAGTACATAATTAATATGACTTAAGGAGTAAAAATAATAAAGAATTCCCTAATTAAAATACCTCTGAAATCTCTGCAAAAATCAGCCCTGTAAACACTCCAAAAAATACAATAGAAAACCATAAAACAATGGTTGAAAGTTCTGATAAAAGCAAAGGAAAAAACACCCAAAATTCTAGCAAACATAGTGGTGGCCCTAGCAGCACTAGCACCTTAGCTAATGCTCCTGATAGAACCATTTTAAATTATGTCCACAATAAAAACCAGCAAGCTGATTTTGCTGAGAAAATAGTGAATAAAAAGGCTGAAATAAACATTTCCAAGAATCAAACTCCTTTTAGCATAAAGAGTGAAATTGCCAAAATAAAAATCTCCATCCCTCTCATAGAATTAGTCACCTAAGATGTATATAAATCCCAACTGTTAAGAGCTTTGAACATAGGAGATAAAAATGATTTGGTTAACTTAAATGATGACAAACCTGAGCTTCTGTTTGGACCAGAAGTGGAAGGGAAATTTCAAGAAGGAGGTGTGCCTCCATTTTATGTCAGTATAAATATCCATGATAAAATTTTGCACAATGCCATGCTTGATTCAGGAGCATCACACAACCTCATGCCCAAAGTAATAATGGAAAGATTAGGCCTTGAGGTAACTAGGCCCTATAAAGATTTATACTCATTTGACTCTAGCAGAGTCAAATGCCTAGGCCTAATAAAAGATCTTTCTATCAACTTAGCACAAATCCCATCCAAAAACTTAGTGATGGACATTGTAGTGGTTGATATACCTCCAAAATATGGCATGCTCCTCTCAAGATCTTGGGGTGCCAAGATTCAAGGCACTATGCAAATGGATATGACTTATGCCACCATCCCTGTCTTCAGTCAACCTAGAAGATTGTATAGGGAGACACACCTGAAATACATGGTGAGTAGTCAAGAAAGACCAGATAACTCCCCACTTTATTCTATACATACAGACCTTGGCTCATTCAGTCTTTACAATGATGAAATTCCTAATGAGCAAGGGTTGGAAGATGGAATATCAGCCAACATAGTGGCACCCATAGAAGAAGAGGAAAAGGAGGAGTCACATAAACAGTTTGCTAATTTATAAAATCACAATAGACACAATGAAGGTCATAAGCAATAAAACAACCATAAACTTAGTGCTAAGCATGACAATCAAAGAGAAAATCCTCAAAACACTTAAGATCTTGAGGAATAAGACAAAACTAAGCATAGTACAAACCCTAAAGAAAAACACAGTGGCAGCTATGACAAAAGGACCAAAGGGGACAGAGATGAAATTAATGATAAATATGAAGCTAGTCCCCTTTGGAGTATGATTTTTGATGGGTCTTGTAGAAAAATTGGTGCAGGAGCAGGCATATGGGTGCATAACACAGAGAATAACCATGATGAAGGTCATTCATACAGACTAAATTTCCAATGCACTAATAACATAACAGAGTATGAAGCACTCCTCTTAGGACTACATTTACTGAAAAAATTGGGAGCCAAGAGGATAATTGTCCATGGAGATTCAGAACTGAAAATTAGGAAAGTAAATGGAGAATATACTACCAAACATCCAAGACTAAGAGCCTATAGATATGATGCCATGGACCTCTTAAAACCCTTCACAGGATATGAGCTTACCTTTGTCCCTAGAAACCAAAATATTCTTGCCAATGGTTTAGCCTTTGTTGCTAGTACATGTCTAAGACCTTATGAAAGCAAACAATATTCAATCCAAGTCAAATATAGACCAGCAGTCCCAGATAATGAAAGATACTGGCAGGTTTTTGAAGGAGGTAAACAAATAGAAGACTTCCTACAGTCCAGAAATGAGTTTGAAGTGCCAAATTCAAAATCAAAGTATGAAGAAGACTGCCCTACCGAGGAACAATCTCACCAAGAAGAACGTCCTAAAACTACTAATATAAATCTTTTAACCAAAGGATTTAAAAATAAAACAGAGATATGCACTGATTTATAAAAAGAAGATCTAGAAGTGTTGGAGTCTAACAATGAAAACTTGCCAAAGGGACTAGTGCCTCTAGAGGAATTTTTTGACTATAATGATGTTGCCAAAAATCCAAAAATAGAGCCCACTAAAACTGATGTTGAAGAATGTAATATAGGCGGTGAAGAAATGCCTAAAATGATCAAACTATCCAAAACACTGCTAGCTCACATCAAACTAAAATATCTTGAGTTGTTTAGAGAATTTTCGGATGTGTTTGCTTGGAGTTATGAAGATCTAAAATCATATGATACAGAAATAATTTAGCATAAGATAACCCTCAAAGAAAACCAGAAGCCTTTTAGAAAAAAATTGCGTAGAATAAACCCTGTTCAATTACCTCTGGTTGAGAAAGAAATCAAAAAAATGTATGATGTTGGAATTATAGTCCTTGTGAGATACTCAGAATGGGTATCAAATCTTGTATCTGTAAGGAAGAAAACAGGAGAAATAAGGCTTTGTATAGACTTCAAAAACTTAAACAAGGCCGCATTAAAGGACAACTATCCCTTGCCCAAATGGACCATATCTTACAAAAGGTAGTAGGTTCTAAAATAATTTCTTTGCTAGATGCCTTCTCAGGTTACAACCAAGTATTGGTACACCTCGATGATCAACTTAAAACAACTTTTACCACACCTTGGGGCACTTTCATGTATGTGAAAATTCCTTTTGGTTTAATGAATGTTGGTTCCACATTCCAGAAAGCCATGGATATTGCTTTCTCAGAAGAAATAGGTTACTTCATTGTGATTTACTTAGATGACATCACAGTCTATTCCAAAACAGATGAAGAACACCTAATACACCTAAGAAAAATCTTTGAGAAATGAAGAAAATATGGTTTATCCTTAAATCCCAAGAAAACATCGTTTGGTCTCCAAGAAGGTAAACTTCTTGGTCATATCATATCTAAAGAAGGGATAAAGATAGACCCAAAGAGGATCGAAGGTATATTGCAAATCAATCATCCTAGAAACATCAAGGAACTTCAATCTTTCATTGGAAAGATAAACTTCTTAAGAAGGTTCATACCCAACCTAGCTGAAATCCTTAGAAATATTACAAACATGCTTAAAAAAGAAATAGGAGTTAAATGGACCTTAGAAGCAAAGAAATCCTTTGAACTAGTAAAACAAGCACTTACCCAAACACCAGTTCTTATTAGTCATGATTTTACCAAAGATTTATTCATATTTTCCTTTGCATCAGAACACACAGTAGCTGTTGTCCTATTACAGAAAAACATAAAGGGACAAGAGCAGCCCATTGCATTTTTTAGCAAGGCATTAAGAGATGCACCTCTGAAATACAACATAATAGAAAAAAAGTCTTTTTCCCTAGTCAAAGCCTTAAAAGATTTCATGGTGTACATTTTACACTCACACATCATTGCATTTGTGCCTCATTCAGTGGTGAAATAAATTTTGACACAAGATACTGATGGAAAAAGAGGAAAGTGGATTGTTGTAATATTAGAATATGATTTAGAAATTAAGCCCACTAAGCTCATCAAAGGTAAAGGACTAGAAAAACTAATGGTTGAATCAAACTTACAAGCACTTGATATAAACATGTTTAATGCATTATATTAACAGGAGGAGTTGGCAACTCCACTCATTGAATATTATTTTCTGAATTCATCTTGGTATGTTGATATTTTGTATGTGCTTCTTAATCTTAATGTACCTCCTAGTTTGTTTAAAACAAAGACAAGATTCTTAAAGTTGAAAGCTGTAAATTACTGCATTTTAGATAAATATCTATATTGGAAAAATGGTAGTGGATTACTTCTTAAATGTTTTCCTGGGAATGATGCAGATAAAATCAAGCATGAGTTTCATGAAGGAGAATGTGGAGGCCACATCTATTGGAAAAATACTGTCAACAAAATCCTTAGAGTTGGTTATTATTGGCCCACCCTCTTTCAAGATGTCCATAAAATGATAATTGTCTATCACAAATGTCAAATATTTGATGGAAAAAAGAAAACTGCTACCCGTACCTCTGCATCCTATTATTGTTGAAGCTCCTTTTCAATAGTGGGGTCTAGAATTCATTGGGGAAATCCATCCTGATTCATCTTCCCAACATAAATGGATCCTTACAACAACTGATTACTTCACCAAATGGATAGAGGCCATCCCTTCTAGGAATGCCACATACTCAGTCATTATTAAATTCCTTGAAAACCATATCCTATCAAGATTTGGCTACCCTAGGAAGTTTATCACTGACAATGCTACTGCCTTTGGGTCCAAAAATATGGTGGATTTTTCCCACAAATATCATATTACATTGGGTCATTCCAAAATTTATTACCCTTAAGGTAATGGGTTGTTAGAATCCTCAAACTAGAGTATGGTGAACATAATCAAGAAGTTGCTGGAAGAAAATAAGAAATCATGGCACAACAAGCTAGTACATGCACTTTGGGCAGATAGATTGACCACTAAAAAGTCAATTGGAATGTCCCCTTATCAACTAGTTTATGGAACAGATGCAATATTTCCAACCAGTTTAGTAGTGCTAGTCATGAAGCTGATCCAAGAAGTACAGTCTGAAGAAGATGATTTGATAAGAAGAAATAAGCAGACTGTCTAGTTGCAGCAAACCGGAGAGGAAGTCTACAATAGAGCACAACAAGTACAAGAAAACATCTAGAAGTTGTTTGATAAAATAACAAAGGCAAGTGATTTTAACATTGGTGACAAGGTACTAAAATGTTATTCTAAGAGGGAAGATAAGGGAAAACATGGAAATTTTGAAAATTTATGGAAAGGCCCTTATCTCATTCAGTCTGCTATAGGTAACAATGCATTTTTTCTTCAAAATATGGATGGAATAGAACTTTTTGGAGGTCCTGTTAATGGCAGGATGATCAAGCATTATTTTTGTTGAAAATTCAGTTCAAAGCTTTGTCCATTGTAAATAACATTTCTTAAAGAAAACTTGGAAAAATGAAACACAAAAAACAAAAGAAAAGAGGAAAAGAGGACAGATAAAAGAATAGGTACAACCCCATACCAAAAAAGAGAAAAATATGAAAGCGTGCAAACCCAAATGCCACTACTTTGAAAGAAGAAATGTTATTCAATCATATAGCCTAATCATGATTGAATAAAGTTTAAATTTATTGTTGATAGGTTAGTGAATGAAGATCTGTCAAACAATGTAAACTTGGCTTATCAGTAGAATAGATTAGGAGAGGAAAGAAATGGTTCTAAAAAGATCAAAATCTGAACCAAAGAAAGAACCAAGGAAGGTTATCAATTTTAGATCTTAAGCCTTCACAGTTTTGTTTTAAATTTCTGCAAATAAAGTCTATGTGTAGCTTGTACAAAATTCCATAGCTCCATAACAAATCAGACTATCTAATCCTGATTTGATTATGTTTGAATTTCCCGTTTTAGACTAGAGAAGGAAAATCTGTTAAACAGTTTAATCTTGATAGATAGATAGAATAGGTAGAGAAGAATTGAGTTCATCACTTTAATCTGAGCTCATGGATGATATAAGGGTAGAAGTAGATAATTTTCCTACTTTCAAATAAAATAAATTTTGATATTACAAGGGTTTGCAAGTCTAAATGCACCCACTAAAGAAAAAATGTTAGGAAAGTATGTTGTGTAGGTAGAATTTTGGGTGGAAAAATCAATCTTGTTATGATACTGCAGATCATCTCCACAGAGCAGCAAAATATCAAGTCAAAAAGAGGATTTTCAAGATGCAAAAACAAGGCACTGGTCTACTTTCCAAAGATTTATTCTCTGAGGTTATTGACATCTCCTAGGAGTTTCCCTCCCCAAGTGGAGCCATTGTTAGCCATCAGTAAAATTTGTTATATAGGATGGCTAAATATTTTCTTAGATTTTCAAAAAACAATATTTTTATGAGAAAAGCTTGTGATTTTTGGAAATCTCATTGCCTTCATTATCCTAAATCTATCAGTTCACTAAAATCTTCATCTATTCCTCCTAAAATATCACCTGTTGATTCAAATGAAACTGATTTCAGGCGATTTCCACCATTTTCTCTTCATTTCACCTATTTTTCACTCCTCCTTCAATAGTCCTTTTCCCCTCTGAAAAAGCCCATTTTCCCTTCTTATACCCTCCATTCCCTTAAAAACCCTTTTTAAATAGTGAAAACCCCTTTGCTTGGTTTTAAAAACCCTTTTCTAAACTTAACAAAACCTTCAAAAAAGGTTAAAAACCCTTGTTTTTAGGCCTAAAGCTCCTTCCAAAAAATCAAGCCTTAAGCCCTTTTTGACTTAAACCCTCTGCTCCTTTCCTTCATATAACCCAAGGGCCCTAAACCGTCTGCTAAAGCCTAAGGCCCTTCTCATCTTAAACCCCGATCCCATTTACTCTTCATAGGACCATACCCCTGTGCTTTATTTTTGACCCCCTTCATCCATATTTTGTCCCGTGCCATTTCTTATTCCCTAAAGCGATCCCCATAGTTGATCATATAGATCTAACGGTTATGACACCTCCAACACCTCATCTATCCGCCCGACCATCCCTTCACCTGCTTTTTCCTTGGAGAGATCTCCACCGTCGATCATACCGATCCGACGACTATCATTTATCTGCGCCGTTCTATCCCACTCCCAACCTTTCTGCTACCAGAAAAGACTGCTTACGCCATCACCGTTCCCACCACCCACTACTCCACCATCCGTCCAATCCTTTTCTGCCACCTGTCTTCCACCATTATCTCCGCCGATCAACTTTTCCGATCGGGATCAACCCGCACCGTTGATCTGGCTCCCCCAGATCTAACGGTTCACGTTCCATATCACGTCCATTTCATTGAAAGGGTTTAAAACTTGATTTCTACGTGAAATAAGTGGTTTTAACCTAGACATGTGTCATCCTCTGAGTGGAATCATGTCTGATCCACTCAAAACCGCTTACCGCTTATTCGTCGCACGAAAACCACCTGGCTTCACCCAAAACTGCTTACCCCTATTCGTGCCCAAATTCAAATTATTTTGTTGTTCTTCTTAGTTCCGCCCATGGAGCCCCTCCTTTGCACATCCCCTCTCCTCTGTACATCGCTCCAAATGCCTCCTTGAACCTCTAAAATGCAGTTAATCCAAGAACGCAGGTTTTATTAATGTTTGTTTGTTGTTGCAGGTTTAATGGCGGCTGAAGCTTAAATGCCATCCCACAGTCAAAAAAGTGGCAAGGTCTCTGGATGACGATCCTCGAGGCCAGATAAGCAAGAAAAATGGATCTAGGGTTCGATTCCAAGGTTCAAACCAGTGATTCCGGACCATTGATTCAGTCGAAGAAACCCTCTGACACATAAGAAACTTTGCATACAAGAAGACAAAGAAGATCAGTGAAGAATGAATAAACAAAGAGAATAAATGCCTAATCAAAGATTAAGGAAAAAGAAAAAATTAAGGACAAATGATTAAAGTTGAAAACAATCAGTTAAAGCAGAAAAAGACTAAAGGAAGTAAGATAGATTACAAAGGCCTAAATGAAAAATAAAGGCTTAAAACAGAGTTTAAAACACAGATCAAGACAAATTAGCCCAAAGCATGCTTTGAATGCCAAACCCATGAAGAAATTACTTCGTCAAATACTAAAGATGCCACCTACAAGCACATATTTTTCTCAAAAACATACAAAGTTATTACAATTAGAAGATATTTTCAAAGAAGCAGCTCAATAGTTATTTCAAAAGTTATTAAGAAGCCTAAAAGTCAAACATTGCAACTAAGTAGCTCAGAAATTAAACAACGTTCATTATGAAGAATAACTCTTTCCAAATGTTTTTGCCTTGGGCCTTGCATTGTCTCAAAGGTCAAAAATCATTTACTCAGTCACAAATGAAAATACATTAACCCTAGCTTTGATTTCACCTCCTCATTTTCCTATAAATATAGCATGAGGAATTCATTAGAAATGGTTATTGGTTGTTTTTAGAAGGCTATTACTGTTAGTTGTTTAGAGTGTTGTTGAGCAAGTTGAGGAGTACTAGGTTGGATAGAGAAAGCTTCGAGCTGTAAAGACCCACTGTGCTTGAATATGTAACTGGTTTTAACATCAATAAAACAAGTTGATTCACAGGATCCTGGTCTATGTTAATGGTGATGTTTTTCCTCTATGTTTCTTTTTTCCCCTTATATTTTCATTCTGTCCATTTTCTCTGATAAAGAACAAAAAATTTAGATTAGGATTTACTGTCAAAGGTACCTTATTTCTCTATGCAAAGCTTTATCTTTATGTTTTCTTCTGCAAGACCTGATTGGCGGATTATTCATTTCCCTTCAGTTTGATTCTAGTTTTTTGTTTTAAGAATGATTCAATAGACTATAACCAGGGAAATGTTGGTGAGCCCATGTGTAATATCCCCAAAATTGGGATTCACAGCAAAGCCTACTAAAATAACGCACTTCTGGGAAATATATGCACTAAAATGAGTTTGCAGCTCTTGGATCCCTTAGATCAGTAGATCTGGCATCTAGATCCAAAAGGAGAGCAAAAAAAAATCAAAATAGGTGTGGTAAACAAATCTACCACCACCTAGTCTAGCTGAAAAACACCCAAAGAGAGGGGTTGTAGCTATGTACAAAAAACTGCTTCAGAAATAATGCAGTTTTGGAAAGCATGAGCACAAGGCCAATAAGAAATGTCAAATTCTGAATATAGAATAGCAAATCAGATCCATGATGATGCTATTTCAATATACAACAGAAAATAGATGACAAAAGAGAAGGAAACCTCCAGAAAAGAGGGCTGCAACACATGTATTTACTGCAAAATGGCTTAAGAGCATTATTTTATGGAGTTGGAGCAGCTAAATGTTACACTTCAGATCTAGAGCAGAACTGTGTACAAAAGATCAGATCCATTTCAGATCTGTACACTAGAAAGGCTCTATTACAAGGTCCCCTTGGGGTTTTTACCAAATCATGCAATGCAAAGAGTAGATCTGAGTTTAAAGTAGCAAATTTGTAATATTATTTAGAAATTTTTGAAGATTTTTTACATTAGAAACATATCAGATCTATATAGTACATGGATCAACAAGCTAATCCATGGATCACCAAAGTGAAAGGCAAAGCCCGGCACCAGAGACCTCTACTAAAAAAGGGGATCAAAACACCCTGCAAATATTCCTCTGAAAATAACGCAGTCCTGGAAGGGAAATTGCGATGTAGCCTGAAGCACTAATTTGACCTAATGCAAAGATATGAAATATCAGCTCCAAAGGTTCAGAACTCTCTTGGCCTTGGGATAAAAGACTTTCCCAGTGAAAAGAGGGCCTGAAATGACCTAGATCTAAGAAGATCTGACCTCCACTTGCTGTAGCTTGCAAGGACAACCTGATCCTAAATAGGATTAGCACTGTAGTTGAAAGGTGAGCTTGGCCAAATGCATGATAGTGGATGAAATCAGTAAGACTCCTTCAAAAAATCCTCAATGGAAGAGGTGGGATCCCTGCATAGGAACTCCCAAGTGCTAAGCAACACTATTCTCAGCTAAACAATAGAGAATGGTATTTGTCTAAACCGACAAGATACTCAAAAAATATGCATAATAAACAACCCTCTCTTGCTGCTCTTCTCTTCCTTTTATAAGATGAAGTCCGTGTCAAACCCTAAACCACTTCAATGAGTTAGCTCCTTTCACATGAGGGGCCTCTATTTGAAACTGCGCTATCCATCCATGAGGTACATTGCATCTAGACAACGCTGTGGATTTTGTCAAGTTGACCTAGTCTCATAGCTCAAACCCCTTTCACACCTGCCAGTGATTTGTTTACATGGCCTAGATTTATCTTTGTTCATATGGGCATAGATTTATTCATTCTTTTCAGGAGTTTTACATGTCCTCCTTTATTCATTTATTCATGCAATAAAAAATGATACAAAAATGTATATTCCTCTTAGGTTAGGCTAAGTAGGAATATTACAGTCCTCCCCTCCAAAATGTTTCTTGTCCTCAAGCAACTGATAGGGTGAGTGCTATATTACTTCTCCTCCTCCAATGGTGACACCATCAACGATCAAGTCCTCCTCATAATCCAAGTGTTCACCAAGCCAACACAACATGAATTGTTCCTCCAAGGTCAACATAAGATGCACATAGTCCAACCCACAAGGAGTGAAAAATTCAATAGAAATAAACATGGCTGGAGCAATGCTTTCTCTAAATCATGTAGCATGAGGTACATAGATAAGTTCCATTCCATGTGGTACATACAAAATGCCCATCCTCCCTCCATAGAGTCCCATAAATAGCACAACTATGTCATCCAAGTATGGGAGCAAAATTACATATATACAAACAGGAGTTTGAGCTTGAGGAGGTGGGTCAAAATCCCACATGTGATGCTAGCGCAGTGCATCCCCTGCTTGCATTAGATAAAGGTGTGGTAAGTGGAATTACCACCACACATTTGCTGTATAAGTCATCTTAACATAGCTGGAGATGTTAGATATGTTTGGTGCCTTTGGGAAGCACCCATCATGAAAAGGAATCTCCCTTTGCACAACAAGGGAGTGGACAAGTTCATAATTTTTATTGGCCCACCAAAAGCCATGAGATCTACATGATAGCTCACTCCCTTTAGGAGTCATAGCCTACAAAAACATGGTAAAAGAATGTGATAAATCAGAAAATGAAACTTTCTTTGCATGAACAGATTCTTTACCATCATAGTTCCTCATACACATGGAGTTGTGCATGGGCATCCCCCTTCTCGAAAAAGAAGGAAGAAATGGCTGACATGACTCTTTCATAGATTCCTTTGGTTGCCCAAAATCCACATAGCTCTTGCATTCTAAAAAATGTTGATGTAGCTCTCCTCCAAAGACTTCCCATTCAAAACATCTCATGATGGTGCTGTAGATCTTCATAGAATGGGTAGGGATGAAACAGAACTCCTTGAAGGCCCTTTGTAGCATCTCCTCCTTGAGCTTGGAGGCTCTAGGCAAGAATATCCTATCATAATGATAGATGACTCCCTCATGGATTAGATAACCCTCTCCATGCACTTTGCCATCAAGCATCATACAAGTGTAGATATCCTTGGAATAAGCCACCAATAGCTGCAATATCCAATATAGATCTAAACTCCCCAACGAGGAAAACGCTGATGATGCATCAATAAGATTGCTTGCCATGTTGCTGATCTCTTCTTTGACATCTCTTATGCCAAAGGTACAAGTAGGAAGGAAAGGCTTCCCCTTTTCCTCCTCCAATAGTGCAGAATAAAAAATGTAGGATAGTGAGGATGATGAGAGAAGAAAATCCCCCTCCCCTGTTGCTTGCTCAAGCCTTCCAGTGTTGTAGTTGTGTCTCTTAATGCTCCCTTTCCTCTTGGATCTGATTTTGGAGCATCAAGTAGTGAGATATCCTCCGTAAAACTAAATCTGGTGGCCTCCCTGGTGGTTTGCCACTAGATAAAAATGTCCCTTGCAAGAATCTCATGAACATGAGAGAGGGGGCAGTGAGATCCTTGCTTCCACTGCACAAATGTTATGTGAGGGGTAAGAATGCATGCCTATGATCATGGGAGGTGTGCCACTCTTCTTGTCCACCCATTCCATTCGCAAAGCCTCCCAACTAGTGGTTAATTTCCCCAATGCAATCAACCATTGAACACCCAAAATAACATTGGTGTTTGGTATGTCAACTACAAAGAAGTGATCCACCAAAGTGTAGGATCCCATGGTGACTGTAAGTGATGTAACATAATGCATGCATTGCATTGTTCTTTCTCTGGGGACTAGAACAGAAAATCCCTCAAAGGTATCAGTGGGTATGGCCCTCCTTTGCACAAGATGAGCATCAATAAAGTTGTGGGTGGCCCCACTGTCAATAAGAACAAATACCCTCTGATTCATGATTGAACCATGAAATATTAGGATCAAGCACTTAGGTACTCCCCTCAAATATGCAAGATTTCCTCCAATAGGAGAAAAATTTCCATTCCCATCTCCTGATGGTGATGGATCTCCCTCAACCTTTTCAATGCTGTGACCCCTCCTTGGTTCATCATATTCTTCTTCCTCCTTGACATCTGAGAAGAATTCTATGTAGTGTGCTTTCCCAGCAGCACATCTATGTCTCGGTGCCTATGATTCTTGGCAAGTGAAACATAGCCTCTTCTTCCTTAGCTCCCTATGGTCTTCAATTTCAAGAGGCTTCTTGACTGTGCTCTCCTTGGAAGGAGCATCTTTCTATTCCTTCCCCTTAGAAAGGTAAGAGGGCTTGTTCTGGAAAGTTGCCTTTGCTTTTGGCAAGGTATCTTGAAGGTCTCTAGCCCTCTCAATGGTATCATGCAATGTGATTGGCTTGGTAGATTTAACCAACCCATGCAGAGGTTCGTCCAAGCCATCGATGAACATGTACACGCTCCTTGCTGCAGATAGATCAGGAACCATCACAGATAATCTTAGAAACTCAGAGATATAAGATTCTACACTACCTGACTACTTCAGCTTTGCAAGACTCATGAAAGGTGCTTCTGGATCCTTTCTATCAAACCTCTCCACTAGTATTCTAGTAAATTCAGAATAGGCAGTCACATTGGCATGGCCCAATGTAGACAACCCATGGAACCACTAGTTGTGTGCTTCACCTTCAAAGTGCAGTGTTGCATTCTTGATGGCTTCCATCTCTCGGACTTTGTTCAACTAAAAATAGATATCCAGCTTTTCTACCCATGCCTTGGCAGAACTAGTGGATGACCCATCAAACTTGGGTAAAAATAATCTGCCCATAGAGTGATGTCGATCATGATTCTGAGTGAATCCACCATCTCTATATTGATGCCTTGGTCTTCTTTTGTCCTTTAGATGACAAAACTCTTGAAAACTCAAGTGGTTATTGAATTTCTAATTCTGGGACTCATACTCTACAAAATAGTCTTCAAGGGATGCTTTCTCACGAAGCCCTTCATTCTCCACAGCCAAAAAGGTAGGCATAGTAGAACATTATGGAGCTTGTGGCTAGTTCACTTGTTAATCATTCCAGTGGTGAGACATGCCAGAGCTTTCCTCGGGATGAGACTTTCTAGCAGAATCCTTGAGTCGGTCTAGTCTCATCCCTTTGATCTCTCTAGCAAGATCTTTCTTGGCTACCAAAAGAGTTCTTGCAAAATCTTCTCCTTCTTTATCACTTCTAGTTTCAGGGGCTTTACCCTTGTCTTGATCATCAATAGTGTAATCAAACTTCTTGTGACTTATATTTTGATACCTCTTCTCCCTCTCAATAAGAGGCTCATATTATTCTGAAAGCATTCTGGCTTTGTCTCTTCAATGAAAGCACAGGCTGTGCGAAGAAAGGAGCTTTGATACCACTATAATATCCCCAAAATTGGGATTCACAACAAAGCCTTCTGAAATCATGCACTTCTAGGAAATATGTGCACTGAAATGAGTTTGCAACTCCTGGATCCCTTAGATCAGTGGATCTAGGGTCTAGATCCAAAAGGAGAGAAAAAACAAATCAAAATAGGTGTGGTAAATAGATCTCCCACCACCTAGTCTAGCTAAAAAACACCCAAAGAGAGGGGCTGCAGCTATGTACAACAAACTGCTTCAGAAATAACGTATTTTTAGAAAGCATGAGCATGAGGCCAATAATAAATATCATCTTTTGAATATACATTAGCAAATCAGATCCATGATGATGCTCTTACATTATACAACAGAAAATAGAAGACAAAAGAGAAGGAAACCTCTAGAAAAGAGGGCTGCAACAAATGTATTTACTGCAAAATGGCTTAACAACATTATTTTATGGAGCTGCAATAGCTGAATGTTACACTTCAGATCTAGAGTATACCTGTGTACAAAATATCAGATCCATTTCATATATGTACACTAGAAAGGCTCTATTACAAGATCCCCTTAGGGTTTTGACCAAATCATGCCATACAAAGAGTAGATCTGAGTTTAAAGTAGTAGATCTGTAATATTATTCAGAAAATTATGAAGATGTTTTACATTAGAAATAGATCAGATATATACAGTACATGGATCAGCAAGCTAATCCATGGATCACCAAATTGAAAGGCAAAGCCCAACACCAGAGATCTCTACTCAAAAACGGGATCAAAGCACCCTGCAAATCTTCCTCTGAAAATAACGCAGTCCTGGAAGGGAAAATATGTTGTAGCCTGAAGCACTTAGTTGGCCTGATGCCAAGATGTGAAATATCAGCTCCAAAGGTTCATAACTCTCTTGCCCTTGGGATAGAAGACTTTCCCAGTGAAAAGAGGGCCTGAAATGGCCTAGCTCTGAGCAGATCTGACCTCCACTTGCTATAGCTTGCAAGGGAAACCTAATCCTGAACAAGATCAGCGCTGTACTTGAAAGGTGAGCTTGGAAAAATGCCTGATAGTGGATGAAATCAGCAAGACTCCTCCAAGAAATCCTTAATGGAAGAGGTGGGATCCCTGCATAGGAACTCCCAAGTGCTAAGTAGAACTATTCTCAGCTAAACAACAACAAATGGTATTTGTCTAAACATACAAGATACTAAAAAAATATGCATAATCAACAACCCTCTCTTTCTGCTCTTCTCTTCCTTTTATAAGATGAAGTCCTTGTCAAACCCTAAACCACTTCAATGAGTTAGCTCCTTTCAGATGAGGGGCCTCCATCTAAAACTGTACTGTCCATCCATGAGATACATTGCATCTAGACAGCGCTGTGGATTTGGTCAAGTTGACCCAGCCTCATAGCTCAAACCCCTTTCACACCTGCAAGTGATTTGCTTACATGGCCCAAATTTATCTCTGTTCATATGGGCATAGATTTATTCATTATTTTCAGGAGTTTTACATGTCCTCCTTTATTCATTTATTCATGCAACAGAAAATGAGACAAAAATGTATATTCCTCTTGGCTTAAGCTAAGTAGGAATATTACACCATGTCCTTCTGAGTAAAACTTGAGATATTGTTTTTAAATGATCTTTTTCAAAGTATGTTGAGTAGAGTCTGACCCACGGAAGTCTATGGTTTGGCCTGTCCTCTGGTCTGTCTTTAAAGGTTGTTTGGAAAGATCCCTAGAGAGTTTGTCAAAAGCAGATTATATTATTTATATTTGATCTTAGGCTGCTCTTATTGTTATCTTGTTTGTTTATTTTATCTGAAAGTAATTTTAGGATTATTGGATTGTTGTCTTAAAAGTTAGCTTTAATAAAAAAATTTCCAAAGAAGTCTATGGTTTTCCTTTTCCTTTGGCTTACTTCAAACAGTTACTTTGAAAGGATTTTCTTGTTTAAGTAGAGCTAGAAGATTCTTGATTGACTATAGCTTTACTCCCTTCACAACACCTTAATTTTTCATATCACAATTTAATCTAAAGATCCATTTAATCCAGATGACTTTCCCTATGAAAACCCTTGGATAGTTGTTAAAAAATTAAGTACTTTGATGACTCCATAGCCCAATGGATTAATGTTGCCTCATAGTCTATCCATCCAACTGAAACACTCTCTCAATATCTTCCAACCTTTAAATACTTCAAGTACCTTTACAATCAACCAAAACAAAAACAAATTTCTCAAAGCTTCATAACTATCTTAATTCATAAACAAAGAAAAAATATATATCCTTGAAAGAACTTATATAGAGAGATCCCTCTCTATATTCAAGAAGGCTAGTTCGTAGGATTCCAAAGTGGTTGTGATGTGGCCCCCTGCAGCGTTTATTCTTTCCATTCTTGTAAATCACAGGGAGAAAACACCAAGAACCTATTCAAGACCAAGTCACAAAGTAGGATTGGCAAAACTAACCTTGAGCCCATAGATTTGCAGCAAAACTCTAGTAGAGAAGCTTCTCCTTCCACTCCAACTGACTTTGAGCTTCTTCACCAATTCAGCTCTTTTCATCTCAAGTCTACTCAGAATTAGTTTTCTAGTCCGAGTACCTCAGCTACACCCATTCATACCACCACTGTGCAAAACATGTCACTCCATCCTACTCCACCACTCACAAACCCTCCCTTTGTAAATCAGCCTTTGTTTCCATTTCCTCCCATCATGGTAGCCTGGTATGCTCCACTAGCTCTACAATAACCACTATTACCTTTTCCAAATGATTATCAGTCCAAGATCCCTCACTTCACAGGGACTAAATCTATTACTGCCCAGAAACATGTAGATATAATAAATGATGCTTTTGACTGCATGGAGATAGAATAAGAAACCATGCAAATGAGGATTTTTTCCCAGAGCCTAGGAGGAGAACCTAAGAAATGGTTTAAAAAATTAGCTCCCAATAGCATACATGATCTCCGTTCCCTCTACCAAGATTTTATAAACAAATGGGAAATTAATAAAAACCCCCTCCAAATACTTTCCAAATATAAAAATATTAAAAGGAATCTGGGGGAAAGTGTTCAAGACTATTGCACTAGGTTTAACAGTTTTTACAATGCTCTCCCACCTCACATGAAACCTCCCCAAGGCTTAGCCTTAGTGAAATTTCCAGAGGCCTTTGATGCTGACATGGCCTATCAACTAAGGGAGAGAGATCCCCTAACTATAAAAGACATGAAAAAAGGGGTGGAGAGTGTAGAGGCCAACTTAATTGAGAAAAGAGTTAGGATGAGATTAGACAAGAGAGTAACCTATAAATATGAAACAATACCTTCTACCTCCTCTTCTGACACCAAAATTGACTCCTTTGTTAGGAAAATGGAGAAAATGATAGAAAAAATCAGTTTGAATGAGAGAACACCTCCTAGGGAAAAACAATTCAATCCTCAAAATAGGAATAGGAATCAAAATTTTAGAAGAGATCCTCCCCAAATTAGACAAAGAGAAAATGAACAACAATTTACACCCCCTTTCCAAGAAAACTATGTAGATGAAGAGGAGAGAGAGCCAGAGCAGTTGGAAGAAGACCATGTAAATGTCATAGTTTTTGATGATGAGGATAATACTTTTCTTACTGAAGAAGAACAAAGGATGTTCTCTTCAAAACCAAATGAAAAATCATATGACGATTCCGAAGACTATAAACTAGGATTTGAGAATGCCATAATGGAATTCCATAGGAAATATGAACTTAGGATCAAAAAGAATCAATCTGTTCCTAAAACAAATAAGTCAAACACTGATGTTAGGAAAACCCCTGAACATATTCCTAAAAATACAGCGAAAAACACAAATGCTATGGCTAAGTAAGCTGATCGAAACAAACTAGAAAACAATAAACCTAGTAATGATTCAATCTGCCCTAGTACTTCAACTAGTGGCCTTGAAAAAACATTGCTATCCAAACCATCAAATCAGAATCAACAAATAAAAAATGTAGAAAAGTTTATGGCTGATAAAACTAATGTAAATGCAATAAAGACACCTCTGCCTTTCAGCTTTGAAGGAGAGATTTCCAAAATCAAGATAACCATGCCTCTCACTGAATTGGTAACGCAAGAGGTATATAGATCCTAGATTTTCAAAGTGTTAAACATAGGGAATGATACTAACACTTTAAACTTAAATGATGATAAACCAGAGTTGTTTTTTGGCCTTGAAGTGGAGGGAAAATATCAAGAAGGAGTTTTCCCTCCTTTCTATGTCAGTCTGAACATACATGACAAAATTCTGCATAATGCTATGCTAGACTCCGGTGCCTCACACAACCTCATGCCAAAGGTTGTGATGGAGAGATTAGGCCTAGAAATGACAAAGCCTTAAAAAGACTTGTACTCTTCTGATTCAAGTAGGGTTAAGTGCTTAGGCCTAATCAAGGATCTGTGTGTCAATCTGGCACAAATCCCCACTAAAAGTCTATTCATGTACATAGTTGTTGCTGACATCCCTCCAAAATATGACATGCTTTTATCTAGATCATGGGGGGCCAAACTCCAGGGTAGCCTTCAAATGGACATGACTTATGCCACCATCCCATTCTTCAATCAAGCAAGGAGGTTGTACCGGGAATCCCACATGAAATATATGGTGAGTAGCATAGATAGGCCAAATAACACACTGGTTTATTCCATTCAATCATACCTTGACTCATTCATATTGTACAATGAAAATGATATCAATGAACAAGTGAATGACAATGAAGGAGCACTAATCCCCCCGGAACAACCAAACCATCCCCCTAATCAAGAAAATGACACCCAAAACTCTAACAGCCCCGAAGTACAAAACAGTGACAAATCTGAAATTGACACCCTTTGGCATATGAGCTTTGATGGCTCTTATGGTAAGGTTGGCTCAGGAGCTGGGGTTTGGATCCACAACACAAATGAAGGCCATTCCTATAGGGTAGATTTCCAATGCACCAATAACATTGTAGAATATGAGGCTCTCCTTATTGGTTTACACTTAAAAACCTCAAAGCTAAGAAAATCTTGGTTCAAGGAGATTCAAAACTGATCATCAGACAAATAAAGGGAGAATATTCAGCCAAGAACCCTAGACTGAGAGAGTATAGGAATACTAGCCTAGATCTTCTTAAAACCTTTGAGAAGTATGAGCTCACTTTCATCCCTAGAGCCCAAAAATGCTTTGCCAATGAGCTTGCTTTTGCTGCCAGCAATTGCTCTTTACCCTATGAAAATAAAAAATGCCTCATCAAATTAAAAAACCCAAGATAGAATCCTACTGTGCCAGACAACGTGAACCATTGGCAAGTGTTTGATAGTGATGAGAAAATATATGAATTTTGGCAATCTAGAAATGAATTTGCAAGCACAAAACATAGTTTAAGATTTGAAAGAAATAATTTTGCTGAAAATGAAACTCCCAAACCAGAGCTATCCTTTAATGATGATATAAACCACATTCAAAATCCTTGTGTTGCAGAAATATTTGATAAATCAGATCAACAGGAACTTGAGGTTTTGCAATGCAAAGATGACACCTTGCCAAGAGGCCTTACACCATTAGAAGAGTTGTTTGATTTTAATGATGTAGCTAAAAAACCCAAGATATAATCCACTGAAACAAATGTAGAAGAATGTAACATTGGAGGGATGAAAGAGAACAAAATAGTCAAGTTGTCCAAAATTATCCCTCACACAAAATAGAAATACATTGAACCTTTTAAAGAATTTAAAGATGTGTTCGCTTGGGGGTATGAAGACTTGAAATCCTATGACACTAAAATCATTCAAAACAAAATTCCTCTCAAGTAAAATCATAAACCATTCAAACAAAAATTGAGAAGGATTAACCCCGTATTGTTACCTTCAATTGAGAAAGAAATAAAAAATATGTACGATGTCGGGATCATAGTCCCTATAAAATACTCAGAATGGGTGTCCAACCTTGTGTCAGTTAGGAATAAGACCGGGGAAATTAGGCTTTGCATTGGCTTCAGAAATTTGAACAAGGCCTCCTTAAAGGACAATTACCCCTTACCTAAGATGGATCACATACTCCAAAAAGTAGTTGGCTCACAAAGAATCTCATTACTATATGGCTTCTCAGGTTATAACCAAGTTCTAGTCTTTCCAAGTGACCAACTCAAAACTTCTTTCACTACACCTTGGCGTACATTCATGTATGTTAAAATTCCATTCAGTTTAATGAATGCAGGGGCCACTTTCCAAAGTGCAATGGACAATGATTTTTCGAAAGACATAGGTTACTTCATATTCATTAGCTTGATGACATCATTGTCTACTCTAAGACTGATGAAGAACACTTAGTCCACTTGAGAAAAGTTTTTGAAAAGTGTCGAAAGTATGGCCTATCTCTAAATCCTAAGAAAACTCTGTTTGGCCTTTAGGAAGGAAAATTATTAGGCCAGAATATCTCTGAAGAAGGAATCAAAATAGATCCCAAAAGGATAGAAGGCATCTTACAAATCAGCCATCCCAGAAACATTAAAGAGCTGCAATCTTTCATTGGAAATATTAACTTCCTAAGAAGATTCATCCCCAACCTTGATGAAATCTTAAGGAATATCAAAAACATGTTGAAAAAGGAAGTAGGAGTGAAGTGGAATATGGAATCAAAACAATCTTTTGAGCTGGTAAAACAAGCACTGAAATAAACACGATTCTTAATTAGTCCTGACTTCATCAAGGATTTCTACATCTTCTCATTTGCATATGAACATACTGTGGTAGCCGTATTATTGCAAAAGAACATCATAGGGCAAGAAAAACCCATAGATTTCTTCAGCAAGGCCTTGAGGGATGCTCCTCTAAAGTATAACATCATGGAAAAATAAGCCTCTGCCTTAATCAAAGCTTTGAAAGATTTTAGAGTTTCTATTTTTCATTCACATGTCATAGATTTTTTCCCACACACAGTTGTCAAAGACATACTTAATCAAGACTCTGATGGTAAAAGGGCCAAGTGGATTGCTACTATCTTAGAATATGATTTAGAAATTAGACCCACCAAATTGATTAAAGGACAAGGACTTGCAAAACTTATGGCTGAATCAAATTTCCAAGATTTAGACATGAATATGGTTGATGTGTTAGAGGAAACAGAATAATTTACAGCTCCATACATTGAAGAAATGTTTTTAAATTCATCTTGGTATGCTGATATCATTTACGTGCTTCTTTATCTCAATGCTCCTCCTTCTCTATCAAAGACTAAAGCTAGATTCTTAAAACAAAAAGCTTTAAATTTCTGCATTTTAGATGGAGTGTTGTACTGGAAGAGTTCTGTTGGCCTGCTACTTAAATGTTTGCTTAAAGATGATGCAGAAAAAATCATGCATGAATTACATGAGGGAGAATGTGGAGGTCACCTCTATTGGAAGACTACAGCCAACAAGATCCTTAGAGATGGTTACTATTGGCCTACCCTTTTTTCCAATACTCACAAATTAGTCATGACTTGCCATAAGTTCCAAATATTTGATGGCAAAATAAAACTTGTACATTTTCCCTTGCATCCCATTAGTGTTGAATCTCCTTTGCAACAGTGGGGGTTGGAATTCATAAGAGAGATCCATCCTACCTCATCTGCCCAACATAAGTGGATCCTCACTGCCACCAATTTCTTCACCAAATGGATAGAGGCCATCCCATCTAGGAATGCCACTGATTCCGTTATTATCAAATTCCTTGAAACCAACATCTTGTCCAGGTTTGGTTTCCCTAGAAATATCATCACCGACAATGTTGCTGCCTTTAAATCTAAAAACATAGTGGAATTTTGTTACAAATATCACATCATACTAGGCCACTCCACTGCTTATTACCCACAAGGAAATGGACTAGCTGAGTCCTCTAACAAGAGCTTAGTGAACATCATAAAAAAGCTCCTAGAACAAAATCAAAGGGCATGGCATGGAAAACTAGTGCATGCACTATGGGTTGATAGACTAACCACCAATAAATCAATTGGTATGTCTCCCTATCAACTATTATATTGTATGGATGCAGTTTTCCCCACCTCTTTGGGAGTTCCAGTCATGAAGCTCCTCCAAGAGGTACAATCAGAAGAAAATGACATGCAAAGAACACTAAACCAAACCATTCATTTGCAGTAGTCAAGGGAGGAATTTTACAAAAGAACATAAGCAATACAAGACAACATCAATAAATTTTTTGATAGGAGAACCAATGAAAATGATTTCCAAATTGGAGACATAGTTCTGAAATGGGATTCAAGAAGGGAATATAAGGGCAAACATGGCAAGTTTGAAAATTTATGGAAAGGTTCTTACATCATTCATTCAGTTAGGGGTAAAAATGCTTTTTTCTGCAAGAGATTGATGGAGTTGAAATGTTTGGAGGTCCTGTCAATGGAAGGATGCTCAAATATTACTTTTGTCAATATTCTTGAGCTTTGCATATAGCACTCATTGTACATAAAATAAATTTATTAAGAAATAGAAAGGATGAAACACCTAAAAAATAAAAAGGGAAAAGAGGGCAGGTTTTAGAAAGAAAGGTACAACCCCATACCCAAAAATAGTGATGCTGAAAGTATGCAAGTCGAAATTCCACTACTTGTTGTTAAAAGAGAGGTCTTCTTCAGTCATCTAGCCTAATCATGGCTGAACATGTTTTCAATTTATTTGCTGATAGGTTAGTGAAAGGAAGAAATTTTCAAAACATCCAATCTTGATTTATCAATAGGTATAGATTATGAATAAAAGAATGTTTGTTCCACATGCTCAAATCTGAACCAAAGAGGAAAATAGGGATGCTTAACAAAAGACATATATTGCCCTTATCTTTCCTAAGTTTTCATTGTACAAAAATAACACTTGTGTGCAACTTGTTCTTATGCCACAACTCATGGTAAGTCAGATTTCCTAATCCTTATTTGTCGTGCTTTCAATTTCATGTTAGTAGGACAGAGAATAAAGTTTTTCAAACAGCTTAATGTTGACAAATGAGTAGACTAGGTAGAAAATAAAAAGAGTTCATTAGCCTAATCTGAAATCTTGGAAGAGATAAGGGTACAATTAGATAGCTTGATTTTTTGTTTAAAAAAAAAGAAAAATGTCAAGGGTTTGCCAGTTCAAAAGCACCCAAGGAAGAAAAAAAATGTTACGAAAGTAGGTTGGGTAGGTAGAGATGATGTTGATGTTAATCATGTTTTTTCAAATTACTAAGATCACAGTTTCAAGCAAGCATCAACAAATGAAAAGAGGTAAAAATCTGCCCAATGGATGAGGCACTAGTCACCATAAAGCCAGAGATCTGAAGTTCTGGACACCTCCTCAAAAGGAGCTACCCTCCCCAAGTGGAGCCACTGTTAGTCATCAGTAATTTTTTTCTTCTCATGGATGACTAAAAATACTTATCCTATATTTCTAGAAAAAAAGTTCATGAACATTGTGAGTTCTAGAAATCTCACTGCCTTCATTATCCTTAAGATAAATTTTCACTAGTTTATCATCCTTTCATGTCAAGGTTAGCCTGCTACTCCCAAAAGACCCTTCATGAGCTCATGCTATTCATTTTCACCGTGTCTAGTCACCTTTGGCCTCAAGACCACTGTTCTTGTGTTGCCAAACCCCTCCACTTCTACCTAAGGTCACCAACCAATCAACTCTCTTATGTCTCCCAAATGCCTCAAGCATTGATGATCTCAAAACTATCTCTGTAGGCTCTTTAGATAAATCAAGTACATTGGATTCTTTTTGAATCTTCAATACAATAGTTTATCGTAAAATTTGTCTCACACTTGATAGAGCCCTAGTTCTAGGTTTCAGTCCAAAATCCAAATCCCAGAGGGTCTCCACTAGGATACCTAGGGTTTTATGAGTCTTAGGGTGGATTTGGTACCCTTCAAGTATCTATTTTTACCTACAGGGAGACTGCTTTCAGAGAAGGAAAGGGACAAGTAACTTTGTCTTAAAATGATGAAGAGATCCTTCAAGGAAGGCCTTTGGTCTAAAGCATGAATCTAGTAAAGGGACAGCTGCCCTTTGCTCACTTTCCTGCCAGGAAGAATAAAAGGGCCATCATATCAGCTATGAGGTAAGCTAAAAGAGGAAAAAAATCATCATAGGAAGATCATCAGTGAAAAAGAGACAACATCAATCATATGTTTTAAGAGATCAAGGTTAAAAAATTTTGTTGGCCAAAGCAAGGAATAAATGCTAAATTTGCAAAGGCAAAGGTTACCTAACTCCTTCAATGCACAATTAGAATGATAAAAGAGTTTTGATAGGTTTTGTAGAACTTAGAAGATAACACTGTTTATCTTTTTCTGATCAGCCCTCAAACCTGGAAATTAGGAAAGGGATGATAAAGTGATAAAAAAATGATAAAGCATCCTTTATTACAACAGATGGCTACCAAAGATTCCCAAGGCACCTCCTTACGGTTTGCCAAAAACAACACTGTTTCACCTGCACTAAAAATAGAAATGGCAAAGAATAATCAGTTTAAAGGGCTAGTCTCCCAAATGTAAATCAGAGGTCCTCAAGTTAAACAAAAGAAGACAAGCATAAGTTTGAGTCTTTGAGAATATCCAAGTCAAAACCATGGCATAGTATAGTTGTTTTATTGTTGGCAAACAAACCTTTTACTACCTTACGAAACAGAAAAGAGGAGAAGAAATAGTCTTCAGGTCACCAGCAGTCAAAAAATACCAAGAAGGTTAAAGGTAGGTGTTTTTATGACAAAATAATGCCCAGGAAAAATGGTCAGTAGCTCAGTTATCAGAAAGAAGAAGGGTGAAAAATACATCAGCAAAATAACACCACAAAGAGAAAAAGTGCCTTGAGGAAGTTTCTCAAAAAACATCTAAAAGATAAAAGTGATGAGAAAAATAAAAAAGACCAAGACATAATAAAAGTGGGTTTGGTGGTTTAAATTATCTTTTTCAAAAGCATAGAGGTTTTTTGAATTCATTGGTTTGCTCATTCTCACACTTGGCAAAGAACGAAGGATATCCAAGGAGAAAAATCAAGGTTTCTGGGTCGTTTTTGGGAAAGATTGTGAGGCGCTGCACAAAATATAGGTGCTGCACAAAAGAGGAGCTGGAGCTACGCAAACTGCCATCCTCCCCATTCACTTTTGCAGAGCGCTACGCAAAGTTATCTTCTGCGCCGCGCAAACTTCGGGCACTGTGCAAATGCAATCCCAACCCACCCGAAGACTGGCAAACTTTTTCTTTTGCCCGAACTTCAGCTTTCTACCCAGGTGCTGCGTAAAACAAGCCACCCAAATCGCCCAACTGACGTGAATGGTTTCCCATCTCGCCCGGCGCTGTGGAAACATGTAGCCCAACCCGCCTAGAAAGCGTGCAGACCACCCGATGCTACGCTAAATCACGTTCAACGTCGTCGGTGCTACGCAAACGAGCAGCTCGACCCGCCCATAACAGAGGCGCTGTGAAAAGTTCAGAGAGGTGCCAAAGGTGCCAGAAAGACCCCAATGCATCAATTTATCCTTCAAAGGTGCCTCCAAGACTGAAGAAAATTGAAGAAAGTGGTAAGTGACATTTCCTCTTGATTCCCCAAATCAAATTTGCAAAAGCATCTTATTTTTAGTGGTTGACGTAAAAAACCTAGGAGGGTGAAACCCTAGGTTAAAATCATAGAGAATAGTGGCTCTCTTGGAACCAAATTTGATAGTAGAAAGTGTGGGGCGGAAATTAAGGCTATCACTATATTCATGATTAAACTCCTTAAGCTGCAAAAACCACTCAACACCTCAAAATTCATCTCCTAGCTAAAGTTGACCTCATCTTCATTACTCAATTGGTTTTTCCACTAAACCTCAATTTTCAAATCAGTGTCTCCCATCACCATGTCAGAGATGGAAAACAACAGTGGTAGTCAAGGAGATCAAAGGCCTTCAAAAACAAAGCACAAGGGAGGGAAAGTTAATAGGTTGGAACCCAAAAGTACAATAGCTATCACATCGTCTCCTAGGATCTTGTCATGCTTTCAAAACACAAGGTGCTTTCAGTTCTGTAAAAGAGTCAAGCAGGTGAAGAGAAATCCTGAGCTTACAAGGCTCCTCATCCTTAATTTGCACAACAAACATTCACACCTTGCAGGGTTACAATTTGAGATTTCAACAGTGTCCATACTTGAAGTCACTGGTATCCCTTCAGTGGGTGAGAAATGGTTCAAGAATGATAAGCTAGAAAGAGATTTATTTTTACCATTTATCAAAAGGAGGTATAGAGAAGGTAGTATCACAATTTTTGCTTTCTCACATCTCAAGCATAGGTATGCACCCTTGATGTTGGCTATCATGAAATACTTCACCTGTGAGGGGAGGTACTCTAGGGTCTATACCTATCATCTTAGAATCCTTATGAAATTCACAGGGGTTAAGGCACTTGACCTACCCTATTATCTCTACAGGAGTGTTATGAAAATGTGTTCCATTGTCCAAAGGAGGAGTTACCCCCAACAAATGTGTAGCTTGTTCAAGATGGTGGTTCTACATCATCTAGAGAGGCAGGGTGTACCTTGGGATGTTTTCATAAATAATGAGTTCTTATCCAACCCACAACATCCTCATCAAACCAATCTTCCATCCTCATCTGCACAAGTGCCCTCACCACAGGCACACATCTCTTCCTCCCCTTCTCTTGAAGCATCAGGTGAAGCAGGGACTGGAAATCAAGGATCACATAGAGATCAGGGTGAGGGTGAAGAAGTCAGTGAAGCAAACACATAAATATATGAAGAAGAGGCAGAGGATATGGGAAGTGATGAAGGAAAAAATGATGAAACACAAGGTAGTGAACATAATGAACAAACAAATCACAATGGAGATGATGGAAACAATAGGGAAGAGCAACGAGATGAGGAAAGCAGTGAGCAAAGTGCACAAGACAACCAAGGAAATATTCATGACAGTCATGACACTAATCAGTTTCTAGATGACCAAGGAGAGAACCTTAGTAAATAACAAAGCCAAGATGAGGATGATGGAAGAGATGAGGGTCAAAGAAATGATGAAAACATGGTCAAAACTACCATCATCACCCCTCACATATGCACATACTACAAAGGACAAAGAGATGTGTTTGATACCTCAAAAAGGCAAAGGGCCATCTCTCCTCAAGCTATCAAAATAGTGGAAAAGGGCAAGGAAAAGGTGGGAAATATTGAGCAGCAGGTAAAGGTGAGGAGGAGTAAAAGGATAAAGAAAAATACTCAAGAGCCTGAGTACATTGATTTAGACAGTGATAATGAGGATGAAGAAATGACCACTAAAATGCTACTCCTAGAGAAAGATGCAAAAATCAAGGAGTGGGGGAAGGATTTTGAAAGAGCACAGCACATCATTCAGTACTATAAGAATGAGCGTAAGTACTTCAAGAAGATCAAGAGAGGCCTTGTTCTCCAAAAGAAGATGACCAAGCATTACGAAAAGAAGAGCTGGTTTGTTTGTGCCAAACTCAAAGAAGCCCTCCTTGAGGTGAAAAAACTAAAAAGGGAAAATGAGTATAACGGCCTTGGAATTTTGGCTGAGGCTTCTCAGCAATTATCTAAAAACATCTAAGGATGGTCTCCGCCAATTTTGAAGGATTTTGGAGAAGATTTTGTTTTTTGAAAAATTTTGGCCTAGTTTGCGCAACGCCACTGGCGCTCCGCAAAAATCTGGGGCATCTTCGGGAGGAAAACATGACATTTTCGGATTTTTCATGACTTTCACATCATCCACACAAAATTTCAGAAGATTTGGAGCTGTTTCGACCCCTCAAAAGGTCAAAACACACCTCAAAAATCACCTCTCTGCCCCTGTTTTAGGCCTGGCGTTGTGCAAATGACAGAGTGGAGATTTTGGTATTTTTGACAGGGTTACAGGGAATAGATCAGGAAACCACAAGCAGTTTTGGAAATTAGAATTTTCAATATTTCCAACGAGCTATCACAGAGCCAAATCCGACATCGGAAAGCGGTTCACAACTTGGTTTCAAAACAACCTATTTTCTACAAAAGTGGCGCTACGCACACAGAGTGTCTTTGCCAAAACGTCAAAAAAAGACACTGATTAATGGAAAATTGGTTTTTTAATATTTTCTTGGAAAAATCACTCTAGATTTGATTGAGGAGTTATATTTTGATATTTTTCATTTATTATCTTATCTACTATATGTCTTGAGCCTTGCATGGTCATTAAGCACATTTATGACAGAATTAGGGTTTCTGGAAGCCTCTTATGGTTTCCACCTCCTCATTTTCTCCATAAATAGAGAATAAGGCTCTTATGTATTTGGTTGGATTTTTATGACTTATTCTCAGGTAATACATAGTCTCTTGAAGTTTTGAAAAGAATTTGATGTCTTGGAGCTCATGCATGCCCTGATTTGTTTGTTGATGGAGGAGGATTGTTTGCAGGATCCATAAGCCTGGTTGATGTTGATGTGTTTCTCTTTTTTTCATGTTTTCTAGTTTTTCATTATTTTTCCATCTTTCTCTATTGCAGTAGAAAAAATAATTTAGACTAAGACATGTTTTCTGATGGCACCTTAGGTCTGTTTGTTCTTCACTGCCTTAATGATTTCTTCTACTAGGATATTTTAGAGAATTCATCTTTTGCTCTCTAAGGATTTCCTAAGCTTGTCTATTTCTTGAATGGTTTAGATTAGTTGGTATACAGCATGATTTATGGCTAGCCCTGCATATTTTTTGCCACTAAAAACTCTGTTCTTAGAGTCATCTCTTTAAAGCACGATTACCTAGGTTTGTCAAAGAAGTTTGTTTCAATCATGCTCTTTGCATTTGCTTAGCTAATTGTTTCAAAGAACCTTCATTGTTATAATCTTAGATGTTCAAAGTTTCTCTCCTTGTATGATTGTAGTTATTTGTGCATATTTAATGTTTTATGCTCTTGATAATGAAATCCATGAAACTTGAATAAGTTTCTTTCCTTTCTGTATTTCATTTAAATGTTTGTCTTGGATAATTATCTGCTTTAAGTCTGAATCAAAGATTTTAGGGTTGCTTATGATTCTTCTAACTCCCTTAGTTTAAGTATATGATAGAGAATTCTTTAATGCTCTTTGTCAAACTTTGTTTCTGAAAACTAATGTCCATCTCACGATCCTTCAAACCTCAAATATCCACCAACCAAGCTAGATTTTCCCTACAATACTCCCTGCTCCATTTATGAACCTATCATGACCTTGTTAGACTCCATTTCCCAATGACTTGAAGTTTTCCTTGTTTCTATCTAGTCTATCTAAGCATCATACCCAACCAAAAACAATCAACAAACCCAATATTTCATAACTAGCCTAAAATCAACCCTAATCAGCAAACAAGTTCACATCTTTGCACCTAATAGAGAGATCCCTCTTTGAATCTAGGAAGGCTAGGTCCTTGGATTCCAAAGCTTGGTTTGATGTTACCCATGTCCATTTGTATATCAATCAATCTAGCAAATTACGGGGAGCTAACACAAATAATGATCTATTTAGTTTGAATTTGAATGTGTTATGTTATAGTACCAACTTATAGATAGTTACTTTGTGCGTCGAAACTGAGATAACATTTCTGGTGGTACTTAAAGCATATATTTTCTATATTTTTAGGCTCATTTCATAAGGCACATTCACATGTGATATGTACTTTGTATATTTTCATACATGAAAAACTTATGGATGTACATGGACATTATTTTAGTTCATGGATTCTCATTACTTCAGTTTATGGATGTTCATGTGATATTTGTAATTTTTATATATTTTCATATAGATAGTTTATTGATACATGTATTCACTATTTCATTTTATGGATTTGTATTAATATTTTTTATGGATGCTCATTATTTTTTTACGTTTATGAATCTGTTAAAATTATTTCTCTAATTAAAAAATATATATTTTATATAACGTTTATCAGTAATATATAACAATTTTGATTTCTAGTTTCTTAGACTAAGAAAATAAGTACAATCTTAAGTTATGATGAAAGTCACTTTGATACTTAAAATGAAATAAAATATATCATGTATCGGTTTTATATTGAACACATGGAAAAAATTGAAATCATCCTTCATATTGCCTTGTAGAAAGTGTCTTTTAGTGCAATCCACATGTATGTTATTACAATTCCATTTTAAAAATAAATTATTTGAATTATAATGTCATCCATATATATATATATATATATATATGAGATTTTTTGTGACCCACCCATATACCATTGCATGGACATTTTTTGAGTATTTCAATCAATTTCTAATCTCAATGTTCAATTAAAAAAAAAAAGGATTGAAATAAGCTTTATTCAATTTTAAAATGTGTCATGTAAACAACAAATATGTTTTATTCAACGCTCTTTCTTTTGAGATTATCTACAAGAGCTTAGTCATAACATGATATAAGTCAATCATATTGAAATTTAATATATAGGTCAAAAAGAATTATATGACAACATTTCTACAATTTTATATAATGTTATCAACTTCCCAAATTTTGCAAGTAGTTATCCAATTATTTCAATCAATTCCTTATGTTTGAAATATGTTTTATTCAATTTTTCAATACTCAAATATGATTGAAATAAGTTATATTCAATTTTAAATAATGTGAAGATGTAAAAGTTAGAAATACAAGTTTTATTCGATTTTATTTGTTTGAGGTTATCCACAAAATCTTAGTCATAATGCACGTTGTCAATAATTTTTTTGTGCTTACACTGAAATCAATGGACAATGTTAAACTAATTACCTTGAAATTAATGTACACCATATATCTAGTTACATAAATAAGAAATCAACATCTATACTAAAATCAATGCGACTAATGCAAGAAATCAAATATGATGATAAATCAACATATACACAAAAATCAATGCATCTATTGCAAATAATGAAATAGGATTAGAAATCAACATCTACACTCATCTAACTCTGCAAGTAATCAAATAGGATTATAAATCAACATATACCCTGGAATTAATGCATCTAGTGCTATCAATCAAATAGGATTAGGCATCAACATCTACACTAAAGTCAATGCATCTAATGCAATCTCAATCAAATAAGATTATAAATTAACATCTTTAATGAAATTAATGCATCTAATTTAAGCGATGAAATATAATTAGAAGGAAATGTCTACATAGAAATCAATGCATCTAATGCAATAAATAAAATAGCATTACAAATCAACATTTGTGCACTGAAATCAATGCATGTAGTGCAAAACAATTTCTTCCCTTTCTGTCCTCCCACCATCTATTTTGATATCTCCCTCCATATATCCTTCTTTGTCTCTTTATTTCACCCCCCAGACACACACTCTCTCTCTCTTCATATCTATCTATCTCTCTTTTTGTCCCTCTATCTATCTCTTCTTCCCTCTCCCCCTTCCATATATCTATATATCTACCTCTGTCTCTCCTTATGTATCTCTATATATCACCCCACAAACATATACATTGTTTCTCTATATCTATCTATATCTCCCTCCCTCTCCCTCTCCCTCTCCCTCTCCCTCTCCCTCTCCCTTTCTCTCTCTCTCTCTCTCTCTCTCTCTCTCTTCCCCTTATCTCCCTCTCTCTCTCCCTCTCCCTCTCCCTCTCCCTTTCTCTCTCTCTCTCTCTCTCTCTCTCTCTCTCTCTCTTCCCCTTATCTCCCTCTCTCTCCCCTTCTATCTATATTCCATCCTACTCTCCCCTCTCCCTCTCTCTCCATGCCCCTTGTCACTCCCTCTCTCCACCTTTCTCTCTGTATATGTCGTTCTTCTTACCTCCCTCTCTCTCCCCCTCCAAATCCATCTCTATCTACCCCCCCTCTCATGTCCTATCTCTCTTCCTTTCTCCTCCACCTCGTTATGTTCCCCCCCTTTTCATTAACTCACTCACTCTCTATCATTATATCTCTTTCTCTCTCTCAAGCTTCGTCCCGCAACTCGGTTGACTATCTCCTTCCCTCTCTCATTCTCTCTACCCTTTCTCTCTATGTCTCATTCTTTGTCTTAATATCTCACCCCAAACATACAAACTCTCTCTCCATCTATCCCTTGTAATTCTCTCTCTCTCTCTCTCCACCTTTATCTCTATATATGTATTGAACTTATTCCTTCCCTATCTTCTTGAATGCCATCTCTCGAGATCCCTCTCTTTCTCAGAGAAACTCTCCACCTCTCACTCTCTCCATCTGTCTATCCCCCCCCTCTCTCTCTCTTACCCTTATCTTCAACTCTCTATATTTTTCTCCCCCTCTCTCTCTCACTCTCTCTTACCCTTCTCTGCCACTCTCTCTCCTCTATATTTCAAAAATTTTAAAATACTTTGACAGTTAAAAAATTATGTTTAAATACTTTTTTTTATTTTGATGCCATACAACAATTTGATATTTTTATATAATACATATTTAAAATGAAATATTTCAAATGTGTGTTGTACATTTACAACGAGGAGAAATTATAGTTCTCCATGGAAATACTATCTAATTTTTCCAAAATATTAATGTTCCAGCTACCTCCATCATAGATACATAGAGCTATTCATGTCTTGCAATTGAAACTATTTAGGTTTTATTTCTTTAGGTCGCTTTAGATTATGATTAATTCCGAATTTTAAAATAATGTATATTTTATTATGTTAGATTTAAAAAAAAAAATAGGCTAAAGAAAATTAACATGTTGAGTCAGCTTGTATGACTATTTTTGTGTTAATGACTCTATTGCTGACACCTACAACATGTATCAACCACATTTATTAATGTGGTTTTTATAGTATATATTATAATATATAACAAATTTTATATTATATTAAAGTTGATAATATTATATTAATCCAAAATTAATAAATTTTTTATTAATATTAAAATATATTAATGTTATAGTTTTTATATTAATATTCTATTTCATAATTTAATTTACTAATAATAATAATAACTTTTTAATATTAATATTTAATTTAATAACATGTCTACATGACATGATAACAAAAATTATAATAAAATTTGGAATTTTAAAATGTGGTAAAAATTTAAATTTTAGATCTTTATTGATTCTAGAATCTAAGTTATGAGATTCAGTTTTTTTATAAATGTTGAATCAAGCCCTTGTTAACCGCATAAATAGCTCGATCGAGGGTTTATGAAAACATTAATCAAGTTATTTGAATTTTAAATTGAAATGCTCAATCAAGCACTTTAAGCACTCGATCGAGCCTTTGAAGTCATAAAATCCTCAATTTCAACACCCCTTCTGCAAAATTTCCTACAACACCATTTTGTACCCTAGTAGACATAGGGAAAAGCTTGTCCTTAGGTGGCAGAGTTGATCATGTTCTACTCATGAAGGAATCCTCAATCAGATGGCATATGAGTTTGAAATTTTTTAACTCATATGATATTTTTCATCTAATTTATTTTAAACATAATGTTTGATTTATTTTTTAATGGTTTTAAAGAGGTTGAATAAAAAATATATCTTTTTTTACGAGTCCTCTGAAAAATAATACTCTTGTTTTTTCAATTTATTTCAATAGTTGAAAAATAATCTTACGTGAACACATGTATCTTCAAAATGAAATTGAAATATTTCTTCATCAACTTCAAAAAATAATAATTAATTCACGCACTCACCCATTATTATATTACTTCTAATTAATTCTAATTAATGATGATGAACTATATTAATTTTAAAAAACATATAAATATTTTACCAAAATTCATTTATAGAAAAACATAATTAAGAAAATAATATATAAAAATTAAATATGAACTTTTTAAATTGATATTATCATTAAGTTAATACCCAAAACTACCAATGATAATTATATGATAGAGTGTATATTTCCATATTTATTCATATTGAGAGAAAGTTTTCCATTTGAATCCTTCACAGAGCTTCAGCGAGAAATTTTTCTCTCAGTGATAATGGTAGTAAACCCAAACGATCATTAATGTCCAAGGTGAAAACGATGAAGTCATGCTCGTGTAATGTTGATAATAATTCAAAAACTTTTTATGATGAAACTATAAACCACTTTGATGTTAACATGGAAAGACAGAGATGAAGGTGTTTAGTCTGGTGACATTATTTTTTTATATTGTTAATTTTTTTTTTTACCACAATATTGTTAATCAAAATGTTAATAGTTAATAATGTTTTCATTTTTCTAAAGAAAAAGGTTTAGAATATTTATAGGTTTTGTTTCTGTCATCAAATGTTATGATCTTGCCTTGTAATTGAACTTTTATATGTAAAAAATACTTTATCACTTGAAATAATTTATTAGTGATATGAATCATGATAGGGTAACTCAATCCCAAAGAAAACTTAAAAAATATGGGCATATAATACATAAGTGATCACTCAGTCTTTTCAGAGCACACAATCCTTTGCTTGTTGAATGAGGAGGGAGGGGGAAGCCAACTAGCAACAAATGTGAACGTGTTGCCCACCTGTATTTGGGACAACAAAAGAAGGGAGGGTGAAGTCATTCATAAGCATTCTCTTTGTCAAGAGAATTTACTTTTCAAAGGGATTTTTGAAGGATTTCCTTCAATCCATTGATTTTTCCAACGTGATGCAATCTACTAACAAAATGAATATGGAAATGTTACCATTTTTATATTAGAGCTATAAATCCATGAAGAAATGGCGCTAGGATACTGAGGGAAAAATAATAACCATATCTATTATATCCATGCTCGTAGAAAGACGAGGGCCACCTTCCCTAGTCCCTACTGTTGGCAATATGATTCTTATGGTTGCATATGTTGTCCTTGATGGAAAATTTATTCCAAATGATGAATTATATGACTTCTGGAGAGGAAAGTTGTTTTATAGAAGGTTTGGTAGAAGAAAAGTATAATTCCATCAAAATATGGTTATTATTCTATATGCACGTTCGTGCAGACCTAGTCGCATATGCCTTTTGCGCTCTAAAATTATGATACCAGGGGGCATTACCATGGTTTTAGCCCACAATATTGAGGTTGGTGTCATATTTGATTCCATCCAAGAATACCATCGGCACTGGTGTGGTTTTGGCTCATGGTACTGATAAAGGCTAAACCTATATAAGGAGAAGAAGATCATAGTGCAAGTGTGGTGCATGAGTAAGGGTTTGAAGTGAATACTTCACTCTGAAGTATATATTTATGGAATGGGTTTTGTTTATTAGTAGATCTAAAATTATGATGCACCCATGGATAAAATGATGGATCAAGATATCTAGACCTGAAATGACTATGTATTTTCTTGATCTATTCATGAGATGTTTATATCTGTGACCTGGCGCATGATTTCTGAAGTGACAGAACAAATCTGGGTAATTCTATAGATCTGAAACTTTTTGCAGTCTTGAATATTTTTAGATCTATACGTTGGGTCGTCAGGGTGAAAGTGTGTATACACGGGGGTTTGTTTCAACCAAATCGCATATGGAAGTTAGGGCTTTCTGAAGCTTGATGGAGAGGTTATCTGTTTATTTCTGCTATATTTCTGTTGTCTGTCAATGAAGTCTTCATGTAGATCTGGGTTATTTGAATATTGTATATGCTTCTAGTTGAATATATACAAATTTGATCAATGAATGATTAAATACGATTAATGATGCTCACTGAATAAGGGTTCTGCAAATCTGAAAAGATATATGACTGAAAGCCTCAGATTTTTTTCTGAGTCTAAACAAATTCTAGAAATTCAGTATTCACAGATCTATATGCAAGTTGGTGTGTAGGAAAGCACGTATACACACAGGTTCAGTAAAGTGAAGTAGCGTATGCATTTAAGATAATGAATGATCAGGGTTGAAATTTATTATGCATGTTGATTCTAAAATCTGGGTTTATTACTGTGTTTTGATTATAGTGATCTCACTCTTCTATTTGAAATTCGAGTTAAGTCTATTGGTGTTGATCTATATTTTGAGTGGTGTTGAAATTTTTGGATATAGTGTGAAAATTTATGAAATGTGGTCTATAGTGGGTTTGAGGCTTAAAGCCTTCAGTGTGGAAGTAGAAGCTGGTGTTCTGATCAGGGGGTTGTAGCTCTCTTCTAGTAGTGTCTAGTAAATGGCATCAAGGGGTTGGAGCTCCCTTCCAGTAGTAGCTACAAAACGAGAGAAGGTTGTAGCCTTCTATAGGTAGATTCCTATGTACTGATATGAGTCTGCATCAGTACAGCATTGTAAGTAGTTTTCTATATAATAATATTGAATACAAAGAAAACAACAATGGTGGTTTTCTCCCGAGTTGGATTTCCACCTTAAATCTTGGTGTTCATGTGTGATTATCTTGTGTGATGATTTACTTTGTTATTATTGCACAAGTTTACTACTTAACTATCTGATGATAACTGAATATCTGGGTTAAAGAATGTTTTTGAATATTTATCTAAATGGTAAATTTATCTAAATATATGAAATTTTTTTTTGGGATAGCCGCGTATATATGCTAGTTGGGCTAATAAAAGTCGCGTATAGAAATCAGTAAGAGAAAAGTAAAAGATTGTGATTATTGCAAATACTAGCTCACCCCCCCTCTCAGTATTTTTCCCAACAATTGGAATCAGAGCAAGTCCTTCTATAGAAGCTTAATCTCTAGAAGGAAGATCATCTAAGATGAGAAATCAAATGGGACAACATATATCAGACATCCACTCTTCAACGGAAACAATTTAATCTTCTGGAAGATAAGTACAAGATTCTATATTTAATCTCTTGGAGTAGATGTATGGGCTATTTTTGAATGTGGTTACCAATATCCAACCTCAGTTCCAGTAGATCTAGCATCAACGAATAACTGTGAAACTAATGCAAAGGTTGTCGATGCTTTATCGGGGAGTCTAGCTGAATCACAATTTTTCATAGCTATGCAATTAAATACAACAAAGGAGATATGGGACAAAATCATTCTGAGCTATGAAGGTGATGCCAAGGTAAAAATCACTAAGCTCCAAACTCTCAAAATTAAATATGAAAAACCCATAATGTATAATGATGAAAGCATTTCTATTTTCTTTTTACGTCTAGATGAGATTGTAAATCATATGAGAAATCTGGGTGAAACTATAACTGACCCCACTGTAGTAGAAAATTTCTTAATATCTCTAACTCCTAAATTTGAGTCAAAAAGTGTATGCTATTGAAGAGAATAAGGATCTACAAACTCTTACTATTATTCAACTTCATGGGATTCTGACTGCATGTGAAATGAGGAAAGGAGGTCCATCTGAAGTCAAAGAAGTTGTTTTTATAGCTACTACAAAAGGCAAGGAAATGGAAGAATAAGAAGGATCAGGGTATGTTTCAGAAGAAGATGAGATAAATTTTGTAAAGAAGCTACAACTTGGCACTGGAAGGTTCAGAGGTAAGATTCCTTTCAAATTTTTTTCTTGTGGAAGAGTTGGTCATTATGCTTCTAAATGTCCCCATGAAGATAATCATGAAAAGGGAAAGGAATTGGCAAAAGGAAATAAGAAATGGTTTTAAATATAAAAAGATATTATACTCTTGAATATAGTGATGGTCTATCAAACAATGAAGAAGGATAATTTGATCAAGATATTAGACTACTCATGGCATTTGAAAAGGACACTAGTGAGGCTAAAGATACATTTATGGATTCTTTAGAAGAAAATGATTTTATTGAAGAAATAAATCAACTCAAAATATGCTTGGAAGAAAAAAAATAGCCATAGATACTCTAAAGAATCATCTTATAGAGAAGGACAAGCACAATGAGAAATTAGAATGTGAAATAGATAGTCTAAGAAAAGAAATTGAGAAAGTGAAAAATTTAAATCTTATATTTTCTAAAGGATTTGAAACCTTAGATGAAAGTATCAAGGTGAAACACTCTCCTCTTATAAATACAGGTCTTGGATATATCAGAGAATATTCTTAATCTTCAGCAACAAGTTATCTAAATGCAGCTAAAGCCAGCCAGCAACAATTCATCACTCAACAAAAGAACAAAGATAATTCCAAGGTAAAGCATGACCATTTCAATTCAAGAATGAAAAATAACATAAATCAACATGTAAAAATCAATATAAGGTTCCATGATTGCACAAATTTCTTCTTTAATGGAAAATGCTTCTCATGTTATAGTTTTTGTCATAAATATGCTCAATGTGTTGCATACAAAACCATAATGACCAGAGAATCAAGAAAGAAAATAAATGAGTCAGGAATAAAGAAGAATACGTATAACAATTTTTCTCTTCTTCAAGATGAAATTGAATGCTATTATTGCAATAACTTTGGACTTGGATAATTTGAATGCAGGAGAAAACTTCAGCCAAAATAACATACTCCCAAAAACTCCAACGTATGGAGAAAGAAGGATTTACAGGTTGAAAGTTGTGGCATAGCTTTATTGGAAGAAGGAGAATAAATCAATGGTACATTGATAGAAGATTCTCAAAATACATGACAGGTGATAAAAATAAACTCCTTTCATACAATGCATTAGAGAAGGAAAAGAATGTTACTTTTGGAAATGACTCTGCTACTATCATTAAGGGTAAAGTTTCTATTTTTCTAAAAGAAAAGGTGAAATCTAACAATGTTATGTATGTGGATGGATTAAAGCATAATTTGTTGAGTGTGAGTCAAATGTGTGATCAAGGAAATGAAGTTGTATTTAGTGCAAAATAATGTGTAGTTCGTGAAGTTGACACAGGAAAAACCATAATAAAAGGAACTAGAAAACCAAGCAATCTGTATATATTGAAAGGTGGTCAAGGGAAATGATATTTAGGTAAATCTATTGAAAATTGGCTATGGCACAAAATATTGGGACATTTGAGCTTCTCTGAAATAACAAACTCTAGCAGACTCAAAGCTTTTCATGATCTACCCAACATCACTCTGCCTGAAAGTACCATAAGAAAATCATGCCAATTTGGTAAGAAAATGATGAGGGGATCATGTATTTTTCTCAAGATTGAAAGTGCTCGAAACTGTATCGAACCTGAGCGACCGAGTAGATATTATCGTTGTGATTCTAGTGGCGTGAACAGTTTGAAAAACCAATGTCGTATGAGGAAGATATCACGTTCTGATCATTTTCCTAAACAACTAAAATTTTGTGACAGGAGTGACTGGGATGCCCAGTTAGCATGCAAGTACACTCAGTAAAGGTGGTATATTCTAAGAATATTCTATTTTTGTAATTCAATCAGGATTTTCCAACTGGTAGTTTCTAGAATATTAATGGTACTATACGAATTTGAGGGAGGACCGTTGGATGGGTGACACGTGGCCATCCCGAAAGCTGCCACGTGTCCCAGGGACCATTGACAAAATTATGGCTGGAGTCTGGGGGTTCGACCCCGTGACCTCCATGGTGCCCACGAAGACTCTGACCAACTCACCTATCATTTATTTCTTACCCTATAACATTGCCACATCATTTTAAAGTTGAATGGTTTCATCGTTGGGTGGGGGGCGGGGGGGGGACCGCCAGCGGTCCCAACCCGTCGGTGGCCCCGTGGATTGTGGTCACATGCGATATATAAACTATGTAATAAAACTTCAAACTAGCGATTTCAATAAACATTAACTTGACAGCTATAACATGTTCACAAGTCGTGGTTTGAAGAAGGTTAATGCGACAACTCCATAAACCTTAACTACTGGCAGAATTAATCTTAAGGCTTGTCACACGGCAATGGTTTCATAGATGTTAATGCATGGTTTAAATGGTTGTTAATGCGGCAATTAAATGGAACTCCAATCTTCGAGTTCCACTCCAAATACATTTGCGGAGATTTAAATGTTTAACAGTGACTGCGGGGGTTTCGGGCGTCGGCAGGTGTCCACCCCCGCCCCTAACCACTATATTTATATGCCAAATGTCTAATACTGGCAGACGTTTAGCGTAGTTAAAAAATGTGGATTTTGCTAAAAATTAGCTACAGTTAATTGCAGTTCTCCATAGTTAGTGGAGGTTTTGTAGCTGAGATTGGGAAAATGGATAGGGAGGTCAATTTTCGACCAATTTGGGAAAAAAAGGAGTCTATCAAGACTAATTTGAGCATTCTAGAGCCACTGGTGTAGAGAAAATAACCATTAGAGGCTTGTAAACACATGTATTTGAAATTTTGGGCATAATGAAAAAGAGGGACATGCCATTGGGAGCTGGACCAACATATGTAGCCCAGGAGGGGTGAACTGCTTCATCATGCCTATTATGCAAAACTTATGTGTGATGTTATTTCTCTATTATAAACTATTGTACAGTGTCATTTAGACTTATTTTCATGCTTAAAACTCAAAAATTCATCTATGTTTCATGGTTAAAATACTTATTCCTTAAGCAAACAAATGGAGACAAATTGCACATGTTTGTATCACTGAAAGGACACTTAGCACAACAAACTAATTTAGTCCTTTCAAATCAGGTTGGTATCAGAGCTATATTTTATTCTCTGGTGTTTTAGTGTGAAAATATTTTTTTAACTGTTTGCAAGGGTTTACATGCTTACTAGGCTCAAGCTTAAGAGAGGAGAAGGAAAATTGGTGGAAGAAAGAGGTTCTCAAAGGGAGACACAACAAAGGAGGTCAAGATTTCCACATTCTCTACCACCTAGTTCACCTCCAAAAGAAGCAGAAGGAACATTAAGCATGCCTACAGTGGAAGAAGAAATCCATGAAGAGGTGGATCCCAAAGAAGAAGAAAGGGTGTTCAGGAAAGCATTCCTTCACATGACTGAAATGGTGAGAGACCTTTATCAAGAAAGGAATGAGAGACTAGAAGGATAAGGATCTAAAATTTACAAGGAAGGTCAGGGATCATCAAGAGGTCAAAATGATGAAGATAAATCAAAGAAGGGAAATGGAGGAAATGGAGGCAGTGGAAAGTCACCATCCTCACCCTCATCATCATCATTAGAGAACTTTTGAGGTCTAAAATGGGACTCCTAAGAAAAATGTACAACCAAAATAAAATTTATAAGAACCAATAGGATTCAAGATGATGATGTCAAGCATGGGGGATGATTCACCATTTTTGGGGTAAAAAAGTAAAAAGATTAAAAAGTAATAAAATAATAAAACTATTTTTTCAACTTGTATTTTCAAATTATCTTCGTGAGGTTTTACTCAAATTTTGAGTGGTGGTACTCGTTGGATTCAAAATTTAATTCTCATCCAAAGAGTACCCATGTTGCATACTTTCACTAGTACATTTGGCGAAAATTCTGACACTTTAGTTCTGACACTTTTGTCGTAATGTCGGGAATTTCCCCAATTTCTATCAATTTTTCAAATCCTACCACAAACCGTCGCTATATCGACGTTTAGGGATATCGTTGCTTTTGCGACGTTTATTTTTGTCGTTAGAATTGTGACGTTTTAAACATTTCGTCAGTGTTACGACGTTTATGGGATGAAACGTCGGAATTGCGACGTCACCTACACATCTGTCGGTCTTGCGACGCTTGGGAGAGACTGTCGGTAAAGCGACGTTTCTCATATAGACATCGGTCTTGCAACGTTGTGAAGAAAAATGTCGCAAGACCGATGTCTATATGAGAAACGTCACTTTTCAGATGACTTCTCCAAAGCTTCGCAAGACCGTCATTTAAAGAACACAACATTTTAATATGAAAACATTTGTTTGGTTGGAAAACAAACTTGGACATCAATTTCATGCGTGGACATGTAAAGTATTACTTTATTAACAATTGTTCAACATTTGAATATGAAAACATTATATTATTTAACATTTTGTTTATATAAATATGATTTATTTAGATATAATGAGTATTACATTATTGGATAATGTTTTTTTTTGTTGGAAAACATGCTTATACATCAAAAAATTTACATTACACTTATATATGAAAACTTGCACATTTTGGTATATTATTCCAAAGGCTAGGACATGCTTGGGATCTTTTAAATCCTTGATGACAACTTGGTGAGATGAAAACTCTACTAGTCTACCTTTACTTGAATGACTGATTTGATATTTTAATTGCAGGTAGCAACAAAGACTCGGAACACATAATACATTATTGAAATGTATGTTATATTCCTTAGTTTTTATAGACCCTACATCACCAAGAACATAATTTTTTTTTTGGGGTTACAATCATTACAAGCAATAAAATTGAATTTATGCATAACCATATAATAATATGCTCCAGAATAAATAAGTCACTCATTGGAATAAGAAGTAGAGGATGCATTGAAATAGAAACCAAAAGCAAAAGTGTATTTCCAAAAGAGCTAAGCCTAGGTGAAATATTTTGTGGAAACAAAAAACATGATAAGCATACTTTAGGGTGGCTTGTTTTCCGTTTTCTCCCATGTGGCATCATTTGGCCGGGTGCGTCGTGTTGCGTCGTGTGAGGTCGCTCGACAGGGCGCGTTCGGATCGGGTCGTTTCATTCGAGGGCGCTCGTATCAATTTTACTAAGTTGTGACTGCCCGGGTGCCTTGTGCACGTTTGAGTGGCCCGTTTGCCGTTTTCTCCCTTGTGGCATCGTTTGGTTGGGCACGCCGTGTGAGGTCGGTTTGGGTCAAACCATTTCGGTCGAGGGCGCCCATATTAGTTTTGCTAAGTTGTGACCACCCGGGTGCCTTGTGCACGTTCGGGCGGCCCGTTTTCTGTTTGCTCCCATGTGGCATCATTCGGTCGGGCGCACCGTGTTAGGTCGCCTGACACGGCGCGTACGGGTCGGCCCGTTTTGTTCGAGGGCACCCATATTAGTTTTGCTAAGTTGTGACCGTCGAGGTTCATTGTGCACGTTTGGGCAACCTGTTTTCTATTTTATCCCATGTGGCATCGTTTGGTAGGGTGCGCTGTGTCGCGCCTTGTGATCAGGTCGCCTGACCAGGCATGTTCAGGTCGGGTCATTTCTTTTGAGGGTGCTAGTATCAATTTTGCTAAGTTGTGACTGCCTGGGTGCCTTGTGCACGTTCGGGCGGCCCATTTTTTGTTTTCTCCCTTGTGGAATCGTTCGGTCGGGCGTGCCATGTCGCGCCATGTGAGGGCACCCGACCGGGCGCGTTCGGGTCGGGTCGATTCGTTCGAGGGCGCCCGTATCAGTTTTGCTAAGTTGTGACCACCTGGGTGCCTTGTGCACGTTCGGGCAGCCCGTTTGCCATTTTCTCCCTTGTGGAATCATTCTTTCAGGTGAGCCGTGTTGCGCTGTGTGAGGTCTCCCAACCAGACGCGGTCGGGTCGGGCCATTTCATTCGAGAGTGCCCATATGATAAGCTTTGCTAAGTTGTGACCGCCCGAGTTCCTTGTGCATGTTCAGGCGGCCCATTTGTCATTTTCTTCCATGTGGAATCGTTCGGTCGGGTGCACCGTGTCGCGCTGTGTGAGGTCGCCTGATCGGGCATGTTCGGGTCGGCTCGTTTCGTTTGAGGGCACCCGTATCAGTTTTGCTAAGTTGTGACCACCTGTGTGCATGTGCACGTTCTAGCAGCCCATTTTCTATTTGCTCCCATGTGGCATCCTTCGGTCGGGCGCGCTGTTTCGCACCTTGTGATTAGGTCGCCCGACGGGGTGCATTCCGGTCAGGTCATTTCGTTTGAGTGTGCCCGTATCAGGTTTACTAAGTTGTGACTGCCTGGGTGCCTTGTGCACGTTTGGGTGGCCTTTTTGTCATTTTCCCCCTTATGGCATCATTCAGTCGGACGTGCCGTGTTGCGCCGTGTGAGGTCGCTCGATCGGGCACATTTGGGTCGACCCGTTTCGTTCGAGGGTGCCCGTATCAGTTTTGCTAAGTTGTGACCACCCAGGTGAATTGTGCATGTTTGGGGAACCTGTTTTTCGTTTGGTCCCATGTGGCATCATTCGGTCGGGCGCACCGTGTCACGCCTTGTGATCAGGTCGCCTGACCGGGCATGTTCGGGTCGGGTCATTTCGTTCGAGGGTGCCTTCGGACGCGAGCAAGTTACGACCGCCCGGTGCCTTGCACGTTTCCCGCGCACCTCTGCTTGCCATTTTCTCCCTTGTGGCATCGTCGCTGGGGCGCACCGTGTCATGCCGCAGAGGCCTGCCCCCCCCACTGTGCGCAAGGGAGCCTGGGTCGGGTCGTTTCCTTCGAGGGCGCCCTTATCAGTTTTACTAAGTTGTGACCGCCTGGATGCCTTGTGCACGTTCGAGTGGCCTGTTTGTTGTTTGATCCCTTGTGGTATCATTCGATCAAGCACGCCATGTTGCGCCATGTGATCAGGTCACCCGACCGGGCGCGGTCGGGTCGGGTCATTTCATTCGAGGGTGCTCATATTAGTTTTGCTAAGTTGTGACTGCCCAGGTGCCTTGTGCACGTTCAGGCCTCTCGTTTGCCATTTGATCCCTTGTGGCATTGTTCGGCCGGGCGCGCCATGTCATGCCATGTGAGGTCGTCCGACTGGGTGCATTCGGGTTGGGCCATTTCGTTCGAGGGTGCCCGTATCAGTTTTGTTAAGTTGTGACCGCCTAGGTGCCTTGTGCATGTTAGGGCTCCTGACCAAGCGCGTTCGGGTTGTGTTGTTTTGTTTGAGGGCACCCGTATCAGTTTTGCTAAGTTGTGACTGCCCGGGTGCCTTGTGCACGTTCGGGCGGTCCGTTTTCCGTTTGATCCCTTGTGGCATCATTCGGTCAGGCACGCCATGTCACGCTGTGTGAGGTCGCCTGACCGGGCGTGTTCGGGTCAAGTCGGCCATTTCATTCGAGGGCGCCCGTATCGGTTTTGCTAAGTTGTGACCGCCCTGGTGCCTTGTGTATGTTTGAGAAGCCCGTTTTCCATTTTCTCCCTTGTGGCATCATTCAGTCGGGTGCACCATGTGATCAGGTCGCTCAACCACGCGCATTTGGGTCGGGTCGTTTCGTTCGAGGGTGCTCGTATAAGTTTTGCTAAGTTGTGACTTCCCGAGTGCCTGGTGCACATTCGGGAGGCTCGTTTTCCGTTTGATCCCTTGTGGCATCGTTTGGTCGGGCGTGCTGTGTGAGGTCGTCTGACCGGGTGTGTTTAGGTCGGGCCATTTTGTTCGAGGGCACCCGTATCAGTTTTGTTAAGTTGTGACTGTCCAGGTGCCTTGTGCACGTTCAAGCGACCCGTTTTCCATTTACTCCCTTGTGGCATCGTTTAGTCAAGCGCACCGTGTCACGCCATGTGAGGTCGTTCGACCGGGCACGTTCGGGTCAGACCATTTCGTTCAAGGGCGCCCGTATCACTTTTGTTATGTTGTGACTGCCCAGGTGCCTTGTGCACATTCGGGCAACCCGTTTTCCATTTTCTCCTTTAATGTGGCATTGTTCGGTCGGGCACACCGTGTCACACCGTGTGAGGGCGCCAGACCAAGCACGTTCAGGTTGTGCTTGTTAGTGTCAGTCTTGTCATACTGCCATCAGTGATCAAACTTACTCTTTTGCATTTGCATATTAGGAGTCCCATACCATAAATTTTCATCATTCCATTAGGTCATGAATTCATTGATGGTAGTGTTCTTTCATTAGTTTTCCATCATGTGAAACTTATTGATTCCCCTCTCTGTGGTCTTCAGTCATGAGTCACTTTCACTCTGTAATTCATGTTACTAGGCCATAGGGTTGGTCTCATTAGGTTCTAGGGTCTCATCATGGTTAAATTAATGAGTCAAGTGTCAATAAATATCAGCAAGGTCATAAGGAGGTCAAATAAACTCAAAGGCATAGTACCTGGAAAGATCGAAGAATTTTTCTATTGATCTTGATGTAATTTTCACCTCAAAACCATTTTTGCCCTTATTTGCGTTCTTTCAGCCGAAGGTCCAAATTAGGTGATAACATTTCTGGCAACCATATTGAGGAATTATTTAGCATAAAAGATTGATCACCCCAGTAATATTTTCCATATAAATTCTTCGACTCTGGATGATAAGGTTTAGAGTTTGCTAGGCTGAAATAAAACATTGTAAAGTAGAAATTTAACCACACTGGCTTCAAGGAGATACACCAGGGCTAATCTAGATCCAAATTCTCCCCCTGTGTTTGAAAATCCTAATCTCATTCCAAGGATAATCAGAAGACAAGAAGGATCACTAAGTCCTAGACCTATTTTCAGATCCCATACCTGGCCCAGTGAGTGGTTGTTTGTAGAAGACCTTTCTTTTGATGACTATTTTGAGCTTTCTCTATTCCGAAGTAAATCTGAGACTGCACTTGATGACATAGTTTTAGATCCAGAATTTCCTGTAGATATTGAAGTCCAAAAGGCAAAAAAATCAATTTATGATTATATTTTGAATTCCCCTCAGACATCTATCACTATAACTAATATCCCTGACCCTTTAGATTTATCAGAAACAACATTTCCTACCCTTAATTCATCAGCATTCCCACCAGGTCTAGAAGTCAATTCTCAGCTTTTGACTCCTCCATCAACACCTCCCTTGAATCCTAGCATCACAAACACTATTGTAAATCCACTTTGAGTCATGGCTGCCCAGTATGCACCTTTGGTTTTACCTCAGAACCTGAATGATATTCCTGCTGATTACCAAAGTAAAATACCTATCTTTGATGCCACTCAAAGCATCACAGCCCAATATCACGTTGATAAGATGAATGAATTTTTTGATCTTCATGAGGTAGAGGTAGAGAATGTAACCACAATATTGTTTGTCCAAAGCTTTGGAGGTGAAGTTAGAAAATGGATCGAGGCCATTCCAGCAAGGCAGACCACTAATACGGTAATCATTCAATTCTTAGAATCAAATATCTTGTCTCGTTTTGGTTTCCCTCACAAAATCATATCAGATAACGCAACAGATTTCAAATCTAAGAAGATGGTGGAATTCTGCGACAAATACAATACTGTGTTGGGTCATTCGACAACATACTACCCACAAGGCAACGACCTGGAAAAATCATTAAATAAATCACTGATAAACATAATCAAGAAAATTCTAGAAGCGAACAAGAGGAACTGGCATTGAAATCTCATCAACGCGTTATGGGAAGATAGAGTCAGCAGCAAGAAATCCATATGTATGTCTCTGTTTCAATTGGTTTATGGTACTGATGTTGTTTTTCCCACGTCACTTACAGTTACGGTCATGAGATTATTGCAAGATCCTGGCAGTGAAGAAGATTATAATCAACGAAGGATCAATCAAATGATCCACCTTCAACAAACAAGTGAGGAAGTGTCTCAAAACACTATTCAGTTGCAGGAGAAGATAAGGAAAATCTATGACCGTAAGACCAAAGAATAAAAGTTTTGGTTGGATGATGTGGTGTTGAGATGGGATGCACGAAATGAGGACAAAGGGAAGCATGGTAAGTTAAAAAACTTGTGGAAAGGACCATATAAGATTTCAACATACAGGGGAAAGAATGCTTTTTTGCTCTCAGATATGGATGGCTAAGATTGCCCTAGAGGACCAGTGAATGGTAGGCTTTTGAATAACTACCACTGTTGAAGATAATGGATCAAAAATATGTCACAAAATCATTGTATATACCATGCCATTGTTGGTCAGATTTCAATTACACAGTCATTGAAGTTTGGGGCCTGAGGTGAAGGCTATAAAACTTGAATGATATGTGTAAAGGTTTGTTGGTTTTATTTAAGTTTTCAGTCACAGTTTGAGTTAGAGTCAGTCTGCATTATGTTAGTTTTCAGTATTTTGACCATTTTTTCCCAATGGATAAGGCTACTTGGTCTACGGTGTTCTTGGCACCTCCAAGGAGCTACCATCCCCATTGGAGCCAATTTTAGTGTCAGTCTTGTCATACTGCAATCAGTGATCAAACTTACTCTTTTGCATTTGCATATTAGGAGTCCAATACCATAAATTTTCATCATTCCATTAGGTCATGAATTCATTGATGGTAGTGGTATTTCATCAGTTTTCCCTCATGTGAAACTTTATGATTCCCCTCTCTATGGTCTTCATTCATGAGTCACTTTCACTCTGTAAGTCATGTTAGTAGGTCATAGGGTTGGTCTCATTAGGTTCTAGGGTCTCATCATGGTTAAATTAATGAGTCAAGTGTCAATAAATATCAGCAAGGTCATGAGGAGGTCAAATAAACTCAAAGGCACAATATCTAGAAAGATCGAAGAATTGTCCTATTGAGCTTGATGTAATTTTCACCTAAAAACAATGTTTTGAGGTGAAAACATGGTACTTTGCTTTTATTGTCATCTTTTATGTAATTTTATGTCCTCATATGTAATAAATTGCACTTCAGAAGCTGCTATCTCTACAAAGCCACCACCCTACCTTTCAAAGGTGTTTTCCATAGAATATTCAGCGTAAAATCATGCTCTAAGTATGCCTATCAGAAAGAGCCCGGAAAGAGCTTTCCAATGGTATATTATACTCTCAAAACTTACTTCTCGATGAAGAAATAAGCCTAAGTGAACAAAAGTCCCCAAAGGCCTAACCCTACCCCTTTTCTCATTTGTCCCTTAGACTTTATTTCATAAAATTTTAAAGTTTTTATTATAAAACCCTTTCCCTCCGACCCGATCGCATCCCCATTTTTGCGATCGATCGCACCCTTTTCCCCCAATCCAATCGCACCATGCAAATCACAGATCCTGATTAACCCACCTCTGATCACATCTAGACCATTGATCTCATCAACGATCGGATGGCCCATATGTAATCTCATCGTCGATCACATCGCATCTTCGCAATGTCCCTGCACCCATAATGCTTCCGATGCGATTGAGTCCCGCTATGTTGATTTCCCCCGATGCGACCAATCGCATATCGCCAATCGCATGTTTCATTTCCAAGCACTTCAATCCCACTCATCTGTCGATTCCCGATAGCGATTGGCCCGGGTCCCACCGTAAAGTTTCCCCCCCCCACTCCAAGAAAAAGGGGTTTTTCCTTTGTAAATGTGATAAATTTATTTTTAAATATTTCTCAAGTGTTTCATCGCATCACATGTTTTCACTCTACCATGTTTAAACCTCTGCACTCCATCCTTGTTGAATTGCGATTGCAATTTCCTTTGGGCCCACCTCCCTTTTCCTTCGATATTTTTCAATAAAAAAGGGACTTTTCTTCATTATATGGAATTTTTTTTAGTTTTATCAGTTTCAAAGGCATTTCTTGGTATAAAGGGATTTTCAACAAAGATAAAGAGATAGTCAAGGCCAAGAACTAATTATGAACCAGAGACATCTACAACAGCGATGAAAAAGGGATTTGTTCTTCGGATTTCCTATTTTCATTCATTCAGTGTAACTGCAAATTCTCCAGATGGTCCAAATGTATTATTCCTCCTCCTTTTCAGGGGCAGATTGTTGGTTTTCTTCCTATGTTTGGATTTCAGTGAAACAACTCCCTTTTTCTGTGGATCTACTCCCCTCAAATTTTGTATATTTAATGTAATTCTTCATAATTTGTAAAGGGGGGAATAAAGTGGAATAAGTTGGAAATCATTGAGGACGCTCTAAACTCCATTTGTAACAGTTTGACAGGGAATTAATAAAGATATGCAACTCTGATTTGTGGGATCCCTGTGGTATGGATTTTAGCATTGTTATTTATTTTGTGTTCATCAGTTAATTGTTATGTTTTCCATTCATTCATTCACATTTCTGTTTGAATGCTTTCAAGATAGATAGGTAGAATCCATTGTATAATGCTCTGCCTTGGGAAATCATTCAATACTCTATGTTTTTTTCTTTTTTAAAAGGATCCATCTTCTATGCCCTTTTCAGCTCCTCACCAATATTAAACATTCCATCTTTATTTAAAGTGAATTGTTAAAATCCCTGCCTACCTTGCCCCATGAAATACCCTGTATCTTTGATTTAAATCCCCAGATTCAAACTGCCCCATCTGTTCCATACAACCCTGAAATTTATAAAAACATTCCAAATTATTATACCTAGCCTAAAATCTGTTTACTCTTATACTTCATTGAATATTTTTCCTGGAGAGAGCCCTCTCCTGACCTTGTAGGGATAGCTACAAGGCTAAGCGTGGTTTGAGGTTACCCTGATTTTCCTTCTTTCAGCCTAAGGTCCAAATTAGGTGATAACAACGATGTTTCATTCGAGGGCGCCCGCATCAGTTTTGCTAATTTGTGACCACCCGAGTTCCTTGTACACGTTCGGGCGGCCTATTTTCTGTTTGCTCCCTTGTGGCATCGTTCGGTCGGGTGCGCCGTGTCGCACCGTGTGAGGTCGCCCGACCGGGCGCGTTTGGGTCGGGTCGGGCCATTTCGTTCGAGGGCACCCGTATCAGTTTTTCTTCGTTGTGACTGCCCGGGTGCCTTGTGCACGTTCGAGTGGCCTGTTTGTCATTTTCTCCCTTGTGGCATCCTTTTTTCAGGCACGTCGTGTCACGCTGTCATGTGAGGTTGCCCGACTGGGCGCGTTCGGGTCGGGTCGGGCCATTTCGTTCGAGGGCGCCCGTATCAGTTTTGCTAAGTTGTGATTTCTCGGGTGCCTTGTGCACGTTCGAGTGGCCCATTTGCCGTTTTCTCCCTTGTGGCATCGTTCGGTCGGGCACGTCGTGTCGCGCAGTGTGAGGTCGCCCAACCGAGCGCATTCTGGTTGGGTCGGGCCATTTCGTTCGAGGGTGCACGTATCAGTTTTGCTAAGTTGTGACAGCTCGGGTGCCTTTTGCACGTTCGGGTGGCCCGTTTTCCATTTGCTCCCTCGTGGAATCGTTCGTTCGAGCGTGCCGTGTCACGCTGTTATGTGAGGTCGCTTAACCGAGCATGTTCGGGTTGGGTCATGTCGTTTTGTTCGAGGGCTCATGTATCAGTTTTTCTAAGTTGTGACCGCCTGGGTGCCTTGTGCACATTCGGGTGGCCCATTTTCCATTTTCTCCCTTGTGGCATCGTTCGGTTGGGCACGCCATGTCGCGCTGTGTGGGGTCGCCCGACCGGGCGCATTCAGGTCGGGTCGGGTCGTTTCTTTCAAGGCCGCCCATATAGTTTTGCTAAGTTGTGGCCGCCCGGGTGCCTTGTGCACGTTCGAGTGGCGTATTTACCATTATTCAGACTTAAATTGTGTGACAACACTGTGGCTGATTTTGAAACTGGAGATTGAACATACATTTGGTTTGATTGCAATAGAAATTTTCATCAATAAATGTAAATCAATGGCTAACAAATACTATAAATAAATAAATAAATAAGACATGGCAACAAGATGCAACAATACTTACAAAATTGTTACATTGAGACGCAAAGAATAAGAAACTAATTTAACCCCTAAACCATAAAGCTCTAAACCGTTAACCCCTAACCCCTAAACCCTTAACCCTAACCCATTTAACCCCCTAACCCATTTAACCCCCTAAACCCTAAACCTATAAACCCTTAACCCCTAACCCCTTAAACCCTAAACCATTAAACCCTTAACCCTAACACCTTAAACCCTAATTCCCGACCCCTAACCCACTAACCCCCTAAAACATAACCCCTTAGCCCCTAACTTCTAACCCCTAAATTTCTTAACTGCTAAATCCCCTAACCCCTAAACCCCTAACCCATTTAACCCCCTAAACCCTAAACCTATAACCCCTTAACCATTGTTAACCCATTAAACCCTAATTCCCAACCCCTAACCCATTTAACCCGCTAAACCCTAAACCTATAACCCCTTAACCCCTATTAACCCATTAAACCCTAATTCCCAACCCATAACCGATTTAACCCCCTAAACCATAAACCTCTAAACCCCTAACCCATGTAACCCTAAACCCTAAACCTCTAAGCCCTTAACCACTAACCCTTAAACCCTTAACCCCTAACCCATTTAACCCCGTAAACCCCTAAACCCCTAACCCATTTAACCCCATAAACCCTAAACCTCTAAACCTTTAACCCCTAATCCCAAACATCTAACCCCTAAACCCATTAACCCCTTGATCTGCTAGGGGCCGGTTACCTTGATGTTAACAGTGGTGTATTCATACTCCTCCTGAATAACCAATAAAGGGTTAAGGAAATTGACCAATATGTTGTCAAGTTTTATCTTATCCATCTTTGGGGTAATCTGCTTTTCTGCTAACTCCACTGCTTTTGATCTCAATTTTGCCAATTTCTTCCTTCTCTCATATGATACCTGAGCCTTTGCCTTTCTCTTCCCTTCTAATTATGTAATAGTGTCATAGTGATGCCAGCCAAATTCTTTGGAAAGCCTTCCTAGCAGACAATACTTGTGACCTGGTTGAAGCCTCAACACTTTTAGAGCATCTGGAATGACCTCTCTCTTCCCCAATCTCTCTCTCTCTCTCTACCCTCCAATCCTCTCACAACTATATCCCTCCCTCTATCCTTCTTTTTGCCCCCCTTCCATCTTTGTGTCACTATCTCCCTCTCTTACCCTTCTCCACCTCTCTCACTCTCCCTCTCTCTCTCTCAGCTGATCCATTCCTTCTCCCCCCTCTCCTTTAGTTTATCTCCATTTCTCCCTTGTCAATCCCCTTGTCTCGCCACCTCTATCAATCTATGTCTTTATAATTATTCCTTCTCATATATATAAAGAGTTAATATATATCATGACATATTGGGACCTACGATTGGGTTAATTCCGCCTTGTTGGAAAGGTTAAAATGGTTAATCTTCGATAGACAAAATCTAGATCAAATATTTCATCAAAAAGAGGGAACCATACCCTATATTCTTCCAGGCTATGCCTATCAGTCGCTTGGCCTCTTCTTTCTCTCACATGAATGCAGTCTTGCTTGACTGGTACAAAAGAAGGTTTCGCATTATCAACTATTTGTTTGGGACAACTTTTAGTTGTTTCAACACTGCTACATTCTATTCAAGCTTATCCTTTAAACCTTCTTAGTCTTTTGTACTGTCTTCAAATTTGTAGTGCTTTCCATTCCTCTCAGTCACATATGTTTCCTTGGTCTGTTAAGGGACAAGGTAGACAAAATTAGGTTGTTTTTTCAATAAACAAGGGTATTTCCAGGACCCAGTCAGGTGAAGCAAGAGTATAAGAGCCAAATTTCTCATGATTGTGGGACACTCGAACTTAAGATTTTCTGGAGTAGTCATGAGGTGCAGTTTGGTTATTAAGACTTCATCAGATGGCCATTCTCCGAACTTAAATTGTGTGACAACACTGTGGCTAAGTTTTAAACTAGAGATTGAACATACATTTGGTTTGATTGCAATAGACATTTTCATCAATAAATGTAAATCAATGGCTAACAAATACTATAAATTAATAAATAAAGAAGACATGGCAACAAGCAGCAATACTTACAAAATTTTTACATTGAGACGCAAAGAATAAGCAACTAATTTAACCCCTAACCCATTTAACCCTTAAACCATAAACCTCTAAACGTGCCTTATTCCCTAACTCCTAAACCCTTAACCCCTAACCCATTTAACCCCTTAAACCCCTAGTAAACCCCTAACCCATTTAACCCCTTAAACCCCTAGTAAACGCCTAACCCATTTAACCCCCTAAACCCTAAACCTATAAACCCTTAACCCCTAACCCCTTAAACCCTAAACCATTAAACCCTTAACCCTAACCCATTAAACCCTAATTCCTGACCCCTAACCCATCTAACCCCCTGAAACCTAACCCCATTAGCCCCTAACTTCTAACCCCTAAAATCCTTAACTGCTAAATCCCCTAACCCATTTAACCCCCTAAACCCTAAACCTATAACCCCTTAACCCCTAACCCATTAAACCCTAATTCCCAACCCCTAACCCATTTAACCCCCTAAACCATAAACCTCTAAACCCCTAACCCATTTAACCCCTAAACCCTAAACCTCTAAACCCTTAACCACTAACCCTTAAACCCTTAACCACTAACCCTTAAACCCTTAACCCCTAACCCATTTAACCCAATAAACCCCTAAACCCCTAACCCATTTAACTCCCTAAACCCTCAACCTCGAAACCCTTAACCCCTAACCCCTTAAACCCTATTTCCCAACCGGCCTAACCCATTTAACCCCCTATATATATAATACATAAATTATAAAGAAAAATATATATAAAAAAAAGATATTAAAACTCCAAATATTTAAAATACGACATAATTTAATAGTGTAAAGTTTAAAACTCCTTTTAATAAAGTATCATGATTTAGTAGGGTAGAAGGATTACTATATGCAAAAATCAGTCCATTATTTACTCATCTAACTTTAATTGCTTCTCAAAAAGATATGTTTTATTTTTTTTATTGTAAATATTTTTAAACAATCAAAATAAACAAACATTTAATTATTTAGAAATTATTTTAATTATTTAAAATTACTATAATTATTAAAAAATATTTATTTTTAAATTAATTTGAGTGGCCTTAAAAAAAACACATGTGTTTCATTTCAAAATGTCAAAAATTTTGAAATATCAAAAGTTTTAATTTCCCTCGTTCATTTCCCTCTGGTTGCATGGTTTGTCCAGGGAAGGAGGGAGGATCCGATCCAAATCTGAGTTTTGTCGATAGAAAAAATGCCAGAGATCCTTCACATTTAGGGGGGCCAATGTGGCAACCAGATTGGCTCTAAGTTTTGGGAAGTAGTCTGTGAAGAACACGAGATGGATCCTACTGAGAGATATCAAGGCACTTCATATCTACAGCAAGAAAGGGTTATGGACAGGTCTTCAGACCTGATAACTTCATTTTTGGCCAATCTGGGGCGGGAAACAACTGGGCCAAGGGGCATTACATGGACGGAACTGAGCTCATTGATTTTGTGCTTAATGTCGTTAGGAAGGAGACTAAGAACTGTGATTTCCTGCAAGGTATGTGTCTTTTTCAGATTCAAATCCTTGACCTTGTGTTTTTGAAATGTAGGATTTCATTTGCTAAAATGATGTGGGTTTTTGTTGTGTACAGGGTTTTTTTTGTGTACAGTGTTTCATAAAAAGTCCAAATCTGAAGCCGCATAGTATTTTCATCCGTGTCTCTGCAAGTCCCAATCTCAAGCCGCAGAGGTATGATATCATTCATGCTTTATGTTTTTTTTTAATGCATGTAATAAACTGTTGAGCTGCTTCACATAATCAGTTAGAAGTAAACTCTGACCTAGATACAATCATGTCCTCTAATCCAGAAACAATCATCTCCTCTGATCCATAACGACTCAATCTATGGAAGATCAATCCCCAGAAATGCCAATAGTGCCACAGTTTTTATCACTGACCGAGGAACAACAAACTCTATTAAGCAAGGAGGAATTCACTCGTATAATTGAAACCTACAGGAAAGCTGATGGTGCAGGAGTCAGGGATTTGCGATGTTCACTGCTTGCACGATTGATTTCTCAGTTATATGCTCATAATTTTTTTTATCAATAGTCTCTATGAACTGCTTTAGAGATACTGGAATCTGACTTTGTCTCGTCATCAATGTTTGGCTTTAATGATTGCATTCTGAAATTTGAAAAGCCTCTTTATAAAGGCGGTTTTTTATCAAGTCAAGAGATCATTTCCCCATTACTATTTTATATTAAATTTCTTCTGTGATTGAGAAAATTTTCAAGGTTGAATGTTATAATTTATTATTCGTAAGTGTCAAAAATTTGTTATTTTATGTGGAGACAAGATAAAGCTTAGATAGGATACACAAAACACTCACAAAATATGAATATTGAAATTTTGACAAAAAATATTTCCAGAAATAGTGTTCAGACATATTTCCATTCAAAGATGGAATCCTTGGAAATGTTTCTCGTGCAATAGTCGTCAAATATTAATTGAGTTGATTTGTGTGCATGATTTTTCATTTTTTCTTTTTCACATTGGATTCTTGTAACTTGAAATATTTATGCTCTGCGTACAACCATGATGAATTTTTCTAATGTGGTTTGAGCTAGGTATAGAGAGTCCTGCCCTACTACAAAAAAAAGTTTAATTGTTTAATATGTTACAATAATCTGATCAAATATTAGCCCATCAGATTCAATTTTTCTAGTGTGTAGTTCAAGATGTAAGAAACACGGGTGTTTAGTTGCCTAGCTATGGTAATATTTTGGGCTCCTTTTCAAATTCAGGACAATAAAATGTGACAAATTTTGTTATTGAAGCATATTGAGGAAAACACTAATACATTAATACCTCCTCTACAAATGAAAAGTGATTCTTCAACAAATTAGTATCTACACTAAATCCTTGTACAGAAGATTCTTACTGAAGTGCCTAGTTGCACCATTACTGATTCTAACACCTCGCTCAAAATAATGTCACATTATTATATGACATCTGCAACCAACCACCTTTCATCATCAATCCCAGATTGTATGGTTGTTGTTACATTGATTGCATGATCATGAGAGAAATTTTCAAACTACATTCTAATAAGGCTTAGAAGCTAGAAAATTTGAAAGAAAAATTCCTTAAAAATACTTTGACCATCTTACCTATTCATATTGTGAACCTTTTTCTTTAGATAGTCTCTTCTAGCCTTACCCTCGGAAAATTTTCTTAAATCAATCATCTTTATAAATATGATGATAAAAATGAATCAATTAATTGTGAGACTATCATGCTGGGATACACCATGTTCAAACTCCTTTCCAGAAGAGTAGACAAATTCATCTCCATATGGGCAGAGAGGAAGAAATTGCAGTTTTAAGGTTTAGTCATTGCAAATGGAATCACCGCACCTTTGACTATTTTTCAATCCTCTAAAATGTTATTGAGGAAGCAAAAGTAAGTATATTGTTGATCCATGGGCACCTGTTAAGCCTTTCAGATAGTTGGAAGAAACCTACTATTTGAGAGGCTAAAGGTATACCTCTCCTATGCTTGGAGATCTCTATAATTACGACCCTATATGAGATTCAAATGATCATCCCTGGGGTCTATTATATACATTAACATAGTAGTCAAGCAAGGGTGTCGACTGCCTCACATTCGTTGGACTTCATATTTATGGATGAGAGTTTCTCACTTGAAAATCCATGGGTGGTAAAGGTGGAGGCCCTCTATGGGATATCCATTTCATTATTTTTTGACAACATTGTCCCTCTATTTCACGATTCCAAAAACAAAAGTACATTTTGAGCTCATTCTGGGATGAACATGGTCTTCAAGTCCACCTTGCAAACACAAAAGCATGTAAGTAATCTCACCTTCTTTTCAAGGATAGCAGGTAGAAATGGTGACATCCTAGTATTTCCTTTTAATGCTATTATTTGGTTCATCCTTTAACTTGTTTTCGACATTTGTATCAATGTTGAACAGAGGATTGCAACATTAACAACCTTGGAGAGATTATGTTTCCAACTTCAGTTTTAGGATATTCAGACTAAGTTCTGGTTTCTTGACATCATGGTGATTCATTATCTCCTTGTTTGCAAGGTTTGGAGTTTGGAGCCCATACCTACAAAAAACAAGTCACGACTCAATCGAGAGAGGTTACTCATTGCTATTATCTCATTTATGGGAAACATTGTTGTAATATGGCCCACTTAAATTGCAAGGCCATTGCCTTTTCCTCATGAAATCATCCTCCATATCCTGAAGGTTGAAATAGAATATTGCAACATACACTACTTCATTTTTCTTTTGTTAATTTGTAGGAGAAAATCATAAAATAAAATGGCTGTGCTAATCTCATACTCCATACCTGAAGGTTGAAATAGAATGTTGTAACATACACTACTTACATTCATGTAAGTTTATTTTCTTTTTCTATTAGTGTCGGAGAAATTTAAGTTGTGTATTTGTAGTTGTTTATGTTAACGTATAAACGATAGGAATAGGCTTGACATTATTTGCTAGAGCTCATCAATTTCAATAAATTTTAAAATAATAAAGTATTTGGGAAACTTGAAAGTTTACATTTACGATTTTAGGGGCTCACGTCAGAGAGATTGATGGAGGTGCCTCAAAATGTCGCAAGCTTTCAGCTAAGAATGTCCTCCAAAATTATAGGTGATTCAAGTTCACTGTTTTATTTCCTATTTATCTTATGTTGCTTCTTGTAAGAAGGAAAAAAGTATCTGGATAGTTTTAGAAAAATGTTTTGGAAAATATATCAATAGATTTATTTCAGGTGTTAATTAAAACTTTCGCAATTATTCTAGCCCACTAGGGCCTGGAATTGAGATCCAAAAAACATTCCTATACAGAGGAGACTCTCTTTTTTCCAATGCAATTGATCCAGTAGCTTTGATGTGCTCACTTTGACATTTTATAATCTTAGTCCGCCCTTGATGACCAAATAATATATTTTGATTCTCTTCTCGACTCCCTGTGATGAAAGAGTAGTAGGACTGAGGATTGTCGAAGCACATGCATCTTGTTTACCATTTAGCAACAAGTTACTCAGCCATGAAAGACCTACAAACCAGTCACATGATATTCCCCTTTCAGCTGTACAGAGCCTACAAAACATACTAGTAGTGCCTACTGTAACCTTTTTGCAATACACATTGAAGTGGCTGCTTGAATATTTTGGCACTTGGAGTTTACCAGGCCAATCAGAAGTTCAAAAACTACATAGATATTCAGGGTGTCTGCAATCTGAATTGCAGTGAGGGAAATCTGGCTTTCTCTATTCGGCACTCACGATTTCATGATTGGTGCTTTATCACTCATGTCTACACATAATTCACTGTCTGTGTAATTTCCTCCCTCTAATCTCGAATTTCAATGAAAGAAATCTGTAGAATGAGAGGGAAAATAAACAGAGGACAGATACGCATACAATGACACAATGATTTACATGGAGAAAAGTTTGTCAACCCCTTCATCTCAAACAGTTTAGTATCAATAGGTAGTTTAGATGTTGTTTGGTTTAAAACACCTATTAGGCTGGATGCCATTGTGGCCTAGTCATGACAAGGCCCAAGTTAGCTAGACTCATCACTCTAGGTAATAAAACTATTTTGGAAAGTGGGGTTTATCATTCAAGTTATAAAATCAAGGGTTTTCTCAAGATTAGAAAACCATTTAAGTTATCCAAGTTTTACCATCAGTAGAAATACACTGGTCCAATTTTAAAATGTTTGGCATTGCAAGAAAAAAACATGAGAATTTTTTGTACCCAAAAAAATCTTTTTCAACTTCAATATCATTGCTGATACGTATTTCTTGCATAGTTTTTTATTTCGGAAGAGAGACTATCCAAGTTTTACGATCAATTGAGCGACATTTATTTATTTTTTTAATATTTTTTCCGTTTCATTGGAATAGCGACACTTCAACGCGTCAGAAGAGTGACGTTTCACATCGTCGGAAGAGCGACGCTTCACAGCATTGGAAGAGCGACACCTAAAGCGTCGGAAGAGCGAGGATTACATTTTAAATATTTTCAAAAAGGGTTGGAATAGCGATGTTTTAAAAGTCAGAATTAAACTTTGGAAGAAATAACGTTGGAAGAGCGACACCTAAAGCGTCATAAGAGCGACGATTACGTTTTTAAATATTTTCAATCGTTCATCGGAATAGCGACGTTTTAAACGTTGGAAGCAATAACGTCGGAATTGCGATGGTTTTTTGAAAATCTGATAAGCGTCGGAAGACCGAAGATTTTTTATCATCGGAAGACCGACAATTATGGGTCGTCGGAAGACCGACGCTTATAAAACGTCAGAATAGCGACACTTTGAAAAACATCGAAAAAAGTGTCGGTATTGCGACACTTCAACAAAGCGTTGGAATTGCGATGTATTGGCTAACCACGTTTTGTCCAGCCTCAAACTGTCGCTCTTGTAATGACTATGTGTCGGAATAGCGACGAAGTGGCCGTCGGAATTTGGGCCAATTTTTCTAGTGTTTTAATGGACCCTGTTACACAAAAAATGGGAAATACATGAAAAACCGTGATTGCAATGATGTTTTTCATGTATTTCTCATTTTTTGTGTATCAGGGTTCATCAAACATATGAAACATAGGTACTCATTGGATGAGGAATCCAATTATGCATTCAACGAGTGTTCCTACCAGAAATTTGAGTAAACCCATAGGGAGATAAGTTGAAAATATGAGTTGAAAAAATAGTTTTTTTTTAATTTTTTCCCCTTAAAATTTGATGATGTAATCAAATCTTATTTTATTTCCATTATTATTTTATAATTTCCTTAGGAGGCCCATTATGACCTCAATATTCCCCTAATGCATCCTCTACTTCACCTTCAGTACACCAGTCACCAAGTCAAAGAAAATTGGTAAAAGTCCTTTTCTTAAACTTGATGTTAAGTTTGAATTTCCAATGTTTAATGGTGAAGTCAATGCAAAAAATATTGATAATTGGATTAGGAAATTGGAGGTCTATTTGAGAATTTAGAACCTTCATGATGATGATACCAAAATCCAACTAGCTTCATTGAGAATGGAAGGTGAAACACTTGTTTGGTGGGAAGCCAAGACAAAGGAGGAGATCAAGAAGCATGGTCATATTATCCTATCATGGAATGATTTCATTACTGCAATAAAACAACAGTTTTATCCATTATCTCATAGCAGAAAGCCATAATGAACTGGAAAAATTTTATACAATTGAAAGGACAGAATGTACAATAATACATTTAGGAGAATAGCTCTCTTATTAGGGGTATATTTGCAGAGCCAAGATACTTTTCTCAAGTACATAGGAGGCTTACATAGCTACCTAAAGCATAATATTCTCATGTTTAACCCTACAAGTCTAGATGAAGTTTATGTTTAGGCTACATATCTAGAAGCTAGAGGAAACAAAATACTGATGAGGGTAGGAAGAAACCTTTTAAGGGTAAAACAAAGAGAAGACCTCAAAAGGTAAGGGAAAAAATAATGCATTTGTCAAGAAAGAGGGAGAAAAAGTGGTTTGTAAACATTTTTCAAGAGAAGGCCATGAAGAGAAAAATGGTTGGAAATTACATCCTGAAAAGAGACCGAATTATAACAATAACAAAGGGAAGCAGAAAACTGCAGCTCCAACTCAACATGACTTACGAGAGGATTCAGGTGATGAATCTAAATTACATCCATGGGATTGAAGAACATGAAGGGGAAAGAAATTGAAACAAAACACAGTACTAGTACATCAAACTGTCACATACAAGCTCCAAATGAAGAAGAGATAATTGAATGGTTTCATGTGAGGGTCATATCCAAACATACCAAGATTGACACAATGTTTGATAGTGGGTCACAAGAAAACTTAATATCTGAAGACTTGATCAAAAAACTTAATCTTGAAACCATTCCACATCCAAAACCATATCCACTTGGGTGGATTTGTAAGGATGCAAATTTACAGGTCTTAAAGAAGTGCATATTATGCTTTGCAGTAAATGTACATTTTGTTGACACAGTTGAATTAGATGTGGTTCCGCTTGATATTATAGGTATTGTGTTGGGAATTCCTTACTTGTATGATAGGAAAGCGATCTTACATCGCCATGACAACAAATACAATTTATTCGAAGATGGAAAGGAGTACATTGTTAGAGCACATCGCAAGAAGACAAATATTGAAATGGTAAATGCTAGACAGGTAAAGAGTATGGTGAATTCAAGTAAGAATTTTGTTCTTCTAATGATTAAGCCTAAAGCTGATGTTAGTCATGAATCATTTGAGGATTTTGATCCTAATTTGAAATCAGATTTATATGATGTAGTTGATGCACATCATGAGATGTTTCAAGAGCCAATAGGATTCCCTCCAAAAAGGGAGATTCAACATGAGATTCAGTTGCAACAAGATTGTCCTCTTCCAAACATCGACATGTATCGCATGTCAATAATAGAGAATGTTGAAATTAAGAGGCAAATTAAGGACATGTTGGACAAGGGACTCATAAGGCCAAGCACTTCGTCATATGGTTCACCCATAGTCTTGATTCTAAAGTAAGATGGGACTTGGTGCATGTGTGTAGACTTCAGAGCTTTGAACAAGATAACATTAAAGAATCGATACCCACTACCAAGGATAGATGATTTGCTTGATCAGCTGAAAGAAGAAATTTTTTTCACTACGTTAGATTTACGAAGTGGATATTATCAAGTAAGAATTGAATAAAGTGATATATGGAAGACTGCATTGAAAACCAAACAAGGACTCTTTGAGTGGTTGGTTATGTCGTTTGGTTTATGTAATGCACCGACAACTTTCATGCGTGTTATGGATGATTTTTTGCGTCCATTTATTGATGAATTTTTGATTGTATATTTAGATGATATACTTATTGATCAGGTGATCATGTCCAAGCTATGAAAATTTCTCAAAAATGAAAGTGTTTGAACGATCGGAAAGGTCTCGTCGTTGTGATTCTAGTGCCGTGAATGGTTCTCAAAACCGAGGTCGTATGCAAAAGTTATTGAGGTTTGAAATCGTCCAGTAAACTCCATTTTTCAGTTGACCAAGTTTGACATTTTTAATTGGGGAAATTTTTTAAAAAGAATATTCCTCAGAATATTCCCTAGAATATTCCCCAAATATTCCATTCGGGGCTAATCAGACCTCGACAAGTGGCAAGGCACTATTGGATGATTGGTTGAATTTTGAGTTTATAGGCCTATCACAGACTGCCACGTGGCAGGCCCGGAGGCTACCACATGGCCCTAGGCTGTGGAGAAATTGTTTGTCAAAAATTTTGTTACTCTGCAAGACTCAAACTGGGGTCTCCCCGCTGGCAGCAACATAACCCAACCAACTCACCTATCCAATGGTTCTTAACTTATATACATTACCACATATATTCAAAGTTTTAAATTGTTCACGCTGGAGGGAAAAGGGGCTAGCCCCCATATAGAGTTATTCCATATGCCCCAGAGCCAGTGTCCAATGTGCTATCGGTGGTTACAGTCCAACTTATCGCAGTGTAACCGGGCCCATGTGGCCAATGAACTTTAACAATAAATGCCACAGTTATTAAATCAGTGGGTTAGCGTTTGTTTCAGCGGTCACATCGGCACGATGTGACCGCCCCACTCCACATTTAGACTAACATTTAATGCCACCGCCAAATTTAGGGTGCGTTCCAATTTTTCTGGAGTTATGCCCTTTTTGGTGCTCCTAACTAGAGTTCCTCTAGTTTTGGAGGAGGTTTTCTAGTGACACTGGGCAAAAATTTGTTTTGGTCATAACTTTCTCAATTTTCGACCAAACAAGATGAAATTTTAGTCAATTTTGGGTTTCTTCAGCATTCTGAAGAGTTTGGAGTAGGTTTCAGAGTGAACAAAGATGATATACAGTATATTTTTCTTCAGGGAAGAGGAAGGAGCCATCGAGGCCATCATGGAGAAGGCACTGTATTTGGTTGTATTTCACTATTTTAGGTGAAAAAAAGGCCATTTCTAGCTATTTTATATCTTCTAAAGTTGAATTTACATTTTTTTTGCCTGTTTAGGCATATTTTTTACTGTGTAACCATTTTGAGCAAATTAATAGAGCAAGGACATGCCATTGGGGAGCCTTGGACCGGTAGATGTAGCCCAGGAGGGATGAACTGCCTCAACAATTTGTTGTGTTATTTTATGGTGAATTTTACTTGCTGTGTATTTCTGCTATGATATGTTAAACAGTAAATCTAATTAACAAAACCTCACACATAAAACTCAGAAACAAACAAAAACTACTTTGTTTAACGTGCAAGTCATGGAGAATACTTTGCACACTAAATTATATGAGAATGGATACTTTGCATAGCATTACAAATAATTCCATTTTCAGATCAGTTGGTATCAGAGCTAGAGTTTTAATCTGCAATTGTTCTTGTGCAAAGAATTAGTTGTATGTTTGCAAGTTTTGATGCTTCCTAGGCTTAAACTCAAGAGAGGGGAAGGACAATTGGTTAGAGCACAAAGTAATCCTCAACCAAGGAGGGCCAGAGGTCCATTAAATCCACCTCCAAGAGCCACAAAAGAAGTCTTAAGCATGTCTTCAATAGAAGGAGAAGTTTCTGAAGACATTGATCCGAAAGAAGAAGAACGGGTGTTCCGAAAGGCGTTCCTGGACATGACTGAGATGGTGAGGATACTCTACCAAGAAATGAATGAAAGGCTTGAAGGAGAAGGGTCGAAACGCCACAAGGAAGGAGAGGGTTCTTCAAGAGGAAATAAAAGTGATGACAAGTCAAAGAAAGGACACGGAGGAAATGGTGATCCACCTTCCCCATCTTCATCCTCTTCCTCTACATCGTCATCCTCTACTTTGGTGAATCAATCTCACAAGTCAAAAAACACTAGTAAAAGTTCATTTTTAAAGCTTGATGTTAAGTTTGAGTTGTCTATGTTTAATGGTGAGGAAAATGTAGAGAAACTTGACAATTGGATAAGGCAGTTGGAAGTTTATTTGAGGATACAAAACCTTCATGAAGACACCACCAAGATTCAGTGAGCCTCTTTGAGAATGTAAGGAGCAACATTGGTATGGTGGGAAGCTAAGACCAAGGATGAGATTAAAAAACATGGTAAGATCACTTTATCATGGGCTGAATTTATTTATGCAATTAAACAACAATTTTATCCATTAGCTCATTTAAAAAAGGCTATCATGATTTGGAAAAGTTTTAGGCAACTTAAGGGACAAAATGTACAAGATTACACCCAAGAGTTTAGACGAAGGGCTCTTTTAATAGGAATTGATTTTCATAGCCAAGAGAATTTGCTGAAATATATGGGTGGTTTACCCAGCTATCTTATACATACTATCCTTATGTTCAATCCTACTAGTCTAGATGAGGTTTGTGTCCAAGCCACACATTTAGAGGCTAGAGGTAAACAATATTTTGATGGGAATGAGGATAGTGAAATTAAAGGCAAAGGGAGAAAAATAAATGCAAACTCTAGGAAAGAGAAGGGAAAATTCTTCTGTAAAATTGTTCCAAAACAAGCCATGATGAAGACCATTGTTGGAAACCTCATCTGGAGTTGAAACCTGGAAAATTTAAACCAAAGATAAGGCCAAAGAAAAAGGCAAGATGGTTGCAATAGCTAAACAAGACTTAGGGTCTGAATCAGGAATGAAACTAAAAGCATAGCTATGGCACTAAAGAACATAAAGGGGAAAGAGATTGTAAATGAAACAAATCCCAGTTCTAGCATTTCAAACTATCACATAGAAGCTCCAAATGAGGAGAGGAGGATTGAGTTGTTTCATGTGAGGATCATTTCAAAACACACAAAGATAGACACACTATTTGACAGTGCGTCACAAGTGAACCTCATATCAGAAGACTTAGTCAAGAAGCTGAATCTTGAAACCATTCCACATCCTAAACCTTATCCTCTTGCTTGGATTTTCAAGGATGCAAATTTACAAGTTTCAAGGAAGTGCATGTTGCGCTTCGCCATAACAGCTCATTATATTGACATGGTTGAATTAGATGTGGCACCGCTTGACATTACATGTCTGGTATTGGGTAGTCCTTACTTATATGATAGGAAAGCGATCTTCCATTGCCATGTGAACAAGTACCATTTATTCAAGGATGGCAAGGAGTTTATTGTGAGAGCACATCGGAAGAAGCTAGAACCTTCTTTAGTGAATGCATGGCATTTGAAAAGGCTTGTCAATGAAAGCCAAAATTTGACTTTGTTGATGATTAAGCAAAAATATTTTGTACATAATCCTTTTCATGTTAATGCTAATGTAAATGATGAGATGTTTCAGTCTGAAAGAAGGTCGTCTTTGGAGGAAGATGACAAGAAGTTGCAGCAAATGTCTTTGGTTTCGATCGGTGCAGAGAACAAAGTGTCGGTGCAAGGTGGTGAAAAAATACAAGAAAGGGAAAAGAATGCAAGCAAATAGGGCACAAAGTTCAGCAAGGATCGTTGCTAGTTTCAGAATGGCAGAGTACTATAGCAAGTAAAATTGGTCAAGAATCAACACAAGTACATATCTCATTTGGCAAAAAATCACCATGAGGACAGTTGGCAAGGTGAATCTTATTTTCAGTTTCCTTTGAAGATAGACCATTTTAGGAACAATATGCTTTCTACAAATTTCAGTTGTTGTTCTGCAAGTTTTAAAAATTTGCATCATGACACAGTCAAAGTTAGCAACAGTCGGTCAACAGATTCAAGGAAGAATTTATCTTTTATGAGAAGCTCAATTTAATGAAATTAGGGAGATTTTAGTGGATCAAGGTTGGAAGAGTCGAGAATCAGTCTCCTCATCTTCAGTTTCTGTATTTCAGAGAGCTTTTGGGGTCCAAAGCTTCCCATTGGCGGAGGTGTGATCAGGTGATCATGTCCAAGTTATGAAATTTCTCAAAAATGAAAGTGTTCAAAAATGGTTGCATTCTGAATGATTGGAAAGGTCTCGTCGCTGCGATTCTGGCATTGTGAATGGTTCTCAAAACCAAGGTCATGTGCAAAAGTTATTGAGGTTTGAAATCATCCAGTAAACTCCATTTTTTCGGTTAACCAAGTTTGATTTTTTTAATTGGGGATAAATTTAAAAAAGAATATTCCTCAGAATATTCCCAAAAATATTCCATTCGGGGCTAATCAGACCTTGACAAGTGGAAAGGAGCTATTGGATGATTGGTTGATTTTTGAGTTTATAGGCCTATCACGGGCTGCCATGTGGTAGGCCCGGAGGCCGCCATGTGGCCCCAGGCCGTGGAGAAATTGTTTGTCAAAAATTTTGTTACTCCGTAGAACTTGAACCGCGATTTCCCCGCTGGCAGCAATGTGACCCGATCGGCCTGCCTATCCAATGGTTCTTAACTTATATACATTACAACATATATTCAAAGTTTTAAATTGTTCATGCCTGAGGGAAAAGGGGCTAGCCCCCATATAAGGTTATGCCATATGTCCAAGAGCCGGCGTCCAGGCGCTAAGGGAACCGATGGTTACAGTACAACTTACCGAGGTGGAACCGGGCCCATGTGGCCAACGAACTTTAACAATAAATGCCATAGTTATTAAATCGGTGGTTAGCGTTTGTTTCGGCAGTCAGGGCAACGGTCACCATGTGACTACCCCACTCCACATTTAAATTGAAATTTAATGCCACCACCAAATTTAGGGCACGTTCCATTTTTTCTGGAGTTATGCCAATTTTGGCGCTCCTAACTAGAGTTCCTCCAGTTTTGGAGGGTTTTCTAGTGACACTGGGCAAAAAAAAAAATTGGTCATAAATTTCTCAATTTTTGACCAAACAAGATGAAATTTTAGTCAATTTTGGGTTTCTTCAGCATTATGAAGAGTTTGGAATAGGTTTCCGAGTGAACAGAGGTGATATACAATAGCTTTTGCTTCAGAGAAGAGGAAGGAGCCATCAGGGCCATCATGAAGAAGGCACTGTATTGGGTTGTATTTCACTGTTTAAGGTGAAAAAAAGCCATTTCTAGCTATTTTCTATCTTCTAAAGTCGAATTTATAGTTGGTTTTTCCTGTTTAGGCATATTTTTCACTGTGTAACCATTTTGAGCTAATTAATAGAGCAAGGACATGCCATTGGGGAGCCTTGGACCGATAGATGTAGCCCAGGAGAGGTGAACTGCCTCAAAAATTTGTTGTGTTGTGTTGTGGTGAATTTTACTTGCTGTGTATTTTTGCTATGATATATTAAACATTAAATTTAATTAAAAAATCCTCACACATAAAACTCAGAAACAAACCAAAACTACTTTGTTTAACTTGCAAGTCATGGAGAATACTTTGCACACTAAATTATATGAGAATGGATACTTTGCATAGCATTACAAACATTTCCATTTTCAGATCACTTATTTTCAACAAAACAAGAGAAGAACATTTCTTGCATGTGAAAAGGGTGCTTGATGTTTTGAAGAAAGAGAAATTATTTCTTAAGATGTCAAAGTGTAAGTTCGGAAAGACTTATCTAGTTTATTTGGGACACATTGTAGGAGGAGTCAAGTTGAGAATTGATCCTTCTAAAGTGGAAGCCATTGTGAATTGGCCCACTCCCAAAACAATAACCGAGGTAAGAAGTTTCTTAGGCGCAACTCGGTATTGGAGAAAGTTTATTGCTAACTTTTCTGCGATAGTAGCTCCTATGCATGTAGTGACAGGTGTGAAAAAAGGCTTCCAATGGGGAGGAAAACAACAACAAGCTTTTGAAGCTTTAAAAGAAAATATCAGTTCAACTTCGGTCCTTGCATTACAATTTGAGACCGCCATTCGAGATACAAACCGATGCTAGTGATTATGCCATGGGTGCAGTACTTTTGCAGCATAGTAAGCCTATCGATTTTCATTATGAAACATTCAATGGTGTTGTAACTAATTATCCTACATATGAAAAAGATTTGTATGTGTTGGTACAAAGCGTCAAGAAGTGGAAACAGTACATGATGGGTAAAGAGATGATTATACATACCGATCACCAACCATTACAGTACTTACAGTCGCAAACAAAATTGCATCAATCATGACATTTCAAGTGGAAAGGATTTCTTCAACAGTTTCACTTGGTTATAAGGTACAAGAAAGGTATTTTAAATAAATTTGCTGATATGCTTTCAAGGCTAAATATAAGCGCTTCTACTTTACTTAAAAAAGATTCTATTCTACATGAGAGTTACATAGAACAATATGCACATGATGTTGATTTTCAAGATGTGTATGCCAGTTTGAGTGAAGGGAATCAAGTTGAGGAAAATGATTATCACATGCATAAAAATATGTTGTTTCATTTGGGAAAGTTGTGTATACCACATGGAGAGAGACTTAGTGTCATGAGAGAGGTTCTTTCGTCTCTTATTGTTGGACACTTTGGGGTAAGAAAAACAGTGGCACATTTTCAGAGGTATTGCTATTAGTCTCGCATGATAGATAGTGTGTCACGTTTTATAAGAGGTTGTTCTATGTGTGCAACAAGAAAGCCTAGCAATAGGAAGCTTGGGTTGTATACGCCACTACCGGTACCATCAATGCCATGGGAGGGTGTCTCCGTGGACTTTGTTGGAGGTTTCCCTATGTCAAGAAAACAACATGATTATCTTTATGTAGTTGTGGATAGGTTCAGTAAAATGTGTATACTTATGCCATGTTAGAAAACCATTAATACTGAACTTTATTTTCAACATGTATGGGTTCATTATGGATTGCCAAGTTCTATTTTAGTGACAGGGATTCCAGGTTTGTTGAGAATTTTTGGTCCAATCTTTGGAAGATGATGGACACAAAGTTGAAAAAGAGTACTTCTTTTCATCCACAAATTAATGGCCAAACCGAGGTGGTGAAAATAACTGTTGTGCATCTACTGAGAGGATATTGCAGTACACATCCTAAGTTGTGGGATGAAAAACTGCATTACATTCAACACGCTTACAACTGGGAAAAGCACTCTTCTACAAATACTTCACCTTTTGAAACCTGGTTTGGGTATTTTCCAAAATCACCATTAGACTTCATCTTTGAGAAGGATGTTGCAATTGATGGGCATAGTGATATTGACAAGGCTCGAAATTTCATTGAGAAAATTCAGATTATTCATCAACAAGTTCAATAATAGCTTGAGAAGAGTCAAAGAAAATAAAAGGAGAGGCATGAAAAACATACAATTGATCACAAGTTTCAAGAAGGAGATGAAGTATGGTTGTACATAAGCAAAGAAAGGATACAAGGAGAAGGTAAAATGCTCAAATCCATTTGCTATGGCCCATTCAAGATCATCAAGCAAGTTGGTAATATTGCATTTCAATTTGACTTTCCTTCATATATGCAAATGTATTCAGTTGTCAATGTTGAAAACTTACGTTTGTATGAGCCTCCTTTGATTGATGATCAAGGGAGTCATGTTAAAATACCATATATAGAATATTTCTCGCCAGATTTTCTGGATGAGATCAAGGAGGATACCATCCTTGATAGGAGGACGCACACTTCTAAGAGGGGAAGTGTCGATTACCTTTGAGTTGGGCTCAAGGGAAGTAAACCAAGTAAGGCAAGGTGGATGGAAGTTGAAAAGGTGAGGGATTTTTACCCTAATCTTATGAACATGTAATTAAAGTATTTTGGGGTCCAAAATCTTACCAATGGGGAGGTGTGATCAGGATATCATGTGTTTTTCTCAAAATTTAAAGTTCTTGAAACTGTACCGAAATTGAGCGACCAAGTAGATCTCGTCGTTGTGATTTCGGCGTCGTGAACGGTTTGAAAAACTGATGTCATATGAGGAAGATATCACGTTTTGATTGTTTTCCTAAACAACTAAAATTTTGTGACAGGAGTGACTGGGATGTTGAGTCAGCATGCAGGTACAATCAACAAAGGTGGTATATTCTTGAAATATTTTATTTTTCTAATTCAATCAGTATTTTCTAAGTGGTAGTTTCTAGACCATTAATGGTATTTTACGAATTTGTGGGAGGACCGTTGGATGGGTGACACAAGGCCAGTCCAGAAGCTGCCACATGTCCCTTGGATCGTTGACCAAAATATTGTTTGGATTCTAGGGGATTCGACCCCTTAACCTCCATGGCAACCGTGAAGACTCCAACCAACTCGCTTATCATTTTTTTCTTACCCTATAGCATTTTCACATCATTTTAAAGTTGAATGGTTTCATTGTTGTGGGGGGGGGTAGAACCGCCAGCGGTCCCAACCTGCCGATGGCCACATGGATTGTGGTCACATTTGATCTATAAAATATTACATAAAACTTCAAATTGGTGGTTTCAATAAACATTAACCCGACAGCTATAATATATTCACAAGGTGCGATTTGAAGACGGTTAATGCGATGGTTCCAAAAGCCTTAACTGCTGGCGGAATTAAGCTTAAGGATTATCACATGGAATTGGTTTTGTTGATGTTAATGTGTGGTTTAAATGGTTGTTAATGCGGTGGCTAAACAAAACTCTGATCTTCAAGTTCCACTCCAAAAACATTTGCGGAGATTTAAATGTTTAATCGTGACCGCGCGGGTTTTGGAGGTTGGCATGTGGCCACCCCCGCCCCTAACCACTAGATTTAAAATCCAATGGTCTAATACTGGTGGAATTTTAGCACGTAGATTAAAAATGAAGATTTTTCTAAAATTAGATGTAGTTAACTGCAGTTCTCCACAATTAGTGGAGGTTTTGTAGTTGAGATCGGGAAAATGGCTAGGGAGGTCAATTTTCGACGAATTTTGGAAAAACAAGAGTCTATCTAGAATAATTTGAGCATTCTAGAGCCACTGGTGCAAAGAAAAAAACCATTAGAGGCTTGTAAACACATGTATTTTAAATTTTGAGCATAATGAAAAATAGGGACATGGCATTGGGAGTTGGACCAGCAGATGTAGCCCAGGAGGGGTGAACTGCTTCATCATGCCTACTATGTAAAACTTATGTGTGATGTTATTTATATGTTATACATTGTTTTAAAATGTAATTTAGGCTTATTTTCATGCTTAAAACTCAAAAAATCATCTATGTTTCATGGTTAAAATACTCATTCCTTAAGAAAACAAATGGAGAAAAATTGTACATGTTTTTATTACTGAAAGGACACTTAACATAGAAAACTAATACATTCCTTTCAAATCAGCAAACCAAGGTTCAATTCAATCCAAAGAAGGATCAACAAATAGGTCTCTTGAACTTATACATACTGATCGATGTGGTCCCATAAGGAAAAGGTCTCCTCGTGGAGAACAATACTATTTTCTATTTATTGATGACTTTTCTATAATGTGTTGGATCAGTTTATTAAAACATAAAGATGAAGTGTTTGAAAGTTTAAGATCTTCAAAGCTTTGGTTGAAAATGAATTAGATCTAAAACAAGATGTCTTAGATCTGATCGAGGAGAAGAATACATATCAGATGAATTCTTTGAGTTTTGTGAACAATATGGCATAAAAAGATAGTTTTCTGTAGCTGTAACTCCACAAGAAAATGGCGTGGTAGAAAGAATGAATATAATAGTTCAGCATATGGCTTGTGCTATGCTTGATGAATCTAGACCTCCTGATACCTTTTGGGGAGAAGCAGTGCATACTGCAGTAAATATTATCAACAAGGCTCATGTTCGCGTGAACAGTGATACAACTCCTTATGAGCTCTGGTATGGTAATCTTCCCACTGTGAAAAATTTCAGAGTTTTTGGAAGAAAATGTTTTATCAAGAAAAATGATGAAAAAATTGGTAACTATGAACCTAGAGAAGATGAAGGAATATTTTTTCGTTACTCTTCTAGAAGTAAAGCATATAAATGTTACAATAAAAGACTTCAGAAGAATGTTGAATGTATTGATGTTGTAATTGATGAGTCCCTCACAGCTCCCAAAAGGGAAATAATAACAATAAATGAAGATGATGGTGATGTATATATTCCCTCACCAAATTAAAAAAAAAATAGAAGGAGAACCAAATGAAGCACCAGAAATAGATATATCAGAAAAGGCTCCATCTAGGTATGTTCAAAAGAATCATCCAGAATCTCAAAAATTGGGAGAAAAGGGATCAGGTGTCCAAACAAGAAGAACTCTTGTAGGATCCCCTAGTTATCTGGCATTCGTATCCACTATTGAACCATAGAATGTAAATAAATCTAGTAGATATGAATGTTGGATTCAAGCCATGAATGAAGAACTTGATCAGATTGAAAAGAATCATACTTGGTAATTGGTTCCAAGACCTCATGATAAAAATGATATTGCAACAAAATGGATATTCAAAATTTTTTTAAATGAAAATGGAGATGTTATTAGAAACAAAGCTAGACTTGTTTGTAAAGGGTATGCTTAACAAGAAGGTATAGACTTTGAAGAAACATTTGCACCTGTAGCTAGACTTGAAGCCATAAGAATGTTTCTTTCTTCTTCAAGTTTTCAACAATTCAAAGTTTTTCAAATGGATGTAAAATCTTCTTTCCTCAATGGTGATCTAGAAGAAGAATTTTATATAGAACAACTAGAAGGATTCATTCTCGTAAATGATGAAAACTTGTTTGCAAACTTAAAAGGGCTCTATATGTACTCAAACAGGCTCCTTGGGCATGGTACTATCATCTTGAAAAATATCTTCAACAAAAATGTTTCGCAAAAGGATCTACTAACAATAACTTATACATAAAAATTGAGAATTATAAACTATTAATTATTTTTGTGTATGTTGATGACATCATTTTTGGGAGTAATGAAGAGTCCATGATTTGGAAATTTTCTTCTGTTATGCAGCAATAATTTGAAATGTTATTACTTGGAGAACTAACACATTTTGTTGGCTTACAAGTGCAACAATAAATAGATGACATATTCCTATCACAAGAAAAATATCTCAAGTAAACCCTAAAGAAGTATGGGATGGAATGCTGCAAACTTGTAAGCACTCCAATGGTAACTGGATGTAACCTTAGTTCTCATGATGATTCTCCCATGGTAAATCAACCGGAGTATAGACTTATGATTGGAAGTCTACTTTATCTGATTGGGACTAGACCAGACATTATGCATGTAGTTGGGATTGTTGGATGATTCCAAGCTAATCCAAAAGAGTCACACCTTCAGGCTGTAAAATGAATATTCAAATACACAAGACTTTGGTCTATGGCATCCAAAGAATGCTAGTCTCACTCTTCATGCTTACATAGTTGTGGATTGTGCTGGAAAGGTTGGTGATAAAAAGGCACTAGTGGTGGTGCATTCTATATGGGGCCCCGATTAGTATCTTGGTTCAGCAAGAAACATAGTTCCATTTCTTTATCTACAACAGAATCAGAATATGTGGTTGCCGCATCATGTTTCACACAACTTCTTTGGATGATGGAAACATTACAAGATATTCAAATCAAATTTTATCCTCCCATCTACATCTTACGTGATAACACAAGTTCCATCAGTATCTCGAAAAATCTTGTTATGCATGCCAACACCAAGCACATTCCTATCAAGTATCACTTCTTACAAGAAAAAGTGCTTGAGAAAAAGGTTAAATTGGAGTATGTTCCTTCCAAAGAAAAAGTTGCTGATATATTTACTAAACCTCTTCCCAAGGAAGAATTTGAATATCTCAGTCAGAAGCTAGGAGTTGTCTCTGCCTCACTTATCAAATCTTCTCAATTTCAGAGTATTAAATTTGGTACGTTGGTTTCATGAAGGTAAGTCACGTATATACGTGAGTTTCTGTGCACAAAAAGCGCGTATGGTTTTTGCTGGTATAAAATCTATGGGTTAGATTTTAGAATAGTCTGTGGTGTTGATGGGTAAAATTTGATGTTTTAATATTCATCTCACATTTCCTTTCCTTGATATTTATCTCCTTGATGAATATGCTTTGATAAATTGGGTGCTTAAGGTGTTCAGGATGTAGAGGTTTAGGGGGAGCATTTGCCTTGCTGAGGAGGCTGCATTATTGGCATTATGATTAGTTTCCCTGTTATGATCTTCGGTTTGAGATTCTTTGGTCTTGGTTATAACAAGTCATATTTGTAATTTGATATAAAGGGACCTATGATGTAAAGGTTTTCACGTTCAAATTTGTAAACCCACTTGGTTGGGTAGTTGAGTCAATATGTAAATCCACTTGGTTTTATCCTTGATGTAATTTTGTGTCCTTGGAGATAGAAAAGGTCATACTATGTATAGTTAAGATGTCATGTATTTTATTGAAAATATGAAGACTCTGCATGTGCTCAGGGGGAACAATTATCCCCCCTTTTCCCTTGATGTCAAAGGCAGAGAGTATTTGGTGTTTGAATAATGTTTATGTATATACATGTTGTGGTGATCAAACTCCATCATGGTTGCCATCAAGTCCAAAAGGGGAGATTGTTGGAAATATGATTCTTATGGTTGCACATGTTGTTCTTTATGGAAAATATCTTGCAAATGATGAAGTATATGACTTATGCAGAAGCACAGTGGTTTTATAGAAGGTCTAGCAGAAGAAAAGTATAATTCTAGCAGAATATGGTTAATATTATATATGCGCGTTAGTGTAGGCCAAGTCGCGTATACACGTGGACAAGAATGATCCAAGTCATGTATGCCTTTTGTGCTCTAAAATTATAATACCAGGTGGCATTACCATGGTTTTAGCCCACAATATTGAGTGCGGTGTCGTCTATTTGATTTCGTCCAATAATACCATCGGCATTGGTGTGGTTTTGGCTCATGGTATTGATAAAGGCTAAACCTATATAAGGAGAAGAAGATCATTAGGTAAATTTGAGATCTAAAATGGGTCTCCTAAGAAAAATGTACAACCAAAGTAAACTTTATAAGAACCAATAGGATTCAAGATGATGATGTCAACCATGGGGGATGCTTCATCATTTTTTAAGTAAAAGGGTAAAAAGATTAAAATATAATAAAATAATAAAACTACCTCTTCAACTCGTATTTTAAAATTATTTACCAAATTTTTTACTCAAATTTCGAGTGGAAGTACTCTTTACATGAAAAAATTAATTCTTCATCCAAGGAGTACCCATGTTGCATACTTTCGATGGACCCTTCTACACGAAAAATGAGAAATACATGAAAAAACGTGATTGAAATCATGTTTTTCATGTATTTCTCATTTTTCATGTAGCAGAGTCCATAAAAAGTATGCAACATGGGTATTCCTTGGATGAGGAATTAAATTTGTCATCTAACGAGTCTTCCCACTTGAAATTTGAGTAAACACTTTTGGAGATAAGTTGAAAATATGAGTTGAAAAAGTAGTTTTTTCTTTTTTCCCTCTAAAATTTGATGATGTAATCAAATATTATTTTATTATTTCCACTATTATTTTAAACTTTCCTTAGGAGGCCCATTTTAGACCTCAAAATTCCCCTAATGTCATAGTGCAAGTGTGGTGCATGAGTATGGGTTTGAACTGAATACTTCACTCTTAAGTATATCTGTATGGAATGGGTTCTGTTTATGAGTAGATCTGAAATTATGATACACCCATGGATACAATGATGGATGAAGACCTCTAGACCTGAAATGACTATGTATTTTCTTGATCTATTGATGAGATGTTTAGATCTGTGACCTGGCGTATGATTGCTAAAGTGAATGAAAAAATCTAGGTAAGTCTATAGATTTGAAACTTTCTACAATCTTGAATATTTTTAGATCTATACACTGGGTCGTCACGGTGAAAGTGCATATACACGCGGGTTTGGTTCAGCCAAAGTGCGTATGGAAGTCAGGATTTTATGAAGCTTGATGGAGAGGTTATCTGTTTATTGCTGTTATATTTGTGTTGTTTGCCTATAAAGTCTTCATGTAGATTTGGGTTGTTTGAATATTGTATATGCTGCTAATTGAATATATACAAATTTTATCAATGAATGATTAAATATGATTAATGATGCTGACTGAATAAGGGTTTTGAAAATTGGAAAATATATATGACCGAAAGCCTCAGATATTTTTCTGAGTCTGAAAAAAATTGGAAATTCAGTATTCACAAATCTATACGCAGGTTGGTGTGCAGGAAAGCGTGTATACACGCAGTTTTAGTAAAGTGAAGTAGCGTATGCATTTAGTATAATGAATGATCAGAGTTGAAATTGATTATGCATGTTGATTCTGAAATATGGGTTTATTACTATGTTCTGATTACAGTGATCTCATTGTTCTGTTTGAAGTTTGGGTCAAGTCTATTGGTGTTGATCTATATTTTGAGTTGTGTTGAAGTTGTTGGATCAAGTGTGAAAATTAATGAAACATGGTCTACAGAGGGTTTGAGGGTTGAAGCCTTCAATGTGTAAGTAGAAGCTTCCTTCCAATAGAGGCTGGTGTTTTGATCACGGGATTGTAGCTCCCTTATTTTAATGGCTGCTAAATGAGATGAGGGGGTTGGAGCTCCCTTCCAGTAGTAGCTAGAGAACGAGAGAAGGTTGCATCCTTCTGCAGGTATGCCTGCGTACTAATATGAGTCTGCATAAGTAAAACATTGTAAGCATTTTTCTATATAATAATATTGAAGATATAGAGGACAACAACAGTGGTTTTCTCCCGAATTGGGTTCCCACCTTAAATCTTGGTGTTCATGTGTGATGCTCTTGTGCGATGATTTATTCTGCTATTACTGGACACATTTACTGGTTAACTATATGATGCATAACTGATGATATCGGTTAAAGAATGTTTCTGAATATTTATCTAAACAATAAGGTTATCTAAGTATACGCAAGTTTCTGTTGGGATAAATGCGTACATACGCTAGTTGGGCTAATCAAAGTAACGTATATAAATCAGTAAGAGAAAAGTAAAATGTTGTGATTATTGCAAATACTGATCCACCCCCGCCCTCAGTATTTTTCCCAACACCTACAAGCTCCCTGATTGTTGATATTCCTCATAGGTTCACTCCCTAAAACATTATGTGTGACAAATTGTGCATATGAAACTATATCAGATTCATCTTTGTTAACCTCATTCACCCTTTCGTCAACCCTCTAGTTCTAATATCCCTAATTTCACACTATAATTTTGTGTTATTTCTCATAGTAGCTTGTCTCTACGATTATTCATTTTTGAGAGTCATAACATCTTTTACTTTAGTCCCATATTTCCATCCTATTATTTCTTCCTCATGCATAGTTTATCCATTCTCTCGTATTTAGTCTCATATCTCCCCATGAATCCAAGATAACGAGTCCGAGCATGGAGAGGAGTAGGTGATTGTGGAGTGCAAGGTAACACAAGGGCTGAGGCCCAAGAAATAGCATTAGTTTAGTGTTTTCAAGAGGATTCCCAAGTGGTCATGTGGCATGAAATTTCTTACATGAAAAAATAATTAATGGACAAGCAAACAATGTTTTTGGATTCAAATATCTTTGTTGAGGTGGAGGATTGGGTCCACAACTTGGGCACCGCTCATGCATAGAGAATCCAATACCTCCACGTAGAGGACTTGCATTGTCACCTTAAGCACCTATTGGATAAGGTGTTATTTGATCGTAATGAGAGCATGGATGAACTCCTCCATCTCATGAAGGAGCTTCACCTAATTTATCGAACTATGAATGGTTGATTAGAACTCCTAGAAGTAGCTCTTCTTGCAAATTGAGAGAAATCACCCTCAGTGAGGCCTCCAATAACTAGAAGACTACATGCACCTTCTATGCCTTACAACCCGGAAAGAGGGGTTTTTCCTTTTCCTTAAATTACTAATAATTTTGGGTTTTGCACTTATGCACTCTGGTTTGTGTAAAAGAATGATTTGTACAAGTAGCTCCGTGGAGAATATGTAATTTAAGTTATTGAAATTTTCCTGAATACATAGCATACCATTTGTCTGAAACCTTTTCAACTTTAATGATGGTATATGTATTGTTTTCCTTTTGTTGATGATGAGAAAAGAAAAAGAATATAGTATATGAATGTGAAATTGTCTAGATTATAATTCGGTTTATAGATGTGCATCTGTCTCGTTATATGCAGAGTTTGTTGCCTTAGTTATGGGCAAATATTAATAACTGGTATTCTATTTACTGTATTTTAATTTGTTTACCTTTGAAAGGTCCAGTACCCAAGAGTAGGATTTTCGGGCCTCACTTACAGTGTGCCTGGGTCTAACCTACCCTTGGCTCTTGGATTAATTACTTGTTTTCAATCTTGTCCTGTTAGGTTTTCCACACAGCCTATCGTCAATGTTCTAGTATTTTTATGTTTACAATTATGGTATGGTACACACATATATAACGAGTCACTGTCCTTTTTTCATGTAGTCAAAGGAACCAGTACACTACACGTACCCATTTCACTTTTACAAAGAATAAGTTCATATGTTTTATGTTGTACAAACATTCACTACTCTAGGTCATTCCTACTGCAACCTTTTCTCTTTAATATTTTATTAAAAACAATTAAATCATACTTAGATGACTTCAGAGGAATTCACAACTTTCCCTAAGTAATGGAACTCCTCCCGACCAATGAGACAAGTCACTATTGCATCTCCCCCTCAGCTACTGCACACTTGGACTTGGGATAAGTATGACAAAATGTCTTGATCATCTGGTCTCTAGCAGACATGAGCCCTCGTCCTCTGTTGGAAATCTGTTCCAGATTTCCTTCTTGTACATAAATCTTGTTCTTTCTCCTCTCTTCTGCCTCAGATCCCCCTGACCCTATTGCCTTTCCTATCTTAACAATAAGAGGAGACTGGGCAGGTAACTGTCCTGCCAGCTGCCCATAACCATCCACAATTGTGTGAGTTCTCATGTCCTTTACTTAGGGTCATGTTGTGCATTCTCTTGACTCAAAATAATTAATCAATCTTGCAAACATAAAACATAATTATTATTTAGTTCATTTTCCTTCAGTAAATAAAATGATAGTAAAAAGAAATAAAAGTTATTTGTTTTCTTTTACTAGGAAGATGTATGTATTATTAGTAATTTTTTTATTTATTATGAGTTAGTAAATAAAAAAGTTGCACCTCATCTAAAGTTTCCTATATAATACACCAAATTCAATAATTTTCCTTCAATTTTGATTAGTTAGAAAAAAATTGGCCTACATTTAGTATCGTTCTTGATCTAAATGAGGGAAAAATGCATCTAGATATACAATGGTCTTGCTGACCTCCTTGTTTCAAGATCACATAACATATGAGTAGGATTAAATCCATTCATTAATAATTACATCGTGTGACCTAAGAAGGTATCGATTTCATTGATTGGAGATTGGTCACAGAAACCTACAATATAGAGTATTGAACTCTCATGTCCATCATGTTTGCTCCGTACTCTAACTAGACTGCTTTTTTGCCCTTGAAAATCATGGAAATTTTGGTAATATTTTAAGAAAATCCGGCAACGATTTTTGAAAATCCGGGTCATAGCTATCAAACTTCAATATTTTGGGTGCCCTAGAGGTTTTTGATGGTGCTGAATCCATTTCCACCATCGAAAAACATCATTCAAACACTGCTACTAGGAGATTTATTCATTTTTTTTTGCCTAGATTCCAGCCACTTTTCACTGTCTGGACAATTCCTGTGCCTCGATAGACAACTCCGATGTTTATTATTAGAGAAGGGAATCTTCTCAAAAGAAATTTAGGTTTAAACAACAATGCCATAATTTATTGGTAAGCAATATGGATGATGCAACCAACATTAGATTTATTAGGATTGTTTTGGGGCTTTGATACGTCATAATAATGATGTCAATGTAACTAGGGTCACATGGTCATGCATGTGAATTCTTTTATGAGTATTAATATTGTTATGGGCTTTGACATGTTATTGCGTGCATTCCATCCTTCAAATCATATTTAATATTGTCTCATTAATAAAATTAAATAATTGTATAGATAAAAATTTAATGTCCTCTCATAATTTTTTTTAAATAAGTAAATACACAATTAAAAATATAATGAATAATCTAATTGTGTTTTGGTTGATATTCCGTTGTTTATCATTATATTTTTTATTTTTATTTTTAGTTAGTATTATTATGGTTATGATTTTTACTATGTTAAAAAATCAATTAATTAAAATAAAAAGCCATTAAAGATAAGCTTACCACCTTAATAACTAGAAATAGAGAAAGATTTTGCAAATTTAAAAACTTGGAAGCATTGAGCTAAGGGGATTTTCACGGCATAGAAGAGAGGAAATTTTTAAGCATGGAAATTCATCTTAAAGTTTAGAAACCTAATCTCACTAGTCCATAATATGCAATCTATAAAATGTTTGAAGATATGTAAAAATATTGAAATTTCTAATAAATTTATCTAGCCTAGTAAAATAATTTTATACTATAAAATTTGAGAGAATTAGTTTTAGAAAAAAAATGAAAATTAACGATATTTTTTTTGGAAAAAATATAAAAAATTAGCCCACCTAAACATATTAACACTAAAATTTTCAGAACATAAAAACTTTTTGTTTCTAGATATGATAGCCTCATTTCCTTAATTCAAAACCACCTAGTTGTTTCCTATCCAAGAATTTCCTCCTTATCATCATGCCTATCAATAATGACTTTTCCAATACCATTTTGATTTTCCAATATGATTCAATGGTCAAGTGTTATTAGTTCTGCTGATCCTTGCTTTCACGAGCTGAGCCCAACCTCGTGGCTTCTATTCCTGCTGCTTGTCAAATCTTCCCACTCCAAGGAGAACCTCCACAACGCATTTGGACGCAACCGTTTTCACCCACTTTACAGCCGGTTCTTGGGGGTTGGGGTGATTACGAGTCCCGAGGCAGTTAACTGTGTTCGCCTCGATTCATTTCGGCAGAACGCAGAATTTTATCCAGAATGGTTCCAGATGGCGCTTCATCGCGGTTTATCTGGGCTCCTCCATAAACAGTGGCAGATTGGGATCCATAAGGGAACCTTCGAATAACGATTATCTCAAGGGCCTTCCGCTACACAGACTTGAGAGTGACGAAAATATTGTCAATCTTGCGAGGTAATTTGAGAGATTACAGAGAAAATGGTTAAGAATTTATGATTTTTTTGAGAGACTACAGAGAAAATGGCTAAGAATTTATGATTTTTCTTAACACTTTAGTTCTTGCAAAATCATAAATTTTACAAGCTGTTACATATACCCTAAATAAAATTCCAATTAAAAAAAAATTATTTCTCAATCCCTCAGAGAGGATATATGAAATTAGACCTACCTGCGGTAAGAAGAAAACCAGTACAAGTTGTTCAAGAAAACAAGCGCGGAGCCCTTTACTATTATTGTCGCCGTCTCCCGCTAAAAATATAGTGAAAGGCCCTCTGAGAGACCGTCTGCTAAAGTTGGAGATACGTTTTGAGAAAGAAGTATGACAAACCACTAGCTACCCAATAAATAACTGACATTGTGGCCATTCACAAAAAAATTCGGGATCAGAAATCAAAGAAGCTAGGCAAGATCAAGGAGCATTCTGAATAACTTACTTGGTAGAGCTCGGGAAACAGGACATAATCCTCTTACAGTAAGGTTATTTGGAATCCTGCATTCTACTGGGGGCTCGACTATTGGCTCGACTATTTTGTAGAAAAGAGGCCATTGAACCTTCTCCATGCAGATGATGAGAAATTAAATGAAGCCCTCAATGTATATGTTGCGAGGTTTCCTTTTCAACCAAATTATCTATTTTGTTTTTAAATTTTAAATTTGGTTTTTAAATCTTTTATTGTGAATCTGTCGATTTTATTTCGATACCCCAAAATTTTCCTGTTATAAAAAATAGTTTGCTAGTTTGCTACAGTTGTTTCAGATGAATTGATGCTAAGAAGCAGTTTTGGCTTCATGATGGTGGGGTTCATTATGAATCTGTTATAATTTAAGAAATACATTATTTTTTTGTGGTTGTAGTGCCATGTTAAACATTTTATTTAGATTGATATGATTAGATATGTGTTTCCATTAATTTGAATGGTTGTTGTCGACAATGAAGAACATGGAGGATGGAATACTAACTTGTATATAATGTGCTTTAATGAAATGGTGCACATACTAATGTTATTCGAATTATGGAAAATAATTGTGATGTAGTTTTATTTAAGGGTTATATTGGGATGCATTTTTTATTTTTATTTTTATTTTTGCAATGTAGTTTGTATTGCATTGGAGTTAGATAGATATGTATAAAGATAATTGTTTACTCTTCATAACTTTATTGAAAGAGATTAGAGCAAAGGTTTGAAAAAGTATGTTGAATAATTTTTCATATAGTAAACAAAAAAATTCTACAATGGCATGAAAATTAATACGTAAATATTCACTTCCCTTCAATTAGTTAACTATATAACTATATAGTTGCTTTGTTTTGAATTTTCCTTTTTAATATTATTTTGTTCTTTTGTAATTGTTGATTTGGTTCATAGTGTCAATTTTTTTATAATAATTTTTTTGACAATATTTAGCATGAGTAAACAAAAAACTTTTATGATGTGCATAATGTTCGTGACATTACGATGGAGGTTACACGTGGTCCAATGTCGCATTGTGACAAACTTTGTCTCAATGTGAAAATTAAACATGGTCACATGGTGACAAAGATTGTCTCGGTTTAATGTCACATTATGAAAACCATTGTCATCCCTGGTCAACCATGGTCCAACGTCGCATTGTGACAAAGATTGTCTCAATATGGAAATCAATCATAGTCATCCATGGTCCAACATCACATTGCGACAAAGATTGTATCAATATGAAAACTAATCATGTTCAATTGTGATCCAATGTCACATTGTGACAAAGATTGTGTCAATATGAAAATCAACCATTTTCAACCATGGTCAACCATGTTTATTTTATGGTTTATATACATTGGGTTTATAATAATAATCCCTTGGGTTTAATATTATTCCCTTTGGTTTTAGTATCGATACCCTGGATTTATTAGTCCCTTGGGTTTTTTATATCAATCCCTTGGGTATATTAATCTAAAGGTTCATATTCCCAGGATATAATATTAATTACGGGCTTTATAATATTAATCCTAGGGTTTAATCATAGGGAAAGGAGGCTATATTTTCACATCCTTCATGATTATTTGGAGGTCGAGAAGATTAGATACATGGGTTTCAGTTGTTGATGAATTTTTGGACTATTTTGGCACTGTTTTATGGCTTGTCTACCTTAGATTTGAGAGTTGCAGAGGATCTAAATTAATTGTAGGTGGTTCAAGCTTGAGATAGGGCATTTTCAAGAGGGTAGAGACCCTTTCTTTGGGAGCATAATACTCATTTCTATTGTGGAGACAAGGTTGTGGTCTAGAGGCATGTTTTTGGGGTTATTTGTGCATTTTTTGTCTATAGTATATCTCAGTATGGGGCCACAGGTCATTGGTTGTTGCAACAACATGTGGGAGGGTTAATTCAGTAAGCCTAAAAGCCTAGGAAGGACATCCTAAACTAGCTACATTTATGTAGGGGATACCATACCCATAACGGGGGTATTCTCCTTATCTTTGCGATTATTTTATGTACTTGGATTGTACAGGTTGGTTGTAGGGTAATTTGAGGAGGAGCCTCATACCCTATAATATATTTGGGTGCCTATTATTGAACAGTAGAAGGAGAATACAATTGGCAGAAGGATACACCATGTTTTCATTAAGGGTTGAGGGTTGTCAAGGGCACCCTATCCATACTTGTGGGTGCATAGAACCTAAGGCAAGGAGGCAAAAACATTATGTTGTAGATGACTCATTGACGATGTATGAATGCTAGTTGGATGGGTTATTTGTGAAGTTTTTTGGAAGCCAAGAGGAAGGGATTCCCAGGTGGTTGGATTCCCTAACGAGAGTGCAGATGCTACAGTAATGATTGGTCATGCGTGGTCTGTTCGAGGGGAGTGAGAGAGTGGACCAACTGTAGATAACAGATTGAGAATTTATGGTATGTTAGATGGAACTGTGATAGTTCCTAAGCTAGAGCCTAATCTGTAGCAATGGAAAAAAGTAGCTACTAGAGTGGAAGTTGTTGAGCTCAAGGGTTTGATCAGCCAGGAGCAGTTTTGAGTAGCCCTAGACTTGTGTGTGGAGAAGGACATCTACAACATAACATGGGCAATCCTCTTAGCCTGTGTTCATTATGGGATATGGAAATCTTGCAGTGATAGGCGACATCCCTCCATGCCTTATGTTAGTCTTCATTGGAGCAAAGCAGGAAGACTATAGTAGGAACAAGTCCTCAGTAGCTGAGGAGCAATAGTGAGAAATTGTGACTTATTCACAAATGAATTTCTGAACAGCTCAACACGATTCTCGATGTGTTTTGCCCTTGATGGATAAAGTCACAACTAGTGAGCATATTGGATAGTCAAGATTCAATGGCGAGATGGACTTGGAGAATTAATAGAGGAAGATGATGTAGATGGGGATTCAAGGGACTGAGCAGATGTGTCCAAGGTACTAACAAGGAAGCTGTGAGGAGATATACATCAAATAGATGGTCACTCTATGTCTTGTATGGGCATATTAGTTGTCGATGGACTAATACCAAACCCTAGTTTTTAATATTTGTATGAGTTGATGTATGAGGGTCATTATCCCCATTACGAGAGGCCTAGTGTTAATTTTCATATTGTTCTATGTTGTATCAATTAGTTTATCCCAATTCCAAACTTCAATTAGCAAAATTACCAATTACAATTATTCATTCCATTCATTAACAATAATTGCAGATAGAACAATCAATGTAATGAAAAAGGAGACAATCAACACATCAACAAAAGACACCGCATTTGGTGAAAGACCAGGAAAAAAAACCTTCTATGTGGAAACCCCTTTGAAATTATTCTTCTATTGTATTTTCATAAAATTTTCAGTAGAGAGTACAATGAGCCCAATAAAATGTGATGAGAAATCCAACCCAATAACTTCAGAAACTAGTATACACTAGTAGAATATATTAGAGACAAATTTCTTTAGACTTCAGATAACTTTAAAAAAATTTGGATGATGGTCAACTGTGGTCAAACTCCTGGACTCTCCCTTCATGTTAGCATGGCTGTGTATTTAGGTCCTAGATGCTACCTTAATCATAACATGTGTGTGTCGAGGGATGAAATTATCTAGTTCTATGCCAGTGTCTGGAATAGAAACCCTAAATTTTGTGTGAGCTTTAGATGTGTGAATTTTGACCTTTGTACAACATTTTCATTCTCCAATGTGTCAGACCAAATCAGACATAATAGAAGAACATGCTTGATGTTTTGATGTCCAAATGAGCTTCTAGGTCACTTGTATTTATAGGCTTCAAAGGAGTGTCCAATGATGTCCATTTGATGTTGAGGTTGACCTGTCCAAATGTATATGAGAGTGAAGCCAACTTGATCCAATATTCATGAGTGGGTGTATAAAATCAAAAACCAACTTCTTCTTATTTGAACAAGGTGATCTTGAGGTCAAGTTTGGTCCTCTCAAAAAGAGGAACTCAATGGCATCATCATCTCCATAAATGAGTAGTCCAAAGTGGAATTTGACCTCAGTTGCATAATTTTAACACTCAATCTCAAGTAGGGATAATTACACCTGTAAAACATATCCATTGATCAATGTTTCATCTTGTCATCATCTGTACCAATATGCTCAACTATATATGTTGAATCATTCTTGAATACAAAGTAGAAGTATCATCAAGGAGAAAAATCTACTACTCTCTATCCATCAGACTACTACCCAAAATATCAATGAGAGGGATACTACACAGAAATGTGTGAGCGGGATATTACCCAGAAATATGTCATCGTGCTACTACCCGGAAATGTGTGAGAGGGATACTACCTGAAAATATGTCATCGGGATACTACACAAAAATGTGTCATTGGGCTACTACTTGGAAAATTCATCGGGATACTACCCATAAATGTCATCAGGATACTACCTGGAAATGTCATTGGGCTACTGCCTAAAAATTTCATGGGGGAGCTACAACTCAACACATATCAAGCAATTGGTGATGTAGGTGACCTACTACTCAAGCCATCATATCACCTACTGATCTTTCCAACAATGACCCATAAGAGTCATGTGGTAGAACATTGGCATCATAATCTAGCTTGGATGAGATACCCGACTTACCAAGAGTTAAGGATCACACACCTGGAAGCCTCCTCAACCGTTGGCCAGAAAGAAAGGGATGATCCCAATGATCCCAACTTGTGGGTATTATTCCAACTGGGGTATACTCTATAATGACCAAGATAGGGTGAGATACTAATCCAACGCTGCGGGTAATAGATAGGGGTGACATCCTATTGTCTAGAGTTTCCTCAATCCTAGGAGCCCTCTATCTCTATTCGTCACCCTGGGAGCTCTGACACGGGGGGGAGTATGGCTCAGTTCCCTCGATCAATGGTGCCCCTTACCAAGATGGGTCACATCCATCAGTCCAAGATTCTCTCTGAATACCAAGAACTTCCCTTAAAGAAAATCCTTGGTGAGAATATTTTCAATATGCTCATATATATCAATATGTGATGGAGACGAACGACTCCTCTCTAAACCATATCATGAATGATGTGGTATCAGATCTCTATGTGCTTGGACTTGTCGTAAAATATGGGATTCTTCACCAAACGAATCCCAATATTGTTGTCACAATATATCACTGTAGTGTCTATGACCTTCTCAAATAGTTCTCCAAAGATATTTCTCAACCAAAGTTCTTTGCAACTATCCATTCTATCGGTAATATACTCTTCCTCGGTGGTACTCAATGCTACAGAATTGTGTTTCGTGCTCATCTAAGATATCATGGAAAATCCAACGCTAAAAAAACATCCATATGTACTCTTCCTGTCAACAAAATTTCTCTCCCAGTCAGCATTGGTGTATCCATGAAGTTGAACATCTCTGGCAGAGTATCTGAGTCCAAGTGTAATCTTTCCCTACAAATATCTCAAAACGTGTTTGGTCGTGGTCCAATGTGCATGGAGAGGATAGGTCATAAATTGACTCAACATGTTCACTACATAGCATTTGTCTGGATGGGTGTTCACAAGGAACATCATAGCCCATATAAACTATTTATACTCGGATGGATTCTTCAAATACGGTCCTGCAACTTCTCCACATAATTTCTTGAAGTTTTTTTCCATTGGTGTGGGTAGACACTTGCATTCGGTCATTCCAAATCTTTCCAGCAGCTTCACAACATTTTTCCTTTTGAAAGGAAAATATCACCGTGTCATTACCACACCTCAAGGCCTAGAAAGTAGTGCATGAGTCCAACGTCCTTCATTTCAAATTCAAAGGCTAGATCCCTCTTACAATCGATCATTAGAGGCTCACTACCAGTCAGGAATAGATTGTCAACATATAAAACTAATATCAATGGCATACCTTGGACTAAATTTAAGTAGAGGTTGGGCTCCACATTTATTCTTGTGAATCCCAACTTCACCAACTCATTGTTTATGTGGGCGTACCATGCTCTTGGGGCTTGCTTCAAAACATACAATGCCTTCTTCAATCTACAAACATGTGTCCTTCAATCCTCTACTTCAAGTCCCTGTGGTTTCTCAACCTATACTTATTCTTATAGGATGCCATGGAGAAATGCAGTATTTACATCCATCTGATGAATGATACATCCTTGACTTGTGGCAAGGGAAATTATCGAATGAATGGTTGTATATTCAGCCACAAGTGAAAATATATCATCATAATCCTCTCCCTCTTTCTTGGATAATCCTTGAGCCATGAACCTTGCCTTGTATTTTTCAATGCTTCCATTAATTCTGTTCTTGATATTGAGTATCCACTTTGAAGTTATCATGTAGTTCTCCTTTGGTCTTAGGACAAAATACTAGACATCTTTCTTCATAATAGATTCATATTCTTTGGCCATAGCATCTTTCCAGACTTGTTCTTTTACAACTTGTTCGTGTGGGGAAGGTTAGAATTGAATCATAGTGCTCATACCTGAAACATATCCTGGGTACTTGCATGGCTTCTTCATTTCTCTAAATGATCTTCGAATGGGCACATGCCTCTTAGTATCTTGAAGAGTGTCACAGAGCCAAAGTGGTCTCTTCCTAATAGGAGGATTACTAGGAAGAGAATATAAGGGATCCATGGGCTCCATGGGATCATCAACATTATCATTCTTAGATTTGAGCACGGACAGACCATCCAAGATATCCACATCACCATTATTCTTGAAAGGAGGAAGCAGAGAAAGGTCTCTTTCTTTTCCAAGAGAGGCGTCTTCATCGAATGTGACATCCCTGTTAAGATCGACCTTCCCTTGACCAGGAATATATATTCTAAAGTATTTATAATTTTCACTATAACCAACAAACAAGTCTTTTCTTTAGTGGCTTCCAGCCTGTTTCTTTTCTCTTTCAACACATGAAAGTACACGGGGCAGCCAAAGATATGAATATGAATCACATCAAGCTTGAAACCTATGAACACTTCTTATGGTATTTTTTTTATCTAATGCTTTATGAGGCACCCTTTTTTGAACATATATGGCTACATTTGTTGCTTCTCCCCAAAGGAACTTCGGTATATTATGATAATAGAGAATGGCACGAGCCACTTCTACAATAGACCTATTTTTCCTTTCAGCTACTCCATTTATTTTAGGATTATATGGTGCATTTGTCTCCTTCTTGACACCTTCCTTCATGCAAAAATTAATGAATTCATTTGAAGTGTACTCTCCACCTTTGTCAGACTTGAATACTTTGATTTTCTTCCATGTTTGATTTTCGACAAATATTTTAACTCGAAATTTTCAAACGCTTCATCCTTATGCTTTAGATAATATATCTATGTCTTTCTTCAAAAGTAATAAATTAAGGTTATATAATAGAGATAATTACTAGAGAATGTATGGGCATTGGACCGCTAAAGTCGAAGTGAATGAGATGGAGGATTTCATTTGTCTCGCTTTCAATAGAGGGGAATGGTTTCCTTGTCATATTTCCACTAACACATCCTAGAAATACCCCATCATGTTGATCTTGAACCTTTAGAATCCCTAAGACCAAGTTCTCCAATTTCGGAAGCGCATCATAATGAATATGATATAACCATCAGTTCTATAATTCTTTTATATTATTTTTATTATGATCCAATACCAATTGTAACCTTCCAATGACCTTATAGAGTCCTTTTTATGTTGTTCCCAAAGTGAATGCATCTTTCATATGTGATCCAATAGGTAGTGTAAGAAATTTTCCCTTGATGAAGGCAATTGCCATCCCTTTGTCTTCCAAAGCGTAGATTGATACCAAATTATTCTTCAACCCAAGAACATACATTAAATCTTGAAATACAATAGATTCCCCATAATTCAAATGAAATTTGACAAATCCAAAACATTTGATGGGATGATTGGAGTTGTCTCCAAGAATGATTTTCATTTTTTACTCCCTTTCTACCAAGTTAGAGAGAACTTCCTTGTGACCAGAGAAGTGATGAGTGGCCCCACTATCAACTAACCAACTATCCCACGAATTCAGAGGAGGTAAAGTAGTAAGGGAAAAAAGAAGAATATATTCAGATTGATTTGCAACATTACTTTCGTACCTAGAGAATTTTGACTTATTTTTTGGAAGACAACCTTCTTCATGGTCATTTGGAGGTCTCTTCTTATTATATCATTTCTTCCATCGTGGTCATTCCTTTGATCATCTTTCCATCTTGAATCAATGAACATATTGTTGTTTCTTCTAGTATTATAACAAGGTCCATTATTCTTCTCGGGGTAATCTCTAGCATAATGGCCCTTTTTGTGAAAATTGTAGCATTGAATATGCGAGTATTATTTTCTCTTATTTTTATTTAGATGAGGCTTTATTGAATTTTATGGACCTCCTTTCCCTTTCTTCTTATTATTTTCATGTCCGATGTATGCATTGGGTTCTCCTTCTTCGTGCTTTTGAATCCTTCCTCTTCCTATCATCCTGGACTCTTCTTGAGCCAGATTTCCAACAATCTCTCCAAATTATGGGAGGAAATTTGTGTTGCTTATAGTAGTGTTTAATGTTTCCGAAATAGGAGGCATACCTCTTAAAGTCACAACCACCAATTCATGTCAAGCACAACTTCCCCAAATATTAACAACTAATCTTCAAGACAAGATATCTTGATTATGTAGGATTATATGGACTCTCCTTTGTTCATCTTGGTGTCTTTGAGTTTATCTTTCAAGGTGAAGATTTTATTCAAATTTTTGACCTAATACATGATTTCTATCTTATCATACAAGTCCTTGGACCTTCTTAAGTTTCCGACATCTGCAATTAAATTGTTTTGTAAACCATAAAATATAATTTTATTTTCTTTATTCTCACCTTTCTTATGCTTACTCATGGCGGAAACTGGTGCATTCTCAATTCTCCGGAGTCTTAGGAACCTTTCCTTGAATGTAGTAAAAAAAATCATAGTTGTTAGCTATGATTTCCAACCTGACTTTCCATGCAGAAAAATTGGATAAGTCACCCAACCTCTCATTTTCCTTGAAGGTGGTTGACATCTTGATTTGACTAGATTGAATCTTTTAGCTTTTCCAAAGATAATTGCTTCAATCCTTGTCTCCTCTTGGGCTTATCCTTCATCTGAGCTTTGATACCATTTTAATTTCCAGATTTTTCTATGTTATATCAATACATTACCCCAATTCCAAACATTAGTTATAAATATTTCCAATAACAATTAGTCTGTCCATTCATCAACAGTAATTGGAGATAGAAAAATAAATGCAATAAAAAAAGAGACAATCAACACATCAACAAGAGACTACATATCTCGTTAACGACTAGGGAAAACCCCACTATGGAGAAAACCACTTGAAATTATTATTCTATTATATTTTCATAAAATGTTCAGTAGAGAGTACAATGAGCCCAATACAATATTACTAGCAATACAACCCAACAAATTTAGAAACCAATATACAATGGCAGAATATATCAGAGATAACTTTCTTCAAACTTCAAACAACTTCATAAAACTTTGAATTATGGTCAAAACCTTGGACACTCCCTTTAGGTTAGCATAGGTGCATATTTAGGTCCTAGGCTCTACCTTTCTCATAGCATGCATGCGTCCAAGGATGAAATTCTCCGGTTTTGTGCCAACATTTGGAATGAAAACCCTAAATTTTCTGCGAGAGTCAGATCTGTGACATATGACTTTCATACAGCCTCTTCCTTCACCAATGTTGTGAACCAAATCAGATAGAAGAGAAGAAGATGCTTGATGCTGTGATGTCCAAATGATATTCTAGTTAACTTTTATTTATAGGCTTCAAAGGGGTGTCCAATGATTTCCATTTTATGTTGAGGCTGACTTGTCCAAATTTGTATGAGATTGAAGTTGATCTTATCCAATATTCATGAGTTGGTCCATAAAATCAGAAACCAAATTTTTCTTATACAAAAGAGGTGATCTTGAGGTCAATTTTTGTCCTCTAAAAAAGAGGAACTCAATGCCATCATCATCTCCATAAAAAAAGTAGTCCAAAGTGGAATTTTACCTCATTTTCATAATTTTAACATCTAGACTGTTGTATTATTTAGTTGAAAATTTGTAAAAAAATTTGTATATTTTGTGCACTGGTATATTTACCGTTGTTTATATTCTACTGTGGAAAGTAACTTCATTGTGATTCTTGGTTTGGTAGTGCCAAGGCTTTAAGATTCTGTCCTAGGCACAAGGATCGTGGAAATTCAACATCTCTAATACAAAACTGATTACAAAATGAAAGTAATGGTTTCATTGATTAAATTGTGGGTTCGTTTTATGTCCTTTTAGGAAAAAAATTGGCATTGAAAAATTAAGCAAACATAAGTTATTTTTCATAAATTTTACAGTAATCAAAGGACAAGCATGAAACATAAAACATATGTAAATCGACAACAGAGTTCACCCATCTTGGGCTACGTCTTTGGGTCTAGCTTCTAGTGATGGCTCCTTTATTATATGCTCAAATGTTAAATACATCAACATACAAGCTCTAGTTTGCAAAACTAACACTGCCATTTTGTCTATAATGGTCAAAAACCCATGTTTAGGCTCTTGCTTCACTCAAAAAACTCCAAATGGCCAAAATACCCGCTTTTTCCAAAACTACCTGTAAGCTCTACAAAAAAAAAAAAAAAAAAAAACTCTCTTTAACAAACAAGCCAGTGGCCTATTATTTGGGAAAATTAGTTAGGAACCTCGAGGAATTTTTTTTGGTTATGTTTTTAATTATATAAAATTTTGTTTCTAAAACGGGCCATAGCCCCCACTCATCTCCTCTTCTCCTAATCACATTCCAAATAATATTTCCAGGGGCCCGACCCTTCACTTCTGCCACTGACGGTAATATGTCAAATGCAAAACATGGGTCGGGTCGTCCCTCCCATTACTACCAACCACCGACTCAAACCATACTAAATAAAATATTCGGGCATATGTTTAATAAGCACCACCCTTGGTGGATTGGTAGAGAGCCCGATTCATAACTAACAGGTAGTGTGCTGGATTTCTACGGAGCCTTTCGATCAAATTAACCAATCTTTGGTGTCATCCATAGGGCTATGTGGTGCCCTTGGATTAGGCCATGTTTCACTTTGTGATTTTCCCATCTCCAAAACCATCAACCCAAAAGTTTTGCGCCACATGGCCTTATGTGACTGGCCCAAATGTCAGCTTCTAGTTGGCTCCACCTAATATGTCTATACTTCCTAGTAAAAAAATTACGTCAACACCAAATTAGCATACAAACTTCCATGTCAGCATCTGTACCTACACAAACAAACTGTAAATTTGATTTTTTTTTACTATTTGGGAAAAACATTAAAATGTGATAACCTTCTCACATGATGTTAGATTTAGGAGATTCAAGTGTCGTTGGAATCATAATGACAAGATTTGCGGTTTGGTGGTAGTTTCAAGATATTTTGAGCACTTTTATTTTTTGAGGATTTCCAGGATCCCCTAGATCAATTGGGAAATCCAAAGTGAACCCAAACATGTTGAAAAAATTATAGTGTTATTAGTTTAATTGTCACTTTCTTCTTGTGTGGCATCAAAATAAAAATTTTGTGAAATCTATCCATAATTACATACAAGTAATCATTATCTCTTTTGGACATAGGAAAACCTCCTACTAAATCCATAGGGATGATTTCCCATGAATCAGAAGGGACTAGAAGAGGCATATACAAACCCATTTTTCTATTAGTGGGTTTACTAGTGGCACACAATACACACCCTTTATCATATCTACATATTATTTCTCTCATTCGGGGCCACTGAGAATTTTTTTTCAAATGAGCTCTAGTGTTTCCTACACCAAAATGCCATGAGACATGGGAAGTATGTGCTTCCCTAATCACACACATTCTTTCATCCTCTTCAATGCATATTTTATTAGCATGATAGAGTAAATTTCCTTATAAATGTTAATTTTCCACTTGTGAACCATGAGTTAACACCTTGTACACATCCTTCAATTCGACCTCTCTAGGATACTGCTCAACATAAATTTCAAGCGCTAAAGAATCATTTTACATGAAAAAATATGCATTGATGATAGGTCCAATGATCTGAATATGGGTAAAATAGTTTTGATTTTCTAGCTCCCTCATCAGTATTAAAAATGTGTGTCTAGGATCATCTCAAGTTAACCAATTGTGAAGGGGTTTATGTGTCAATTTTTATGTTTCTTTGATGATCAAATTATGAGTCAATTATATGTTAAAAACCCATGTACAACAAATAAAATGTAGAGAAATAGCACACAAAATACACATAATACAATGGTTGACAATAGAGTTCATCCCTTCTGGGCTACATCTCCATGGAGTTGCTTCTACTAGCTAGGACCTCTTGGGATTAAGAGTAAAATGTCTGATTACATGCACCTGCAGTGCTACAATGGCTTTGAAACATGATCCATTGGCTTTAGAAGACCCAAAAACCTAAAAAATGACTATTTAATGTCTGAAATTGGTTTCCATTTGATCTAGGCTTGACCTCCCATCCTGGTTGCCCTCAGCTTGTTTAATCTTCAAAGTGGAAAAAAACACTTACATAAGTGCTCCAGCATCTCTGCAACTTGTTCCATTGTGTTCATATTACAAAAATCATCTAAAAATGACTCTTCTTGATCCAAAATTGGTCTTTAGCTGATCTGGGCATGGCCTTCCCTCCTGGTGGCACTAGGCTTCTATTTTCTTCAAAGTGACATCTATAGAATCGCTCCTATTCCTCTGAAACCTATACCAATGGATTCAGAGCATGCCAATCTACTACGCATTACTCTTCTTGAGCCAAAACTGGTTGAAAATTTCTCTAGATAGGCCTCATATAATTTTGCCTAGTAAACTGCCTCTAAAACTGGAGAAGCTCTAATTAAGGGCGCCAAATGTTGGAAATACTAAGAGGGAGGGTGAATCATTATTTTCTTTCAATTATTATTATTATTAATCTCTCATAGCATTAGTTAATCTTCAATTATTATCATTTTTTGTGCAACGATAGACGTAAACAAAAGGAACACAAATGCATATATTTTTTAAGTTGGAAACCCCCTCCGGACAAAAACCACCTGAATGGTTTTCTAATAATTCTTTAATATTCAAATCCAATTGAAAATAAAATTCCAACTTCCTAGAATCTAGAAAATAATTCTTCTCCATATCCCACTAGATGGATGCTCCAACGCCTGAGATTCTTCAGTAGTTAACTAAACGGATGCCCCAACACCCAATGAGCTACAACTCACCTTAGCACCACTCTACCACCCTGAAGTTTTCACAGGATTGAACCTGTCGGTGACTTCATGCACTAGCCTAGCACCACCCTACCACCCTATAGAAGAATAAAAGAAGAATGGACTCTTGTACCAAGGATAATGGTTCATTTTACAATGATATAGAATGATGTAGAAGAAGAAGACACACTAGACCATAACCCCAACTATGACACAACCATCTAATGATGATCCTAGACCTCCCAACACTGCCTCTTTAACTCTTGGCAGATAGACACTAGTACAATTTTTACAATGATGCTTTTACAATGACTTAGTACAATGATACCTTTACAATGATTGTATGCATTGTTGCCCACTTGAAGACGCCATGTGGTAAGTTTCTTGCTGTTGTTCTACACCTTGATTTCTACTCTTTTCATGCTACCCTTTCTCACTCTTTAGAACATTAGATCATGCATTGAGTATTATCTTGATTAATATATAATACCTGCAAAAAGTGTTCAAGGAAATACCCATGACATGATAATATCAAAACTCACCTCATCCTTCAGAGCATATGTCAGTGCTAAAAAAAAAGAAAAAAGAAATTACAAATAACCTAATGCAATTAAGAGATGAACATGCATATCCAATATATAAGTACTTAGAGCTTACCTCTGCTGCACCTTGCTTTGCTTTGCTACCCTAGAAAGTCTGGTCCTTTGCAGCCCTTGACAACACATGATGTAGTTTTTTCTTGCCTTCAAGGAGCTTGATATTGAATCTGGTGTATATCTATTATTTTAGATCCCCAATATGTGATTTTTGGACTGTAGTATTCCTCTGAGTCTTCTTTCCAATGCCACAGGTCTGACCCAATTTGGATTCTTCAAGACAAATTTATGCACAATTTCTCTCAATGACTTAATTATGGATTGGTTCAGTAGAGCAAACTTGTACGGTGTGCCGTGTGTCATTGTTTCCTCATTTGGCTCTGAAATTGATACAAAGAAAACTATAGTCTATACACTATCCACCAATTTTCACAGAATTCCAATATGATGCTTAGAGAGAGATTTATGATGATTTTCCCAAGGTCACCTCTTTTAGATGAAGTTCAGGAGCCTACAAAAATCATAACTTCCACAGATCATATCTCTGAACATATTGCGTACCATGATCTAAAATTTTTACAGGAGCTTCCTCAGGATTTTGGCTTCGCCTCATAAACATTTTAGCTTCTCAACCTTCGAATAAAAAAAATTATGGTGAACATGCCATAATATCCTATTTCAAGTAGCGAAATCCCTACATGAGGAGGATATGAGGATCACAATTTATATAAATTCTTAGGTTGAGAGGGACTTCAAAAAGGGAACATGGGAGGTATTTTAGGAGCTTAAAAATTATTAATTATTGATTGTTCAATGACCATAAAAAATTATTAGTCTCATGCCACAACCACATGGGTTTTTAGCCCACTAACGGGGTTACTAACTTCAACCATGAATATTTCTCAAACCATGAAGAATTACGTGGCGTGCCATATATCAACGGAAACATATTGACAGGTAGAAACCATAAAAAATATCCTTTACTCGGAATATACTAATTTGGTCAGTCAAAATTCCTATGCAATATTGGGGTCGCCCCTGGTGCTTCTTGGGTTGACATCAATGACAACCATTGATCAACGATCTCCCCCTTTGGCATTGATTTTGACACACTCCCCTTGCGATCATGAAATGTCTTCCTACAACATTTTCCCCCCTTTGACATCAATGGAAAAGGGTAACTCCCCCTGACACACAGCCATCTTGCAGACTTGTACACACTTCCACTCCCCCTTTATATTCTAAATAAGGAGAATATAATGAGAACTTGGGAGAATCCCAAGCTTCTAGCGAAGATATTTAAATGCCTAACGAGGTAAATGTTTACTGAAGATATCAGTGATTTGTTCTTTTGTACCAACATATTCAAGTTTGATATTCTTTTCAGCCACTTATTATCTAAAAAAGTGATATTTAATCGGAATGTGTTTTGTTTTTGAATGCATGACAGGATTCTTGGAGATGTTGATGGCACTAGTGTTATCAAAGAAGATGGCAATAGGATTACTGAATTGTACTTGAAGATCCTGCAAAGTTTGTTTCATCCAAATTACTTGAGTACAACAAGCTTCTGCTGCAATTTATTTTGCTTCTGCTGTAGATAACGAGATTGAGGTTTTCTTTTTTCTCAACCATGATACAAGAAAACCACCTAGATAGAATGTTGCTCCATTAGTACTCTTACGATCATCAACGCTTCCTGCCCAATCTGCATCTGTAAAGGCTTGAATAGTGAGATTCCTACCCTTGGGATACCAAAAGCCATATTCTGTTGTGCCCCTTAGATATCGAAGAATTATTTTGATGGCAATAATATGTTATTCTTTTGGTGCTGCTTGGAATCTTGATACTTGTCCAAGTGCTTGCATAACATCTGGCCGGGAGGATGTTACATATAGAACAATACCAATCATAGATATGTACAACCTCTGATACACATGCTTAGATGAGCCGTCTATGCTCAATTTCCAACTTGTTACAATTAGAGTAAGGATGGGTTTGCAATCTTCCATTTTGAATTTCTTGAGCATTTCCTTGATGTACTTGGCTTGACATATAAATATTCCTTTCTCTTGTTGAGATATTTGAAGCCCAAACAAGTATGTCATCTCACCAAGTAAATACATCTCAAACTCACTTTTCATATTTGTATCAAAGTTCTTAATTAGTCGATCATCATTGCTACCAAATATTATATCATCCACATATACCTCAACGATCGTTAAATTATCTTTATCTATTTGTACATAAAGATTGCTATCAGTAGTACCTTTCTTGAACCCTTGTTGACGTAGATATCCATCAAGACAAGCATACCATGCTCTCAGAGCCTGCTTGATACCATATAGAGCCTTCTTTAACCTGCAAACATAGTCTTCTTTTTCTGATAGTAGAAAACCTTTAGGTTGTTTGATGTAAACTTCTTCTTCTAATTCGCCATTCAGAAATGCTGACTTAACATTCATTTGGTATACTTTGATTTTTCTTGAACATGCATAGGCGAGAAACATTCAGATGGCTTCCATTTTGGAAAATGGTGCAAATGTTTCATCAAAACCAATTCCTTCCACTTGTGCATAGCCTTTGCAAATAAATCTTGCTTTGTTTTTGGTAACCTGTCCATCTTCATTTAATTTGTTCCTGAACACCCATTTAGTCCCAATGATATTTTTATCTTTTGGTCATGTAAATAATTCCCAGGTGTTATTCTTCTCGATTTGATCCAATTCTCCATTCATAGTTGCTACCCAATGTTCATTCTGGCTGGATTCCTCAAAATTACTAGGCTCAAAGGTTGCTAGAAAATCAACGTGAGCTTGTTGTGATGAACGAAGTTGTTGAATTTAATTTATGTCACCAACGATTTGATTCGATGGATGGTTCTTTTGAATCCATTTTTTTGTTCTCTTTGGAGGAGCTTCTTGTTGTTTTTCCAATATATCTTGATGATCATTATTTACTTCTTCCTGGTTGATAGTTGCCTTTTTTTCTAGAATTTTCTCTGTGTCTTTTTCAGCCTCTCTCTCAAGTTTCAAAGATTCTAGATCCTCATCATTATTCATTAGAACACCATCTTCGTCAAATGTAACACTTATGCTCTCCGCTATCTGTTTTCGTCTTAGATTATAGCATTTATAGGCCTTTCTTTTGCATGAGTAACCAACAAACATACCTTTGTCAACACATGATTCAAACTTATCCACTTTTTGATCTTCTTTTTTGATATAAAATTTGCTTCCGAATATTATGAAATATTTTACATTAGCCAATTTTCCTTTCCATAATTCATATGGGGTCTTGTTGCAATTATTTCTGAGAATATTTCGGTTGATAATGAAGATTGCCATATCAATTTCTTAAACCCATAATTTTTCATCCAATTTTGATTCCTTCAACATTGTTCTACCCATTTCTTGTACGGTTCTATTCTTTCTTCTAGCAACTCCATTTTGCTAAGGTGTTTCTGATGTTGAAAATTGTCTTTTTATTCCATTTTCGTCACAATATTGCTAAAATAATTTGGAAGTGAGTTATCCGCCATTATCTGATATTAGACACTTTATTTTCAAATAAGTTTCATTTTTTAGCAACTCCCTGTAGGTCTTAAAGCACTCAAATTCTTCAGATATTTTCTTTAGGAAACTGGCAATTGTCATCTTGGTATAGTCATCTATCATTAACATGAAATATAATTCTCCATCTAAGCCTTTTGTTTTCATAGGACCACATAGATCAGCATGCATCAATTCCAATGGATGTGATGCAAAGTGTTCTTTTTGTTTAAATTCAAATTTTTTCTGCTTGCCGTGCCGAAATGCCTCACATAGTGTGTTGGAAGGTTTTGAGATTTTCAGCATTTCTAGTACTGCTTCCTTTTTTCTTATCCTGACAATATTTTCAAAGTTTATGTGACCCATTCATTTGTGCAATAACTAGCTTTAATATTCTTTAGCTAGTATACATGCTTTAGTTGCTTCATCGAGAACATATATGTCATTTGGAGCTCGATTTGTTGTAGCCAAAATTTTACCATACCTGCCTTTCCTGATTTCACATTTTGTAGAGTTGAAGAGTATTGTGTGTCCTTGATCACACATTTGTCCAACATTGAGCAAATTCAATTCATTTTTTCAACCAATAGAACATTCTTGGCTAGAACATCTTTGCTTCTGAGATTGACGGTCCCTGATCCTATAACATTTGAAGATCCATCATTTCTAAAGGATACAGTTCCATCCTTCTTCTCGTTCAAAGATACAAATTTCCTTCTATCTCCAGTCATATGCGTTGTGCAACTGCTATCAACATACCACACATCTTTGTTATTTTGAGCCTTGAGAGCGAGAGCACAATTATCGGTCTTTTCTTCTTCCATGTTTATTTGTTCTGTGGCTTCAAAGATTCTTGTAGAGTATTTTCAAGTCTGTAGTCTCTGGCTATGTGTCCAAAGTTTTGACATTTGTAACACTCCATATTATTTCTTAAATGTTCAAATATATTGATGTTTTGTTGAGCCCTGGGAGGTTCATATTTGACAGATCTCTTGGAATTGTATTGGTTCCTAGGGTACGTGCGACATTCTACAGCTTTATGACTAAATTTTCCACATGAATAAAAATAGCCATGAAAAATATGTTGGTACCTGGATGGAAATCTTCATCGGGTAATTGTATTCTGAGGTTGTACTTGTGAATATTTTCCAATGAAGTCTACATGCATGTTAGATATCATAGGTTCATTGTATTTTGTTGTAGAAGGTCATGCTTCTTCTTCTTTGTAGCCGAGGCCAGTTCTGTAGTTGTAAGAATGTTGATTGCTGATGAGTTCTTCCAATGCCCTTGAGTTGTTGGCATAGTTTGGGACAGTTTTTCCCTTCTTCACTTCCTTATGTTGCGAGACTACTTCAGCTTCTAATGCTTCCCTTTCTTGGTTCCTTTCTTCCAACTTCATTGAAGTGACTCTTCAATACATTTGTGTTCTTCAAATTCAATTTTGAGACCTTGAACTTGTTCTTCAAGAGTATTTGAACGGATCTTCTCAGCCTTGAGATCTTTTATAAGCTTGATTAGCTCCTTATAAAATTATTTTATGGTCAAAACTTCTTCTTCGTTGTTTGATACCTCTTGTTTACTATGCTTGGCCATAAACAATACTCTCTCATTGGCTTCTTCTTCATTTTCATTGTATTCATCGTATTATAAGCTATCTTCTTTAGAGAGAAAGTTCCTTTTGAATCCTTTATTTTTTCCTTGCTTGTTGAATTTATTACATCCTTTCTTTTATTTTGAGTTTCCATCATTTCTGTTTGGAAATTTGCTGCGAAATTCCCAACCTCACCACAACCGAAACATATCAATGGAAGTTTACCTTTGAATTTTCCCTACCTAATTTTTAGTTTTATCGTAAAGTAAGCATATTCTCCATCTGAAAGGCCTTATTCATCATCTTCCTTTTCGTTACACTTGTAGGTGCAAGTATCTGCCTTTGAAGGTTGTTTGTCCTTATCGATTTTCTCATATGCAGCGAAAGTAGTTTCTAGATGTGAAGTGCCCTCTTCTTCATTAAGTCCCATTTCATATGCTATGAGAACTCCATGTAATTCCTCTTTGTTGAGTTTGTCCAGATTTTCACTATATTCTAAGACCGATACCTTTGGGTTGAATCTCCCTGGTAACATTCTAAGAATATTTCTTATAATAGTATTCTCATCAACAGGCTATCCCAATCCTTCGAGAGTGTTGGTCATTTCATCAACGTGTTGGAAGTATGCAACGATTTTTTTATCTTCTTTCGTTCTGAGTTGCAAAAAAATTTCTCTGTAGATTTGAAGCTTTTCTTCTTTGACATTTGAGTCACCTACATATATATTTTCAAGCTTTTCCCATACATTTTTTGTGATTTTACAACCCAACACCTTATGATAAGCAGATTCAATAAGTCCACTGATAATAATATTATTTTCTTTTGCTTCATTTACCAAATTCTTATTACCTTTTTCATCCATGGTTGGTGTAAATCCATTTTGAACAGTGTCCCATACTTCATAACCTTGCACCAAGAGATAGACCTCTATTCTTCATTTCCAGAGTGCATAATTTTTTTCATTGAACAGAGGTACACCATTCTTGGTATGCTCCATGACCTCCTTCCAGTTGTTAAACTGTTATTGAAGGAACCAAGCTCTGATACCAATTGTTGGAAATACATAGATGGGGGGTGAATCGGTATTCCTTTCAATTAGTATTATTATTAATCTCTTAGAGAATTAGTTAATATTCAATTATTATTAGTGTTTGTGCAATTATAACAGTAAACAAAAGGAAACAAATGCACACATATTTTAAGGTGGAAACCCCATCCGATACAAAAACAACCTCAATTCTTTTCTAATAATTCTTTAATATCCAACAACAATTGAAAATAAAGCTCCAACTTCCTAGAATCTAGAAAATAATTCTTCTCCAGCTCCCACTAGATGGATGCTCTAACGCCTGAGATTCTTCAGTTGATAGCTGAACATATGCCCCAACACCCAATGAACTACAACTCACACTAGCACCACCCTATCGCCCTGAAGTTCTCACAGGATTGAACCTGTTGGTGACTTCATGGAACAGCGTAGCACCACCCTACCACCCTATAAAAGAACAAAAGAAGAATGGACTCATGTACCAAGGATAAGGTTCCACTTTACAATGATATAGAATGATGTAGAAGAAGAAGACACACTAGACCATAAACCCAACTATGACACAATCACCTACTGATGATCCTAAACCTCCTGACACTACCTCTTCAACTCTTGGTAGATAGACACTTGTACAATTTTTACAATGATTCTTTTACAACGACCTAGTACGATGATACCTTTACGGTGATTGTATGCATTGCTGCCCACTTGAATACTTCATGTGTTGAGCTTCTTGTTCTTGTTCTGCACCTTGATTTCTACTCTTGTCATGCTACCCTTTCTCACCCTTTAGAACATTCGATCATGCATTGAGTATTATCTTTATGAATATATAATATCTGCAAAAATTCTTCAAGGAAATACCCATGACATGATAATATCAAAACTTACCACATCATACCGAGCATATGTCAGTGCTAAACAAAAAGAAAAAAAATTAGAATACAAAGAAAATAATGCAATTAAGAGACGAACATGAATATACAGAATATAATTACCTGGAGCTTACCTGTGCTGCACCTTTCTTTGATTTGTTGCCCTAGAAATTTTGGTCCTTTGCAGCCCTTGACAACACATGATCTAGTTTTTTCTTGCCTTCAAGGAGCTCGATATTGAATCTAGTGTATATATGTCATTTCAGATCCCCCAATATGTGATTTTGGGTCCTGTAGTATTCCTCTGAGTCTTCTTTCCAATGCCATAGGTCTAACCCAATTTGGATTATTCAAGCAACATTTATGCAGAATCTCTCACAATGACCTAATTATGGATTGGTTCAGTAGAGAAAACTTGTACGGCATGCCACGCATCACATTTTCCTCATTCGTCTCTGAAATTGATACATAGAAAACTACAATCTATGTAATATCCGCCAGTTTTCATAGAATTCCAATCCAATACTTAGAGAGAGATTTATGATTATTTTCCCAAGGTCACCTCTTTGAGATGAAGTTCAAGAGCCTGCAAAAACCATAACTTCCACAGATCATATCTCTAAACATATTGTGCACCATGATATGAAATTTGTACAGCACCTTCCTCGGGATTTCGGCTTCGCCTCATAAACATTTAAGCTTCTGAACCTTTGTAGAAATTTTTTTATAGAGAACATGCCACAATAACCTGTTTCAAGTAGAGAAATTCCTACATGAGGAGGATATGAGGATCACAATTTATATAAATGCTTAGGTTGAGAGGGACTTCAAAAAGTGAACCTGAGAGGGATTTTAGGAGCATAAAAAATATTAATTATTGACTTTTCAATGACCATAACCAATTATTAGTGTCATGCCACAACCCCATGGTGTTTTAGCACACTAGCTGGGGTTACTAACTTCAAACATGAATATCTCTCAAACCGTGAAGAATTACATGGTGTGCCATATATCAACAGAAACATATTGACAAGTAGAAACCATATAAAATATCCTTGACTCAAAATAAGTAATGTTGTAGGTCAAAATTCCCATGCAAGATCAGGGTAGCCCCTGGTGTTGCTTGGGTTGACATCAATGACAACCATTGATCAACAATCTCCCCCTTTGGCATTGATGGCGACACACTCCCCTTGCGATCATGACACCTATTCCTGCAACATTATCTCCCCCTTTGACATCAATGGAAAAGGGTAACCCCCACTGACACACAACCATCTTGTGGACCTGTACACATTTCCACTCCACCTTTATATTATGAATAAGGAAAATCTAATGAGAACTTGGGAGAATCCCAAGCTTCTGGAAAATATATTCAAATGCTTCACAAGGTGAAGGTTTAGTGAAGATACTAGTGATTTTTTCTTTTGTACCAACGTATTCAAGTTTGATATTCTTTTTAGCCACTTGTTCTCTAACAAAGTGATATTTGATCGGAATGTGTTTTGGTTTTGAATGCATGATAGGATTCTTGGAGATGTTGATGGCACTGGTGTTATCAAAGAAGATGGGAATAGGCTCACTGAATTGTACTTGAAGATATTGCAAAGTTTGTTTCATCCGAAGGACTTGAGTACAACAAGCTTCCACTGCAATGTATTCTGCTTCCACTGTAGATAACGAGATTGAGGTTTTCTTTTTTCTCAACCATGATACAAGACAACCACCTAGATAGAATGTTGCTCCACTAGTACTCTTACGATCATAAATGCTTCATGCCCAATCTACATCTGTAAAGGCTTGAATAATGAGATTTTTACCCTTGGGATACCACAAGCCATATTTAGTTGTGCCCTTTATATATCAAAGAATTATTTTGACAGCAATAATATGTGATTCTTTTGGTGATGCTTGGAATCTTTCTACTTGTCCAACTGCTTGCATAACAGCTAGCTGGGAGGTTGTTACATATAGAAGACTACCAATCATATATCCGTACAACCTCTTATCCACATGCTTAGATGAGTCGTCTATGCTCAATTTCCAACCTGTTACCATTGGAGTAATGACGGGTTTGCAATCTTCCATTTTGAATTTCTTGAGCATTTCCTTGATGCACTTGGCTTGAAATATAAATATTCCTTTCTCTTGCTGAGATATTTGAAGCCCTAAGAAGTATGTCATTTTACCAAGTAAATACATCTCGAACTCACTTTACATATTTGTAGCAAAGTTCTTACTTAGTCGATCATTATTGCTACCAAATATTATATCATCCACATATACATCAATGACTGTTAAATTATATTTATCTATTTGTACATAAAGTTTGCTATCAAAAGTACCTTTCTTGAACCCTTTTTGATTTAGGTATCCATCAAGATGAGAATAACATGCTCTCAGAACCTACTTGAGACCCTATAGAGCCTTCTTTAACCTGCAAATGTAGTCTTCTTTTTCTGATAGTAGAAAACCTTCTGGTTGTTCGATGTAAACTTCTTCTACTAATTTTCCATTTATAAATGTTGACTTAACATAGATTTGGTAGACTTTGATTTTTCTTGAACATGCATAGGCGAGAAATAGTCAGATGGCTTCCATTCTGGAAATTGGTGGAAATGTTTCGTCGAAATAAATTCCTTCCACTTGTGCATAGCCTTTGCAAACCAATCTTTCTTTGTTTCTGGTAACCTGTCCATCTTCATTGGCATTGTTCTTGAACACCCATTTAGTCCCAATGATATTTTTATCTTTTGGTCATGGAAATAATTACCAGGTGTTATTCTTCTTGATTTGATCCAATTCTCCATTCATAGCTGCTACCCAATGTTCATTTTGGTTGGCTTTCTCAAGACTATTAAGCTCAAAGGTTGCTAGAAAATCAATGTGCGCTTGTTGTGATGAATGAAGTTGTTGACCTTTATTTATGTCACCAATGATTTGATTTGATGGATGGTTCTTTTGAATCCATTATTTTGTTCTCTTTGGAGGAGCTTGTTGTTGTTGTTCTGGTATATCTTGATGATTATTATTTACTTCTTCCTGGTTGATAATTGCTTCTTGTTCAAGAATTTTCTCTGTGTCTTTTTCAGCCTCTGTCTCAAGTTTCAAAGATTCTAGATCCTCACCATTATTCATTAGAAAACCATCTTCGTCAATTGTAACATTTATGCTCTCTGCTATCTGTTTTCTTATATATTATAGAATTTATAGGCCTTTCTTTTGCATGAGTAACCAACAAAGATAACTTCGTCAACACGTGATTCAAACTTACCCAAATTTTATTCTTCTCTTTTGATATAACATTTGCTTCCAAATATTATGAAATATTTTACATTAGCCGATTTTCCTTTCCATAATTCATATAGGGTCTTCTTGCAATTATTTCTGAGAAGACTTTGGTTGATAATGAAGACTGTCGTATCAATTGCTTGAACCCAGAATTTTTCATCCAATTTTGAGTCCTTCAACATTGCTCTACCCATTTCTTGTATGGTTATATTCTTTCTTTCAGCAACTCCATTTTTCTGAGGTGTTTGTGATGTTGAAAAATATATTTTTATTCCATTTTCGTCAGAGTAATGCTGAAATAATTTGGAAGTAAATTCTCCACCATTATCTGATCTTAGACACTTTATTTTCAACTAAGTCTCATTTTTGAGCAACTCCTTGTAGATCTTAAAGCACTCAAATGCTTAAGATTTTTTCTTTAGGAAAATGGCGGCTGTCATCCTAGTATACTCATCTATCATTAACATGAAATATAATTCTCCATCTAAGCCTTTTGTTCTCACAGGACCACATAGATCAGTATGGATCAATTCCAATGGATGTGATGCAAAGTGTTATTTTTTTTTTAAATTCAACTTTTGTCTGCTTGCCGTACCGACATGCCTCACATAGTGTGTTGGAAGGTTTTGAGATTTTCAACATTTCTCGTACTGCTTCCTTTTTTCTTATCCTGACAAACTTTTCAAAGTTTATGTGACCCATTCGTTTGTGCAATAACCATCTTTAATCTTATTTAGCTAGTAGACATGCTTTAGTTGCTTCATCCATAACATATATGTCATTTGGAGCTCGACTTGATGTAGCCACAATTTTACCATACCTGCATTTCCTGATTTCACATTTTGTGGAGTTGAATAGTCTTATGTGTCCTTGATCACACATTTGTCCAACACTGAGAAAATTTTCATTCATGTTTTGAACCAATAGAACATTCTTGGCTAGAACATATATGCTTCTGAGAGTGACGGTACCTAATCCTATAACATTTGAAGATCCATCATTTCCAAAGGATACGGTTCCATCCTTCTTCTCCTTCAGAGACAATTTTTTTCTATCTCCAGTCGTATGCATTGAGCAACCACTGTCAACATACCACACATCTTTTTTGTTTTGAGCCTTGAGATCAAGAGCACAATTATCGATCTTATTCCTCTTCCATGTTCGTTCGTTCTGTGGCTTCGAAGATTCTTCTAAAGTATTTTCAAGTCTATAGTCTTTGGCTATGTGTCTAAATTTTTGAAATTTGTAACATTCCATATTATTTCCTAAATGTTCAAATATATTGTTGTTTCATTGAGCGTTGGGAGGTTCATATTTGATAGATCTCCTCGAATTTTATTGGTTCCTAGGGTATGTGCGACATTCTATATCTTTATGACCAAATTTTCCACATGAATAACAATAGCCATGAAAAATATGTTGGCACCTAGATGGAAATATTCATTGGGGAATTGTCTTCCAAGGCTGTACTTGCAAATCTTGTCCAATGAAATCTACATGCATGGCAAATATCATAGGTTCATTGTATTTTGTTGTAGAATGTCTTGTTTCTTCTTCTTTGTAATTGCAGATTAACTGTGGATAAAATTTATTAGCACGTAAAGCACGTTTAATACTGTTAGGATATTTCGACACATATGAAATAGTTAAGAATAACTTAGTCTAGTGTAGAGTTAGGTAAAGTGTGTTTCTTTACCATTTACATTTGTACCTTGTAATCCAACGGTCATGATTTGTAGTGATCCGATGGTTATCTCTCTCCTCTGTATTAACGACACTTGATCCATGGCTTAACACCCAATTGGTCCATGAACTCTATTTAAAGAGCATGGAGGCTCATTTTTAGGTTAACCGTTTATGAGAGAAACATATGTAACTTTTCTTTTATATTAATAAATTCCCTGAAGTGGCCGCGTTGGCTCAGGGCATGGACTATTTCCATCTTTGAGGTTTTAACCACGTGATTATACTAGTGTACTGATTTGTAATTTGTTTGTGAGCAGTGACCTTTGGTTCTTGATCTACAGAACTTACCCTGTAGATTCCTTCAAGGTATCAGAGCTATTTTGAGGGCCGCATCCATTGTTGATCCAAATCCAAAGCCGGTTCGATTGCATGTGACTTTCGTTTTGTAGATCTACTATTTCTGAACTTTTTCGGGCCTGGAGAACTGCTATGTTGTGTCCATAGCGTCTATTACAGTGAGGAACACCTTTCATTTCATGCGAAAAGGGTTCCGGTTGCCCAAGTTATTTCAGTTTAGATCTGAAGGCATAAAGTATCTGTTTTGCAGTTATATTTGTTCATTGTTCTGCTTATTTCGGTTCCCTCTGTTTATTTCAGTTTTAGGTTTTATTTATTTGCGGATCTATACCATCTTCTCTACGTATTCTCTTTGCTCTGCGCTTTGTGCAATCTCGACAAATTAGAAACATGAAGAATTTTTTTTACTATGTATGCTCTTTCCCCGTGTCTTTGAGTGATCTCGGGAAATCAGAAATAGTAAAAAAAATAGATAGTTGCCAGAAAGGCTAACCGAAAAACTAAGATTCTGCCATAAGGCTTGCATTTCTTTGTTTTCTCGATTTTATGTGCAGTTGACAGCCAAACAGCTTAAAGAGAGTTTTTTTTTCTTCCAAATTTGTTTGGAAATCACAGTAATGCTCTTGCTTCAGCTGCGGACTGCGTTAGTTCGGAATCGGTCTAAGTATTGGTCCACTAACACGACTCTCTTCTCTTCACTAGTGCGTTATAACATTAACGCGCTCTCTGCATTGATCCAGTGCATTATAACGCTTCCTATGCTCTTGAACAAAGCGTTAGTAATGCTAAGGATCCTCCAAAATAGAGCATTAATACAACAAACTAATGCTCCTATTGACTCGTGTTTTCAAAAGGGCATAACTTCTTCATTCGGAAGCCGTTTCTCGAGCTTTTTTTTTAAAAACGGCCTATGTTTTCAAGATCTTTCCATTGGAGCAGTTAGTTTCACCTTTTCTCAGCTTCATTTTTAAAAAATGGAAAGTGCATGTCCGATAATTCTTAACAGCACCAATTATTTCCAATGGCTACCTCACATGGTAGATATACTTAGAAGTAAAGGGCTTTATAGAATAGCCACAGGGCTAGAAACTAAACCTTCTGATGATGATAAAGTTTCTAAATGGGAAAATAAACAAGATCAAGCACGGGGGTTGATAGGAATGTCCATTGCTCAAGATCTTCGATTTCATATCCTTGACATTGACACCCCTCATGAAGCCCTGCACAAGCTAAATACTATATTTGGAATTCAAAATCAAATCAGGGCCCATCAGCTTGAAAATGAGTTGCTTACTTTGGACCCCAATAATTTCTCCTTTATTGAAGATTTTTTGTCCAAATTCAAGACCCTCAGAGTTCTTTTAGAAGGTTGTAAGGTCAAACAGGAAGATGGTAGCCTCATCTATTGCATTCTTACTAAGCTTGGCCCTGCATACTCTATATTTTTTTCTGTCTTCCATTCCACTAGAGAAGCCATCATTTCTTCAGGAACCACCTACAAGAATCCCTCTTTTGATGCTTTTTGTGATTATTTGATAAGAGAAAAAGAAAAACTTTTACACCTTGGTATTATCACTGTTGGAAATGATTCTAAGAAAGCCTTAGCAGCCCAACAACAACCATATCGAAAGAATCCCAAGAAGTAGTATCCTAAAAAATATGGTCCTAAACCAAACAAGGGCCCTAAGAAATTTCAGCCGCAAACTGAAAAATCAAATGACCAAAATAATAAGGAAAATCAAAACAAAGGGAAGAAGACAGAGAGACATTGCAAATTTTGCAACCGGGATGGCCATATAGAGTCCAAATGTTTTAAGAAGATGGAAGCCTTAGAAGCAGCAATGAAGAAGCACAACATCAATTTGGAGCACTCTTCACCTTCATCTTCAGGCATGGCACTTTCTTCTTGTGGTTGCCAAGCATCAAGATCTGGTTATGCATTAAATGTATCTTCTTCTTCTCCTTCTCATGAGTGGCTCATTGATTCTGGAGCTTCTTACCACATGGCTAAAAATAAATCCATTTTTTCTTCTTTAAATGATTGTAGCACCAAACATATTTATGTTGGTGATGATAGATCTCGTAGTGTTGTAGGATCTGGAACCATTCATCTAGATAATTGTTAGTTTAATGATGTACTATGTGTTCCTACCTGGTCATGCAACCTTCTATCTGTTTATCAGATAACTCATTCAGGTGAAAGGAAAATAGTAGAATTCTCACCTCATGATGTTGTAATCAAGGACCTAAAGTATCATAAACATATTTTAGCTACTTGCATTACTGATGATTCCACAAGGTTGTATAAGTTTGACAATTTTGGGTCATCATCTCTTCCCTCTGTTTTTGTTGCTCATAATGATGATGTGAGAAAACTTTGGCATGAGCAATGTGGTCACTTTAACTATCGCTCTCTGCAAACTCTATGTAAGGAAAATATGGTGACGGGCCTTCCTATGGTATCTTGCTGGGATGGTGTTTGCTCCGGATGTGTACTCGGAAAACATCATCGGGATATTTTTGACAAACGTGCCTCTTGGCACGCTTCAGCCCCTTTGCAGCTTGTGCACAGTGATTTATGTGGTCCACTTCCTGTTGTTTCTTTCTCTGGTTGCAAGTATTTCTTAACTTTCATTGATGATTTTTCCAGATGCACTTGGGTATATTTCCTAAAACTCAAGAGTGAATTTTTTAACATGTTCTTGGCCTTTAAGGCCTTTATTGAGAAACAATTTGGACATCAAATTCTTAAGTTAAGATCAGACAATGGCAGAGAATATGTTAACAAAAAATATATCAACTTCTGCACTGAGCATGGAATTAAATTGCAACATACTGTTCCATATACTCCACAACAAAATGGTGTAGCTGAAAGGAAGAATCACACCTTAAAAGAAATGGCTAATTGTATGCTTCAATCTAAAGGACTTGGTCTCAATTTTTGGGCATAAGTCATTAACTGTGCAAATTACATAGTAAATCACACTCCTACTAAGGTTTTAAAGAATATAACTCCGAAAGAGGCTTGAAGCTCAATCAAACCATATGTAAGTCACTTTCATGTTTTTGGGTCCATATTCCAGATGCGAAACATAAAGCCTTAGAACCTAAGAGTGAAAAATGTATTTTTGTTGGATATTTTGAATATGTCAAAGGATATAGACTTCTTCAACCCAAATCCAAAAATATAATCATTAGAAGAGATGTAAATTTTGATGAAAATATATCGGCCTGCGAGCCTAGTTCGGCGGGCGTGCCACCTTTGGCCTACGAGCCTAATTCGGCATATGTGCCACCTCTCTCTCTCTCTCTTCTATTTTTAATAGCATTCCTTCTAGTTCAGATTATGATAGCGAGGATGAAAATCCTCCTTCAGCTCGTGTAATTGTTCCTTATACTCCACTACTTCCAAGATGGGTCCGCTCTACTCGAGATGCAGCAGGTTCTCTTGGAGGTGACCCTGCCGATCGACGACGTACACGTTCTCAGTTCGGAAGAGCCTCTTCCTTATTGGCTCAAGTTCCAGAAAAAATTGATCCAAAAACCTTTGAAGAAGCCTCTGGTCATCCAGATTGGGATGAAGCTATGAATGAAGAGTATCGTTCCTTATTGTCAAACAATACTTGGGATCTTGTTCCTCTTCCAAAAGGAAGAAAAATTGTCAGATGCATATGGGTTTACAAAACGAAGTTTGGACCAGATGGAAAAGTGGATAGACATAAAGCTCATCTTGTCGCTAAAGGTTTTTCACAAGGTTAAGGCATTGAATATACTGAAACCTTCTCCCACCAAAATGAATTCTATCTGCCTTGTTCTTTCCCTTGCTACCTCCGTTAAATGGGAAGTTTATCAAATGGATGTTAAATCCGCCTTCTTACATGGAGATTTGCATGAAGAAATCTACATGGAACAACCCCCTAGCTTTATCCAAAAAGACTCTAGCCTTGTTTTTTTCCTTAGGAAGACTCTCTATGGTCTCAAACAAGCTCCTCGGGCTTAGTATGCCAAAATGGATAGATTTATCTTAGTTAATGGCTTTTCTAGGTGTCATTCTGACAACACTGTCTACACCAAGAAGGTGGGTAATTCCTTCACCATCCTTGTTCTTTATGTTGATGATCTTATCCTTACTGGTAGTGATCCAAACCATATAAACCATGTGAAGTCTAGCCTCAAAAAGAAGTTTGAAATGATAGACTTAGGACACTTGCATTATTTCCTTGGTATTCAAGTCTTGCAATCCAAGGAAGGCATTACCCTCTCTCAGTCCAAGTATGCTTGTGATATTCTACACCACTTTCACATGGAAGATTGTAAGCCTACCCCTTCTCCCTTTCAGTGTGGAGTCAAGCTTTCAGTCAACTGTACTACCCCTGAAGTTGATGCTACCTTATACCATCAACTTGTTGGTAAACTTTTGTATCTAACCCATACCCGTCCTGACCTTTCCTTTGCCATTGGTCTTGTCGCTCGATTTATGCACCAACCTCATGAAAGTCATTGGAAAGCAGCTAAAAGAATACTTCGATATATTTGAGGTACAGTTCAGTTCGGGATTCATTACAGTGCAGGGGCATCTCCATTGTTGATTGGTTTCACTGATCCTGATTGGGCTGGTGACCCTGATGATCGAAAGTCTACTGCAGGATATGTATTCAATCTTGGTTCAGGACCTATTACTTGGTCTTGTAAGAAACAAAGTGCCATCTCTCTTTCTTCAGCAGAAGCAGAGTATCGTGGTGCAGTTGAAGCCAGCAAGGAAGCCATGTGGCTTCGTTAGATTCTGTTTGAATTTGGTTTTCATCAGTAGCATCCAACTACACTCTTGTGTGATAATCAGAGTGCCATTCATCTATGTAAAGATCCAGTTTAGCATCAGCGTATGAAACACATTGAACTCCACATACACTTCATCATAAAGCTCATTCATGATCATGTTCTTGAAGTGCAGTATTGTCCAACCAATGATCAAGTAGCTGATATCTTTACAAAGGCTCTTAAAGAAGTGAAGTTTACCAAACTTCGATCCATGATTGGAGTTTAGTAAAGTTGTCATTAAGGGGCGGATAGGCTCTAATGCCTCCTTCCTTCTCCTATTGTGTCACTTTTGTAAATCCTTCAATCCTATCCCAATTTGTTCTTAAGGGGGGATGTTAGGATATTTCAACACATAGGAAATAGGCTCCTTTTGTGTCACCTTTGTAAATCCTTCAATCCTATCCAAAGTTGTTCTTAAGGGGGGATGTTAGGATATTTCGACACATAGGAAATAGTGAAGAATAACTTAGTCTAGTGTAGAGTTAGGTAAAGTGTGTTTCTTTACCATGTACATTTGTAACTTATAATCCGACAATCACGATTTGTAGTGATCCGATGGTTATCTCTCTCCTCGATATTAACGACACTTGATCTGTGGCTTAACACCCAATTGGTCCATGAAATCTATTTAAAGAGCATGGAGGGTCATTTTTAGGTTAACCGTTTATGAGAGAAACACATGTAACTTTTATTTTATATTAATAAATTCCCTGGAGTGGCCGTGTTGGCTCAGGGTGTGGATTGTTTCCCTCTTTGAGGGTTTTAACCACGTGATTATACTGGTGTAATGATTTGTGATCTGTTTGTGAGCGGTGACCTTTGGTTCTTGATCTACGGAACTTACCCTATAGATTCCTACAAATACTAATATGAGTTTTAAAAGCATTAACCATAGTGATTAGGGGTATAACCCCGCATTTAACTTATAATACACACATTTAATACTCTGCCTGCGCCGTGGTTATATGACTTGGTCTCATGGGAGGGGGCTAGCCTACGAGGCTGGTCCCCTCCATTCCCGCCATTGGAGAACCCTTTGACATCAAATATTTGTGGCATGCATGTTCTATTAATACCTTCGGTAATGGGTCAATGGTATTGCAACATATTATGGTGGGTGAGGTTGCAGGGTCAAGCCCGACCTCTGCCCAACCCTGTATATAAATTTGGAACCAAATTTTAATACACCCCAACCTTGCATTTAAAATAATGCACCACATATAAAACAACTTTGGTTTAAATTATCCCAATACATAAGGCTTTAAACCATAGTTTCGGAATTAGGTTTAAAAAAAAATGTGCCCATGTAAACCTTGGCATACTTATTAAAATTAGAACTATGGTAAATTCGAATCATATATATAGTTCCACTTTGGGCTTGGTTAAAAAAAATTAGCATGCCACCATAATAATTAATCTGAACTTTTTATTGTTGCCAACGGTCTTTGCAATACAAACTTTCGAAAATTCAACCACCATGTTAAATGGAATTTGAACCTTTGATTTGGAGAGGGTCCACTAGAGGGGGCATGTGGCAGCCCCTAGCTGCACCACGTGTCATCCTCTGGTTGGGTTTTCCATCCATAAAAAAAAATCCAAATTCAACCTTAGGATCCAAAAATTTAAAAATCTTCACCTTCTGTTACATAGTAATTTGTCACCGTCCCTGCCATTTCCCATCCCGCACATTGGAGGGCTCATTCCGTCACCTATGAGCAGAGACAAGACTTGAAAATACTTTCATGAAATCCCTCTGAATATGAGCTTTCATTGCCCTGAAGACATCTCTTTGCAAAAAACCCTAAAAACACCTCTTTTTGCATTGGCGAGGGCAACCAGTTCCGTACCTGTGCCAATGGAGGAAATCCTTCAAAGAGGGCACGCCAATTGGCGCTCTGTCCCAGAGTCGCACTCACGCCAGCCAATTTAAGGAGTGTTTTTTAAAAATAAATGGCGGAATTTTCGTCCTAACAAATTCCTGGACTGCTATCTATCTTGAGTTGGGAGGTTTGGCTACGGATTTCCATAGAGAGGAAGTGGTTTTCCACCTCTCATGGAAGCTTCCTTGATGATAGGGCCAATCCCATGGTTACAGGGATCCCAAATCCCCTTCCTCCATCTATAAAAGCTTGCTCATCTCCATTGCAAGCTAGTCTTCAAGTTCCCAAATTTCCCAAGAGCCTTATGCTGCAAGAGCCTTGATTATTCCCCTAAGGCCAAATTCAAGCAAGGAGACTATTGTCGAGATTCGAAGAGAGAGGTTTGTCCCATCCTCAACAGGATTTTTGAGACGTGTTCTGCTGGCGACCCTCCGAAGGAGAATTCAGCGTCAGAACTTGGTTGTAATTTTCCTTTGATTGATTCATAATAAACGACTATTAGTTATGGTTCCACTCTTGTTGTTGTTTATAATGATGAGTTATGTCCTTTCTGACTGACATATAGTTGCATCTACTGGATTTTACGCTTGCATTTGTTTTGTTTCTCGCATGTGCAGGTTTCCATCACGAAGATCGTGGGGATCGTGATCTGCCAGGGCTAAGGAACGGGAGCGCTACCTCTTCTACAAGCAACAGCGTTGGATCCCAGGTAAGCCTTCATCGCTAGTTGGTTTATTTGCAATTACGAACCTACACTGTAGCGTGAATGATTGTTGCTAGACCCGGTCTGGGCTAGTAGGGATCACCTCTATCGGCAGAGGGGATTTACCTCCACAACAAATTGGCAACTCCGCCGGGGATCGTTAGCTTGTTTTCGTTCGTTTTATAAGCTACAGACGGAGCCTGAAGTTGGCAAGATAGCATTTGAAACGCTTTTACTCTGCAATTGCGAAGTAGATCAAATCTGCTTCAGTCGATCTCCGGTTTAGTTTGTAAACTGAACACTTGGAGCATTGTCTTATCTTTTCGGTCAATTCTTGATTCTTCTTGCTTGATCATCTCTTTTGGGCTGGTTCTTTCTGTGAATTTGGGTTTTTGAAAACTTCAAACATCACTGGTCTGATCTTGGATTGCTTATTTTTTATTTTGGCATAGAAAACTTGACTGGCGCATTTTTTAGCGTGATAGTCGTGCCAATTGGCGCTAGTTGTCAATGTATTACCTGCGCCAATTCTGATATGGCGCTAGTTTCAGCCTGACAATCACGCTAGTTCTGGGGACTGCTAGGGTTTGCTTGTTTTTGAGCTTTCTGAGCCTAATCTCTGATTTTGGTTTCATTTTTTCGACTGCTTGAGTGTTTTGGAGCCTTGATTGACTGACTGTTACCTTCGTCCTTTGGTTGTTTGCCCATTTCCATTGATTTTGCATTCTAGCCCTAGGTCATCTAGGTGCTATTGTGTGTCGAGCCTTCCTTGGGAGTCTGTGGTTTCTATCGGTTCAATCAACCTTGTGATTGCTTCTTTGCATTCGTTTGGTGCTTTTCTATTGTCTCATCGCGTTGTTTGAGTGATTGTTCCCTTTTCCATTCAAATTCCGCCTTGTCTCGTTTGGGCCTAGATTACACGGCTCATTTGGAGTCTTTGGGATTCTTTTTGTTTTGAGGGACTTTTGGTCGATTTGAGGTCTGATTGCGATGGCTATTGAGTGAAATTTGTTTGTTTTTTCTCTCTTATCATCATTTCTCGAATCGCTTTTGCATTAGTTTTCATTTTTTAGCGCACTTTGCTCTGAAATATTGAAAATATATATTAAAAAAATCTCTTTTGCTTTTCATTAGTTAATGTGAATTAGATCTTTTCGATGTTATTAGTGATTGGTAACCTTGAACGAAAAGCTTTTTAGTTTTCATTAGCTGTATTAGAGACATCATTGGTTGTTTTCTGTTCATTTCGTTATTGTGTGAAAATCTTTCAACTCTCTAATAAATAGCTTTCATTGAATGAAATGATATATTGTGGCATATAGAGTGCATTTAGGAGATTTTGAGACATTACATTCGCTAGGGCCTGAAAACTGAAACGTAATTGAAGATAAACTTTAAAATTTACTCAATTTACACTATGGCAACATTGAAATCTAACGAAACACATTTAGTGGTCTAGGCTAGAGACGTGTTCCGGCGTCTTAAAACCTAGTAGTTGTTGTTCGCCTCTTGGCTTTAGACAGCGCTAGTACGGACTTGTGCTCCTCGTACCGTCGCGTATATAAAGGGAGACCCCACTAGGTTTCAATCCTTTATCCATAGGAAGCCGAGTCTGCCGCCCTATACCCGTGATACACCGGACACAGCATTCGGGGAGATTTCCTGCACGTACGTTAAGTCCTTGGTTGATTTCTCTTTCATTTTGAAACCAACGTGTATATTGCAGTTCACGGTTATTTGGTACACCCTTTGCCTAGTATTCCCAAGTAGTCATTTGATTTTTTCTGACTCTTTAAATTTTAAAGGATCACCAAGCGCTTGTCCTTTCACGCTTGCTTCCAAATTGAAAGAGATAGAGTCACCTTTTCAACCGTTTCTCGACTCTTAAAACATGAAACGGTGAAGTTTCTAAAGTTTCAATGTGGTAAAATAAAATGCCCGCGATCACACGCCTTGTTAGATTTTGCTTGTTGGCCATTTGATTGTGTGCCTTGGTTCTTTTTCAGCTCGTGTGTGGTTTTGACTCGTTGAAGGCAACATTTCCAGAGTTCACCAACGAAGGAATCCCCTCTGATGGGAATCCTAGTCATTTTCCTCCTTTTGGAAATGTTGGTGCTCCTTACATGGAAACATTGTCCCTTCCTGGGTTAACTGTTGGGTTGCCTGTTTGGTTGTTCTCAACCTCTGTAGTCCCGAATGTCTCAGCTTCTGTTCAATCAGTTCCTCCTCCTGAACGACATCATGTTGATTCTAAGGTGGACCTCTCCCCTTCTTCGCCTGTTTCTGTGTCCCCCTCTTCTACTTCGCCTGGTGAAAGTCTAGATTCGAGTAACTAGGTGGCTAAGAAGAAGAAGAAGAAGACAAAGAAGAAGAAGTCCGATAAAAGAGAGACTAAGAGTGCAGCTACTACTACTAAAACACCTCCTCTTGATGAGCCTCCCAACCCTCTGCGAAAAGTCAAGTTCCCTTGCATGTTGTGCACAGGAGACCATCTTCTTCGAGATTTCCTTGGCATTCACAAGGTGCTCGAAGTATGGTCCAACGGGTGCCCATCGTCGCCTTTGGCTTCTGGGAGTCAGGTTGGGGGCACGTCTTCAACTGGTACTAGTAAGGATCCTAAGAAATAAGGTAAGCTCACCAATCCCTGTAAGTTGTGTGAAGGGCACCATACCATTCACCTTTGTCCATATATGGATGAAGCCAAAAGAGTCTTGGACAACGCAACCATTTCTACAGCATGCCTCCCGACTGGTTATCAACGGCTTTCTTTGAGTCCGCCACCAACTGATCCTCCGATTGGTCAAGAGTCATCCTTGGTCGATCTCTCTCCCTCAGAAATTCATATTCACGAATCCATCCTTGACCAACCATTGGTCATGGGAATGGTTGAGCTAGCTCTGTCTACAGTGCACCAGGTATTTTCTGTTGAGAGTGCATATCACACCCCCCATGTCCTTCTGGTTTCTTCAGATTCTTCAGACTTGGAGAAAGATTCTCCTGTTCCCGTACTTCAAGAAGAAGCTTCTTCACCTCCCGTGATGGAGGCCCCGGAGGATACCCCTCCCACCTTCGAGATGGAGGTCATGGAGGATGCTCCTTCTTCTTCCGTAACATCAGGGGAAGAACTTCACAGTTCGATGGTAGCCCCTCCGAGTAGTTTGGTCGCTTCATTTGATTGGAATCGATTCGCGGGATACCGCCTTCTGTCTTATGTGCCTTTCGAGACCACAGTACAGGCTTTTGGTCTGGTCGTACCCAACACCATTGTAGATGAAGGTGCCTCTGTTAGTGTTCTATCCTCAACTACCTAGCAAGCTTTCGGTTCACCGCCACTTGTGCCTGTTACACAGAATCTGTTGACATTCAACAAAAGGACTAGTCTACCGTTAGGGGTCCTTCCACAGTTACCTATTACTTTGGGAGGTAAAACTGTCCATATGGATGTGATGGTTGTTCCAGGCCCCTTGGATTTCAATCTACACTTGGGGCGCGATAACACCTATGCCATGGGAGCTCTTGTCTCCTCCCTCTTTCGCGTGATGTGTTTTCCAAACGAAGGATGGATCATGACCATTGATCAACTTTCGTTCTTTGGTCCTGATGTGGCAGCTGGCCTGCCATCATCCCTTCCTGGTTTTTATCCACCCGTTGTATCTGCCCCACCGCAGGTCAACTATGTGGCTACCTACCCTGTGCCTGTACTTAGTGATAATGCCGTCGTGCATAGTGTGCTGGGGACATTGGGTCTCGACTTCCAGGATGTTTTCTTTCCATCAGGAGCGGAACTCTTGGAAGGCATGACTTCTTGTTCATTATGATGAGGTCGGTCGGAGCATAGTTCCTTTTCCTATGTCAAGCTCCTTTAAAAATGAAATAAGGTTCCCGGAGCATAGTTCGTTGTCATGCGTCAAGCTCCTTAAAAATGAAACAAGGACTTTCGGAGCACAGTTCCTCTTCTTATTTCAAGCTCCTAAAACAATGAAATAAGTCATTACGAGGACAATTCTTTTAAGTGTGTCAACCTCGTTAAAATAATGAAACACGAGCCTATTCAATTCGAGTAGATTTAGATCAATCTCTTGTGTGTTGAACCTTCACTCCATTTCCTATGGACTGAAGCTTGGGGGGCATGTACCTCGAATTGAGACACCATGCTGGGGGGCATACCCGTCTTTCTCAAGCATAGTTTGTGTTTTAGGCTTGCATAAAAATAAAACTCATTTCCAAGCATAGTTTGCATAAAAATGAAATGTGTGATTAAATACATTGTGTGAACTTTTTCATTGGGTCGTTTGTTATGCAACTGATACATTAGATAACATTGTATTTGATATTTGCATGACATATAAAAACATCATCACATGTGAAGAGATCCATCTATATATATATATATCTATATATATATATATATATATCGAAATGTTTACATAGTGTGCATTACATAAATAAAAAATATACATGTTCATCTTAATACATCCAGAGACGACATGTCTCTCAAAAAATATGCATAAAATAAAGCCCTAGGTGTCTAATCTGCGTGGTGCTCATGATAACAAGTCACATCACGCACTAAGCGTCTCAGAAGATGGTGGAGGCGACTAGGCACTCCCACTGTATGTCTCTAGTATGCTAGTGGGACATCTGCCAGCCGGGCGTAGTCCGGAATCCCCCGGGCGATCCCCTCAAGGTTCTGGACCAACTCTCCTCCCTCCGCACCCTCTGCCTGAGGGTCAGCTGTGGGATGAGTTATTCGTGAAATAGGAGACATACCGGCAGGTCTCTCTGGGCCGACATCTGCATATTCATAAAACTACTGTCAGAACGGACATGTATTAACAAAAAATCATAAAATATAAAAATAAAAAAAGACGATCTTACCCAACTCCTCGTCCCAGTCATCTCCCTCCGGGAGTGGAAGATCTGGATCACCAGTGAAATCGGTCCCTGCATATGGCCAGTCTTCGACTACAATCAACTGACGCCGTAGCCACCTAAAAAACTCCAGCCTCTAGGACATCTGTTGGCCCCCTCCTGCTCTGGGCATCAGTGCTGCCCAACGAGCCATTCTCGGCTCTCGTGGTACCGGCTCAGCTACTATGGCCCCTTGGCCCTAGAAGATTGGTAATCGTTCTAGAATGAACGATACCAAGATAGAACCGTAGCCAAACTGTTTAAGTTTGGCTTGCTTGCATTTTGTCAGTTGCCTCTTCATGTTGACTGTCACTGCGGTGGCCCAATCAAATAGTGTAGGACTCATACACTCTGAGGCTAGTATGAGCTGGGCCTTGGTCACCTCATGTGGAGCTTGTGATCCTGCAACTCGTGTGATGGTGTGTAGCATTGCTCTGAGTGCTATATCCTCGACAGTGTGAATGTCTACCTTTCTGCTTCCTGATCTGGTTCATGCTCTTGGGCACACCCTCACCATTACCTGCTCCATCTTTTCACCAGATGGTCTGCTCCCTATCAATATGGGCACTGGACCTCTGCGCGACAGTTCGGTTATGAAGTATACGTCAGAAACCTCCAGTTCTAATACTTGATCCCACAGCTTGAACACTTGTTCATTTTCATCCCAAATACTGATCAGGTATTGTAGGAGCTCAGGTTGAGCTCGTAAGAAAGGTGTCAGGAAGAAATTTTTAAGCCCATAGATCTTGAGAGCATTCATACAAGTTTCGTTCTCCATGGCTAGTTCGTCCTCTTCCCCATGCTCCCTCTCTTTCCATTCGATCACCATTGTACTCGGTTTCCTGCATCAACATGGTCAAAAACCCTTGATTAGATCTCTGTTATGCTTGGAAATCCATTTGAATCACTCACAAATTGGAATTTTGAAACGGAAAACCGCGCTACGCCATTGGCGCGGCTGTTTTCTTAACAGTCGCGACAGTTGGCGCGGGACCTTGTATCAAAAAGGCCATTGGCACAGGTCCATGCCCGATACCCACGCCAATGGGTGGAGCCCTAAAATTTAAAAAATCTTCCACAGAAATCTAATGAGCAATGGAAAACTATAAAAAAATGGATTAAAATGGAGTACAGGGAAGCGCCTCTTACCTGGAATGAACGGAAATCTGAATGGTAGCCCGGATCTGTCGCAATCGCCGTCAGAAATTTGCACACCAAAACGGACCACTTTTTCTCTCCGATGAGGTAAATAGTAAAAGTAACTTTGTTTTTTACCATTTGAGACTATTTATAACTTTTTGAAATCTCGTTAGGTTTTAAAAGTCATTTTTTATTAATATTTTGATATATTTTGTCGAAAATGGATTTTACACTTGCCTCTGTGTGTAGCAACAGGGTTCTACGCGACTTCAACGGTGAAACGAGTTGTATTTTATACTTTTTCAGACTCGGTAAAAACACGAAAAAGTCATTTTTGGAGTCATCTTTTCAGCTCTTTTCTAACTCTCTAAACATGAAAAGATTGTCGAGGCCCTTGTCGTTTCGATCTCGTTAAAATGGCTGCGAAACGACATCTACCCAGTATACGTTTACCCCTTTTTCGGGCTGGGATAGATTATTTATGAAAAAGGAATACCCTAGCCTATCGCGACTAGGAGGTTTTCTCAGACATAGTTTTCTACCTTTTCGGATCTGAGGAACTATTTACGAAAGGGCACTTGGGTTACTTTTATTTGTCTTTTCAAACTCTCTAAACATGAAAAGACACCGAGTTCTTCCTTTGTCAGACTCGTTAAACCCTGATGACATCGGATTCAGTCGAAATGATGATATTCGAGTTCCTCCTTCCTAGGGCTCGTTAAATGTGCCCAGATGGATCCATCCCGAAGGACAGACTATATTACAAAACATATGCTATCTATTCAAACTTGACATAAAATAATTGGGGTAATCGCCAGAAATGGTGGGGAAAAAATGGAACCAGCATCATTGTCGTGTCGGCAGTATGTCGCTCTTGAACATGGCACTTGTCTGCATTCGTGTTGGGTTGGGGACATCTCATCTCATTTTTCACTTGCCTCCGTGGGTTTGGGTAATCCATTTTGACCTCTCATATGCTCTTTGCCTCGTCACTATGTGGCAACTGGCCCGCCATCATCCCTTCCCGGTTTTTATCCACCTATTGTATTTGCCCCACCGCAGGTCAACTATGTGGCTACCTACCCTGTGCCTGTACTCAGTGATAATGCCGTCGTGCATAGTGTGTTGGGGGCATTGGGTCCCGACTTCCAGGATGTTTTCCTTCCATCAGGAGTGGAACTCTTGGAAGGCATGACTTCTTGTTCATTATGATGAGGTCGGTCGGAGCATAGTTCCTTTTCCTGTGTCAAGCTCCTTTAAAAATGAAATCAGGTTTCTGAATATGAGCTTTCATTGCCCTGAAGACATCTCTTTGCAAAAAACCCTAAAAACACCTCTTTTTGCATTGGCGCGGGTAGCCAGTTCAGTACCCGCGCCAATGGAGGAAATCCTTCAAAGAGGGCGCGCCAATTGGTGCTCTGTCCCAGAGTCGCACTCGTGCCATCCAATTTAAGGAGTGTTTTTTAAAAATAAATCGCGGAAGTTTCATCCTAACAAATTCCTGGACTGCTATCTATCTTGAGTTGGGAGGTTTGGCTACGAATTTCCATAGAGAGGAAGTGGTTTGCCACCTCTAATGGAAGCTTCCTTGATGATAGGGCCAATCCCATGGTTATAGGGATCCCAACTCCCCTTCCTCCATCTATAAAAGCTTGCTCATCTCCATTGCAAGCTAGTCTTCAAGTTCCCAAAATTCCCAAGAGCCTTATGCTGCAAGAGCCTTGATTATTCCCCTAAGGCCAAATTCAAGCAAGGAGACTATTGTCGAGATTCGAAGAGAGAGGTTTGTCCCATCCTTGACAGGCTTTTCGAGATGTGTTCTGCTGGCGACCCTCCGAAGGAGAATTCAGCGTCAGAACTTGGTTGTAATTTTTCTTTGATTGATTCATAATAAACGACTATTGGTTATGGTTCCACTCTTGTTGTTGTTTATAATGATGAGTTATGTCCTTCTCGAGACCGATATATAGTTGCATCTACTGGATTTTACGCTTGCGTTTGTTTTGTTTCTCACATGTGCAGGTGTCCATCACGGAGATCGTGGGGATCGTGATCTACCAGGGCTAAGGAACGGGAGCGCTACCTCTTCTACAAGAAACAGTGTTGGATCCCAGGTAAGCCTTCATCGCTAGTTGATTTATTTGCAATTAGGAACCTGCATTGTAGCATGAATGGTTGTTGCTAGACCCGGTCTGGGCTAGTAGGGATCGCCTCTGTCCACAGAGGGGATTTACCTCCACAGTAAAAAGATTGCCGAGGCCCTTGTCATTTTGATCTCGTTAGAATGGCTGCGAAACGACATCTACCTAGTATACGTTTACCCCTTTTTCGGGCTGGGATAGATTATTTACGAAAAGGGAATACCCTATCCTATCACGACTAGGAGGTTTTCTATTACAGTTTTCACTTTCTGAGCCGAGGAACTATTTACTTAAAAAAGGGACTGCGTGAGTTACTTTTCTCTCCGTCTTTTCAAACTCTCTAAATATGAAAAGACGCCGGAAGTTTCGGCTTTCTCGACTCAAGAACCCCATGACATCGGATCTGCCCGTTAATGACGCTACTCGAGTCTTCTCCTTCCTGTGGCTCGTTAAATGTACTTAGATGGATCCGTCCAAGGACTACCTTTATGTCATGCCATGCTATCCCCCCTTCCAAGCTTGTTATCAAAAATAATTGGGGTACCGCTTTAAAATGGTGGGGAAAAAATGGAACCAACATCATCGGCTTCTAAGTTCGGTAGATGTCGCTCTTTGAACATGGCACTCGGTTCATCTGTCAGTTGGGGACATCTCATCTCATTTTTCACTTGCCTCCGTGGGTTTGGGTAATCCCTTTTGACCTCTCATCTGCTCTTTGCCTCGTCACTATGACCTTTGATCTTTTGATGTCAAATACTGCCAAGTCTACTGTCGTGTCATTCATATGTTCAAGAGAAGTTAACCTCTGCAAGTACCAACCTTCCTTTGATTCTCATCTGATCATGATTCACAAAAACACTATGTTCCTCGGTCTCGCATCGATGATGTGGGAAACACTATGGCTCACCTTCGATCAAGGTCACTTCCTGTCGACCTCAGCTCATTATCCAGGAAGCTGATCTAGAGACTCCCTTCTAGTACCTTGGAGCCTGCATGCCTCAATGGCAGGTTCTTCGCATTCGATGCGAGGTTTTCATCATTGACCTCTGATTGAGTGATTCTACGGGTGTTCGACGCCAGCTCATTGATTCACATGCTGTAGATTGTACCTATGGTACCTTGAGGACCATTGTCATTATTGGTGGTACCTCTCGCGTTTGTTAACAGCTTTCATCATTGGCTGCTAATCAGACGATGTTCTTGCATGTTCGACTTCAACTCCCTTATTCACATGCTTGAACTTGTACTGTGTTCGGATTGAGATGGAGCGCAAGACCCTAGATTGTGTCTGTTGTATTCCAGGTTGTGATTTTGTGGATTATTATGATTATTTACATGACTCACTTACTGGATGGCTGTGACCATACTTGAGTCTATTTATCGATCCTCATTGGATGGCTGCGTCCATGCCTTGGATCTGGATTATTGTATACTTTGTTATGGATGGCTGCACCCATACCACATATATATCATGTATTTGAGACATCAATTGTACTTATTCACGCAGGTTTTCCGACGGCGGAGTTTTCAATCGGACACGTTCTCGTAAAGCATTTCACCCCTCTCTCTCGTTCGGGCCTCATACTTTAGGGGGCATCTGTTACATAGTAATTTGTCACCGTCCCTACCATTTCCCATCCCTCACATTGGAGGGCTCTTTCCATGACCTGTGAGAAGAGGCAAGACTTGAAAATACTTTCATGACATCCCTCTGAATATGAGCTTTCATTGCCCTGAAGACATCTCTTTGCAAAAAACCCTAAAAACACCTCTTTTTGCATTGACGCGGGCAGCCAGTTCCATACCCGCGCCAATGGAGGAAATCCTTCAAAGAGGGCGTTCCAATTGGCGCTCTCTCCCAGAGTCGCACTCGCGCCAGCCAAGTTAAGGAGTGTTTTTAAAAAATAAATGGTGGAAGTTTCGTCTTAACAAATTCCTAGACTGCTATCTATCTTGAGTTGGGAGGTTTGGCTACGGATTTCCATAGAGAGGAAGTGGTTTTCCACCTCTCATGGAAGCTTCCTTAATGATAGGGCCAATCCCATGGTTATAGGGATCCCAACTACCCTTCCTCCATCTATAAAAGCTTGACAAGATTTTTGAGACGTGTTCTGTTGGCGACCCTCCGAAGGAGAATTCAGCGTCAGAACTTGGTTGTAATTTTCCTTTGATTGATTCATAATAAACGACTATTGTTTATGGTTCCACTCTTGTTGTTGTTTATAATGATGAGTTATGTCCTTTCTGACTAACATATAGTTGCATCTACTGGATTTTACGCTTGCGTTTGTTTTGTTTCTCGCATGTGCAGGTGTCCATCACGGAGATCGTGGGGATCGTGATCTGCTAGGGCTAAGGAACGGGAGCGCTACCTCTTCTACAAGCAACAGCGTTGGATCCCAGGTAAGCCTTCATCGCTAGTTGGTTTATTTGCAATTAGGAACCTGCACTATAGCGTGAATGATTGTTGCTAGACCCAGTCTGGGCTAGTAGGGATCGCCTCTATCCACAGAGGGGATTTACCTCCACAACACCTTCAAACATTGACTGGCGAATACTGTGGTGACACTTGTCATGGTGTCATTGGCTCGGAGGGCCTATGACCATGGTTGACCTCTATTTACTCCTCTGACCCCTTTTTTTTTTAAATTTGTCTGTTCTAAATGGTGGTTAGCGGGCTCTAACTTCCCCATACAGACTCTGTTTTGAGTGAAACGAATTGCGCCAGATTCCTCGCGAAGGGCCAGATCCAGTCATTCTTGTTTGGTGAAATTTTGAGCACTTTCAAGTTTTGGGGGTTTTTTTCCCCTAATCTAGATTTTGATCACTCCTTCCCATTGACATGCTTTTGGACCTACAAAAGAGGGTTATCTCATGAGAGTTGAATATTATTATGTTTCCTAAGTTCTGTCATCTCTATTCTACTTGGAAAAATTGCCATGACAACCACTTTGGTTCACTGAAATTCCTTTCCTTGCAAATGGCTTAGCTCTTCAACCAATGTTCTCCTTTTGTTGTTGATCTAATCCAACACTTGTTGGCTGCTTGTTAACTGATATAACACTTTTTTTTACCAAATCGATCCCTTGGTGCTTGGAAAACTAACTGATGGCCTTGCCACTGAGAATCATGTTCCTCCTTTGCACAAACATGCATTCGATGCAAGCTTCTCCTTGGAAACCACTTTTTGAAGTTAATCCCATATGAGAAAACTACAACAATGAGTTCCAACATCAGTAATAATAAGAAAGTAAATGACCATTCTTTTACCTCCACAGTTCCAAATTCCTCATCTGGAATAATGTATTCACCATCTCCTTCTCTTCTCGGCGTCAAAACATAAAATGGTCTACAATGGGTGCAAAATTTTTGACTGAAAATTCCTTGACATATTGTCCCTCTTTCCATCATCCTCCAGTTCGACATGCTGCTCATGCCATGGATTTGAGAATGAAGGCTAAACATGAGTCTCTTTCTCAAGTGTGGACCTTCCCAAATTCCTGCGGCATCTTGTCACAAACACAACCATCATTTTGAAAAACATATCATGCAAGAAATATAACTTGACGACATATCATTTTGCTCCTTAAAAGCAAAAAAATTCACATCATGTGAACATCGCTATGTACTCTTATATATTAGTGTAAAAAATCATCGACCAAACACAAGTTGACACTCATGCATCTTTAATCAATCGATCAACACAAGTCGACACTCATGCATGTGCAAATGATCAACACTCTCAAGTTGACATAAATACATGATTAACAAAGTAATCAATCCCACACAAGGTGATCAGTCATGCATGTTCATATACACAAAATCTCATGCATGTATAAATTCTTCAAATCTCTCACAAGTAAAATCATAAGTACAAGAACCCCATTCATATGTACATGTACTTAAAGAGCTGAAATGCTAAATCGTGCTACAACAAAGTGAGTCAACATAACTCCAGTTTCAAACACCTTGTTGGCATAAACATGCAACATGCTTTCAACTGAAAAGAATTGCATTCAAACATAAAAAGACAAGAAAAGCCTTAATTTGATAATAAATCTAACCATCTCTTACCAAACCATTTCAATGGCACTTCTTTCAGTTGCACATCTGTTAAAATTGGACAACTAGGTCCAAACTCCATGTTGTGATGCTCAGATTAAGATACTGATATTTTTGTTGGATTCCTCTTTCGGAGAGGTGTAAGATTCATATAAAATTTATCTTAATCCGATGAGCAGAACATTTGTTTTGAATTTATTATTTATATAATAAATTAGATGTGCAGGTCGGCCTTAAAGTTTTACACCCCTGTAGATGTGTCACACACCTCAATGATGTATATAAATACAGTGAAACTTGGAGAGCATTTTCACACCAACTCATCACACATCTTCTTCTCTTCTCTGATTTAGTACGAGCTCCTTGGAGGACGATTTCAGCTCACACGTGGGAGGAAGGACGAATCTGTACAGCCAAGAGGAAGGACGAAATTGCTGCAGCTAGGGTTTCCAAGGAAGTTTGACCAGCGTTGACTTTGGTCAACGCATGGTCCAAAAGGGCTGAAATTTGTTGGAGACTTCGATTTTAGGAGGTCGTACACATTGGCACAAAAATCGAGGTCAAAAGGTTGACCGAACTTGGAGATGCGTTGACTTTTATGTTGCTGCCTTGCGTTCACTTTTCTGGACATCGTTGACTTTTTTGGAGTTGACTTGTGTTGACTCAGTGATTGATTTGAGGATTGTTGTGACACATTCTGGGTTGGCTGATCAAGGAGACTTTGCTGGTTGAAGCATCCTGTTGACCGCCGTAATGCACCATCACATTCCTCTGTTTTTGGTTTGTCTTCTATAGATCCACTGATATGTTCTATCAGCATTTTACTTAACTGTTTGGGTGATTGCTGTAATAAAAGTAAAGTTGCATCAAGCATAGAACATCTACAAAAATTTACATGGTATCGGAGCTGAGGTGAAGACAAGCCCTACCTTTAGCAATCATCATCGGAGAAAATGGGTTCCACAAGTTATGAATTCAAGGAGAATGACAAGCTGACTGAAAGGGATGACTTCCATGCTTGGAAGATGATATTAGATCTCAAATTGGAAGACCATGATCTCATGGACCATGTACTGGGTAAGATACAAGAACCTCCATCCAATGCTACTGCTGCTGCTAAAAACAAGTATAAGAAGGGGGAGATCAAAGCAAAGCTGATGATCAGGGAATCCATTCATAAAAGCCTGGTGGCCTACATCTCTGAGTTGGGCACATCCAAAGAGATGTATGATAAATTGATTCTTATGTTCAAGGTAAACAATGTAAACCAAGTGTTATTCCTCAAGAATAAATTGAAGAATCTGAAGAAGGGCCGGGATGAGTCTATTCAAACATACTTTCTGAAATTGACCGAGATCAGGAATAATCTGCTGGCTATTGGGGAGATAATAGCCGATCGTGAGATGGTACTCACCGCACTTGGAGGACTCCCATATGAATGGCATGTATTCAACACTACCATTCTCAATAATAGTACAATTCCTAACTTTGACGAGCTATTGTCCAGATGCATGCAAGAGGAGACAAGAATGAAGGAATATGAAAATGACAGAAATGTTGCCTATGCTGCCCATTCTAGAAAGAAGAACTCTGGTGGTCCTAAGAACAAAGGAAAGAAGGGAAAGTGTTTCTCTTGTCATAGGCCTGGTCACTATGCCAGAGAATGTCCTTTCAAGAAGGATTCTCCCGATAGTGACAACAACAACAACAACCGGAGGAATGGAAATCAAAGAAACATCAGATCCAAAGGAAAGAGGGAGGCTCCCTCTGATGAAAACAATCAACCTTTCAAAAGGTCTAGAAACTCCAGGTATGAGGAATCTAATGCTGTTGACAAAAGAGATGAACACATTCTTGTATCTGCTCTCTCTGCTGCATCTCCGCCCGACACTTTGGATGTCTGGCTGATAGATAGTGGTGCCTCAAGACACATCACTGGGTTCAATGAAGCACTCTCTAACATGGTTGAAAAGGATACCAATCTGGAAATTATTCTTGGAGATAATGCCACATATCTCGTGAGAGGGACTGGGACTGTGACTCTCCACTTGTCTCAAGGACAAGTCCTACATTTGCAAGATGTACTCTATGTACCAAAATTGAAGAAGAACCTTGTGTCTATATCAGCAATTGAAGACAAAGGCTTCAATGTGGCATTCATTGAAGGAAAGGTACGCATGTGGAAGAAGAATCTCAAGGAAGCTATCGTGATTGGTTTTAGAGTTGGAACACTCTACCAGGTCGAAGGAAGTCCTCTAGGAGCTATGACATGTGATACTATCCGACAAACTGAACTATGGCACCGAAAGGTTTTGACACCTTCATTACAAGGCCCTTCCCGAAGCAAGGAAGGTGGTGACAGGGATGCCCGATTTTGGAAATAATCATGAAGGTGTATGTAAGGGTTGTGCCGAAGGAAAACACAAAGGGGACCTCTCCCCCACTAGCATTTGATGTCTTGCATTGATACATTCTGATATGTCTGGTATGCTGCTCGTGACATCCTTGACAGGATGTTCCTTTTATGAGACAAACATGTTCAGGAACGTTTGCAGAGGAGCTAGCATCAAGAGGGAGACCACAATGTGTGTGGACTACTGTGAAATCTCTCAGGCCTATAGAGTTTATGTGCTTGATCAAAGGAAAGTTGTAGATCTTCCGAGATCTGAGGAAAATCATGAAGCAAGACCTGGAAATCAAGATGCTGAGGGACATGCTGCCCTGAGGGGGACATTCTGGGAAAGTTAGAAGCCGTGCAGATACCCAGGGCATCTAGCTACCATGAGTACTATTGTACAATCAGAACTTGGATCTTTTGAGGAAGCCGTAAAGCATCAAGGATGCTATGCACGAAGAATATGAGTCTGATGTCTGGGATGTGGTTCCAAGACCGAAGGACAAATCAGTTGTCACCACGAAATGGCTCTACAAGATCAAGCATGGATTTGATGGAAGTGCTGAAAAGTTCAAGGCAAGATTTGTTGCCCAAGGCTTCTCTCAAAAGGAAGAGGTGTATGTAGAACAACCTCTAGGGCTTGAAGTCCAGGATCGGGACACCCATGTCTGCAGTTTGAAGAAAGCTCTCTATGGGCTGAAGCAAGCACCCAGAGCTTGGTACGAGAGGATAGATAGCTACTTGATGAAGCTGGGCTTCACTCGAAGTAATGCTGATCCGAACCTTTACTTCAAGGTTGTCCAGGGGAAGCCCCTCATTCTGGTGATGTATGTGGACGATCTCTCTCTGACAGGTGCTGACCCTCTCAGTGTAAGAGGGAGCTCGATACTGAGTTCGAGATGAAGGACCTAGGACTAATGCACTACTTCCTAGGCCTAGAGGTCTAGCAGAGACCTGGCGAGATTTTCCTTTTTCAAGGAAAATACATTATGAAGCTTCTGGTATGGTGGACTGTAAGTCCGTACTGATGGAACTCAACTTTAAGAAGTTGAGTGGCAGCGCTGCTGGGCCCGTGTTAGAAAATCTTACTGAGTATCGTCAACTCGTGGGGGGGCCCTGATGTTCTTAGGAAACATCCGTCCGGACATATGTTGTGCAGTGAAAACTTTGAGTCAACACATGGTTGATCATAACATTCACTAGGTTGGTGCCTAGAAACTCTTGAGATATCTCTGAGGCATGATAGACCATGGGTTGAGATACACTTCCGGGAGTGTGTCACTCCATGGATATACTGATGTCGATTGGGCTGGCAGTGTGGTGGATCGCAAGAGCACATTTGGATGCTACTTCACATGTAGATCTGCTTCGGGCAGGAAACTGAAGTCGGTAGCTTTGAGCACCGCTGAGGCCGAATACATTGTAACATGTATGGCCTGTTGTGAAGTCACTTGGTTGCGAAAACTCTTTAGTGAGTTGTTCGAGCATGTGCTAGATGCCACCGTTATCCTTTGTGATAACTAGAGGGGGATTCGTTTGTCATAGAATCCCGTGTTCCACTAACTATCCAAGCATGTTGATGGCTAGTACCACTATCCGGGATATGGTACAGCGAGGCGCCATAAGGCTCGATCATATAGGAACTGATGAGCAGGTCGCGGATATTCTCACTATGCCCTCGGGGAAGGTCATGTTCCTAACCTTCCGTGAGAATCTTGGTATCGTGGAACGACCCTATGACGTGGGTCCTGTTGGACGATGAGCTCTGGGAGCTCTGGGGGGGCTTTGGGGAGAGCTTCTCGGAGCTATGGGCAACGACAAGGCTAGGCTTGCCAAACCTTGTTGGTGTGCTTGGACCCCACCGTTGTGATTTTGAGTTGGTTCACCTCTCATTATCAGTGCCCCGTATGCATCCTACCCATTGAGTTAAGGGCTCATGGGAAGTACCTCTCATTTGGCCAATGAGATGGGAAAGGCTAGAGACTAGTAGCAAAGACTGATGAACGCATCAGAATTTGCCGTACTCTCTATCTAGGATGGCACGGTCCAACCACTTGATCTGGGATCAAGTATAGTGAGGTTTTGGACCTCCGCCTGACTTCGGGTCAGATGAACCAACTTCGGGTTGGTTGGAGACTCTTTGTGAGTCTGATAGAGGTCTCGGACCTCTGGGCTGAATCTGTCAGCCGGGGGATGATGTTTTTGTGACTAACCCACTTCTGTTCTGAAATAAAGAGGCCAGCAAAGCAAGTTACGGCGGGATGGCGCACGATGTTTGATTGCACTGATGGATGGAGTTCTCCTTAGTTGAGAGGGAGTGTTAAAATTGGACAACTAGGTCCAAACTCCATGTCGTGATGCTCAGATTAAGATACTGATATTTTTGTTGGATTCCTCTTTCAGAGAGGTGTAAGATTCATATAAAATTTATCTTAATCCGATGAGCAGAACATTTATTTTGAATTTATTATTTATAATAAATTATATGTGCAGGTCGGCCTTAAGGTTTTGCACCCCCAGCAGATGTGTTACACACCTCAATGATGTATATAAATACTGTCAAACTTGGAGAGCTTTTTCACACCAACTCATCACACATCTTCTTCTCTTCTCTGATTTAGTACGAGCCCCTTGGAGGACGATTTCAGCTCACACGTGGGAGGAAGGACGAATCTGTATAGCCAAAAGGAAGGACGAAATTACTGCAGCTAGGGTTTCCAAGGAAGATTGACCAGCGTTGACTTTGGTCAACGCATGGTCCAAAAGGGCTGAAATTTGTTGGAGACTTCGATTTTAGGAGGCCGTACACATTGGCACAAAAACCGAGGTCAAAAGGTTGACCGAACTTGGAGCTGCGTTGACTTTTCTGGACATCGTTGAATTTTCTGGAGTTGACTTGTGTTGACTCGGTGACTGATTTGAGGATTGTTGTGACACATTCTGGGTTGGCTGATTAAGGAGACTTTGTTGGTTGAAGCATCCTGTTGACCGCCGTAATGCACCATCACATTCTTCTATTTCTGGTTTGTCTTCTATAGATCCAATGATATGTTCTATCAGCATTTTACTTAACTGTTTGGGTGATTGCTGTAATAAAAGTAAAGTTGCATCAAGCATAGAACATCTACAAAAATTAACAACATCATCATGCAAATAATCCTGACCCACATTGATTATGGAATTCGCTTTTCCATTCTTGTCAATCTCTCTTTCCACCTTCTTCAATTGTCGCGGATGACTCTCTGGATATAAATTCCAACACTTGTCTACAATATGAACTTGCTTATGGCAATGAGTGCAAAACAATCACAACTTCTTTTCAACATGGTTTTCTTTGTCTAATGGACCTTTGGCTTGCTACCTCCTTTGTTTTATAAGTTCCCTATGCATGGATATCTTCTTCCAACACCTAAGTTGAAACATTATGGTTATTCAAACCACAGAAGGAACATGCAAACTTTCTCCAAGCCTTATGTTAGAATTTTCCATGTTTATCATAATAAAAGGCAACTTGATTAAAAGAAAATTTATACCTTGAACATTCACCTTTGTCACCTTCTTCAGGAGGTGAATTTGATGAGGTAGTGACTCTCTTTGGAATACCATCAATGCATTCAATTAATTTAGAGCTTTCAACATCCTCTTTTTTTCCATTCTTATTAGCTGCATGTTTATCAACATCTTCTTGCAAAGTGGGTGTAAAAATTTTTCATTCCTCACGAACACAATATTCACAAGATTGAGGTAATGAACATGAAATGAAAGTCCTTCTTGGAACACCTTCATGTGCCTCTTTGGCTTTGGAGAATTCTCCATCATGTTGTCCATAACCAAGACCCAAATACTTTGGCCTTTCCTCAACAACAATTGGTACAACAATGCCTTGTGCATGTTTTCATAATCATTTACCTTCATATCCCATTTTCATCAATAATTTGGACCCTATTATTTTATTGTGTCCTTCAAAATCACCTACACATTCATCTTGAGAATAAATAGAAGACAAAATTGATTTGAATACCTATTTTTCATGCACATACTTGGTTAAGGTTTCCTTGGCATCATGGAGTTGAGTTTCCATCTCATGCATCTTTTCAAGGGTTTCATTTGAAATATCGACCTGAGTCTCCATCTCATTCATCTTTTCAAGAAGCTCTTGCTTCCCCTCCTTCATGGCAATAAACGTCTCTTGAAGTATAATGATCTCCCTCTTATCTTCACACATCTCTTGCACCATATCATTCATGATATAGAGCTTCTACAACATCTCTTTATCAAAGAATTTTGCTAAAGAATATTGACTAGAAATAGTGCTTAATGAAGCTTCCATCACACTTGCAATGCATACAAAGCTTCTTTGCTATGATTTGAGAACTGATTCCTCAATTTGACTTTCTCCTTACACACATAAACTTGCACACGATTAAATTCTCCTTGTAAAAAGTCAAAACCAACAACTAATTCTTGTAGTTATCCTTGGCTAAAATGAGCTAAAATTTGCTCTGATTCCAACTTGATCTAAATATGGGAAAACTAGTTTTGTTGTGCTAACTCTCTCATCAGTATTAAAAATGTGTCTTTAGGATCATCTCAAGTTAACCAATTGTGAATGGGTTTATGTGTCTTTGATGATAAAACTATGAGTTAATTAGATGTTAAAAACTCATGTACAACAAATAAAATGAATATAAATAACACACAACATACACATAATACAGTCATTGATAACAGAGTTGATCCTTCCCGGGCTACATCTCCATGGACCTGCTTCAACCAGGGAAAATTTTAATGATAGAAAATTATCTTGAAGTTTAAAACATTAGCGAATCTCACTAGTCCCTAATATGAAAATTATAAAATGTTTATTGATGTATTTGTAAAATCATTCAAATATAAAATGATTTTATATATACTCTATATATAATATTGGCTATTTTTATGGTAAAATAATTTTATATTCTAAAATTTGGGTGAATCATTTTTATAAAAAATGGAAATTGGCGAATATTTTTTTTGGAAAAATCATTGAAAATTACCCCACTTGCGAATATTAGCCACTAAAATTCTCCATGGCTTCAACTAGTTAGGCTCTGTTGGGATTAAAAGTCAAATGTCTGATTACATGCACCTTCAGTGTTCCAATGGCTTTGCAAACTGCTCCATTGGCTTCAAAATACTCAAAAACCTCAAAAATAATTATTCAATCTCTGAATTTGGTTTCTAGTTGATCTAGGCTTGACCTCTCATCCTGGTGTCCCTAAGCTTGTTTAATATTAAAAGTGTAAAAAACACTTATAGAAGTGATCCAACGCCTCTTCAACCTATTCCATTGTGTTCATAGCATCAAAAATTTCTAAAAATGACTCTTCTTGAGCCAAAATTGGTCTTCAGCTCATTTGGGCATGGCCTTCCCTCCTGGTGGCCGTAGGCTTCTATTTTCTTCGAGGTGACAAAAAACCTTTTAGAATTGCTCCTCTACCTCTTCTCCCTATACCAATGGCTTTAGAGCATGCCAATATGCTAGGAATGACTCTTCCTGAGCCAAAATTGGTCGAAAATTGCTCTAGATAGTCTTCATTTAATTTTTCCTAGTAGACTGCCTCTAAAACTGGAGAAGCTTCAGTTAAGGGCGCCAAATATGTAGGTCGCTTTGAATTTAGGAAACTACCGAAAAATCCATCGTTTTAAACTCGAGTTTAATTAATTGTAATTGTGGATTAACTGTGGATAAACTTGATTAGTGTATAAAGCATGTTTAATACTAATATGAGTTTTGAAAGAACTAACCGTAGTGATTAGGGTATAAACCTGCATTTAACCTTTAATCCACAGATTTAATACTCGACTCGCACCAAGGTTACGTGACTTGGTCTCATGGGATGGGGTTAGCCCATAGGGCTAGCCCCCTCCATTCCCGCCGTCAGAGAACCCTTTGACATCAAATATTTGTGGCTTGCATGGTCTATTAAGACCTTTGGTAATGGATCAACAGTATTGGTGGAGATTTTGGTGGGGGAGGTCGCAAGGTTGAGCGCTGACGTCTTCCTAACCCTGTATGTAACTTTGAACCAAATTCTAATACACCCGAACCTTGGCATTTAAAACAATGCGCCACATATAAATGAAATTTGGTTTAAATTATCCCAATACATAAGGCTTTAAACCGTAGTTTCAGACTTAGGTTTAAAAAATTAAATATGCGCCCATGTAAACCATGTCATAGTTATTAACCTTCGGACTATTGTAAATTTGAACCATATATATAGTTCCACTTTGGCCTTGGTTAATAAAAATTAACATGCCACCATAATAATTAATTTGAACTTTGTATTGTTGCCAACGGTCTTTGCAATGCGGACATTGGAAAAATTAACCACCATGTTAAATGAAATTCAAACCTTAGAGTTGGAGAGGGTCCATTAGATGGGCACGTGATGACCCCTGGGTGCACCATGTGTTAGCCTCTGGTTGGCCTGTCCATCCATTAATATATGTATATATATATATATATATATATATATATATATATATAAAAATAAATAAATAAATAAAAAAATTGAATTCAACCTTAGGAGCCAAAACTTTAAAAAAATTCACCTTCGAACCTTGACCGACAAATACTATGGTGACTCTTTTCATAGTGTCATTAGCTCGGAGGACCTTTGACCATGGTTGAACTCTATTGACTCCTTTGACCCCTTTTTTCTTGAAAATTTTCATGTTTATAACGACGGCCAACAGGCTCTAACTTCCCCATACAGACTCTATTTTGAGTGAAATTAATTGCGTCAAGTTCCTGGAAATAGGCCAGATACAGTAGTTCTGGTTTGGTGCAATTTTTAAAACTTTGATTTTTTGGAAATTTTTTGTCCCTAATCCATATTCTGATCATCCGAATAGAATATCAACCAATTTTTTACTTACCTTTCTTATAATTTATGACCAAATAATTTTTTTGTAGAAATTCCGTCCACCTGAAATGCCTTGAATGTTGTAGTTTTGTTTGTGACTGCAAGTATTGTAATGGTTGATGATCTATATGTATTAGAATTTCCTTTCCTATTAAGTAATGAATCTATTTCTTAACACATTGCACTAATCCATACAACGCTTTATCATATGTGGGATAATTAACAAAAACTTTAGAAAATGTGTTAGAGTGATAAAAGATTGGCTTACGCTACTGCATCAAAACTACTCACACGGCATAACCACTTGCATTAGTCTCTATCTCAAATTACTACTGCAAGTATGGGAATGCTAACGTTGGTGTTTTTTTAATATTTTATTTTAATGTATCAAAGTATTTCTACTGCTTACCTCCCCACTAGAAGACCTATTTCACATTATTTAAAGCATGTAAAGGATATGTAATAAGCAAAAATTTAGCAATAAATTTCATCAAATATTAGAATTCTCCAAATAAGCTTTGAACATTTGTTGCTGATGTAGGATTGAGTCATTTTTCAATCACTTCAACCTTATAGTGATCTATTTTCAATTCACGACCCCCTAATATGTAACCCAAGTATACTAATGATGTATTTTCAAATTCACACTCTGAGAATTTCACATACAAGTCCTTTTTTAAAGTATCAAATACTTGAGTGACATCCTTGACATGCTCATCCCAAGTTCTACTAACTACCTTAATATCATCAAAGTATAAAATCACAACACCATCAATGAATGTTTAAAATATGTTTTTCATCACACACATAAAAGTTGTTGGGGTATTGCAAAACTCAAAAGGAATCACTAACCATTCAAACAAACATTGATTTCTTTTGAAAGCGGTTTTCCAAACATCACCTTCTACAATCCGAATCTAATGATAACCACTTTGCAAGTCTACCTTATCAAAGTAAACTACATATTTTAGTTGATATAAAAAATCATCGATATGAGGAGTAGGGTATTGATTCATTACCATGATCTTATTTAGTGCACAAAATTCCACACACATTAGACTCCATGTACCATCCTTCTTTAGTATAATCAGAATAGGAGATTGATGTGGAGAGGAAATAATCCTTATGACTCCCTTTTAAAGAAATTCTTAAAGTTACTTCTTGATCTATGCATTCTCAATCGTGGACATCCTATACATACCAACAATAGGAAGAGGTGCACTTTCTTGTAGCTAAATATCATGTTGTGTTTCCCTCTTAGGATACGATACTTCACGTTCCTACAAAATATCATCATAGTTATAAATTATTTTAACTAATTCATCCTTATGATAACGATCATTACCCTTAGAAGCATCAGATTGTTTGATATATTCTGCTTCAATGACAACTAGAAGTACAAGATTATTGCTAGCATTTATGAGCATCTTCATTTTCTTTGCATTAACAAGTGATAAGTTAGCCTTCATTCTATATGCTCTCACAATATACTCAAACCAATATTTGGTGAGGTGATATTTGTTCTCCTCCCTAAATAATTTGGCTTTCCTGTCATATAAATAAGGTATTCCCAAAACAATTGGGAAAATATCAAGAGGAACCACATCTAATTCAATCTCACCAACAAATTTTGCAGTGATCTAAGTTTTGCATGCTTCATCACTTCAAAAAGTTTACTTCCCCACCAAACCAACGTTGTATATTCAAGGAAAAGAGAAGAAAACTAAATTTTTTTCCTCTTATTCAGTAAATTGTTGAATACAACAATAAATTATATATTTTGAATCCGGTTATCTATTATTTATCCATTAAGCTTACCATTATACAATGGGAATTGAACTTAACATCTAGCTTCAACAATGGCCCTCTTTGAAGCATTCTTCTTATGAGGAGATGGAAATGAAGAATTAGATGGAGAAGAAGGATGCGAAGAATGAGGAGGAGAGTAAGGTATTGAAGGAGCAGGAGAAAATAGAGGAAGAGTGGGTTGATCACCCTCGTTATTTACTTGACTATTGCCTTCTCCTTTGTAAATTCCTCTTTCTTTATAGAGATCTCCCACTTTTGACTATAACATATATTGAATGCCTTGAGAAAATCCTACTTGGAATTGAAAGGATTATCTCCTTTTGATGAAGCCATCTATCCTCTTTGAGTGAAGCTCCTTGAACCAACTTCATGATTGTAAGCTTCAACTTCACCATCTCCCTTCTTAATCTTAGACTTGGTAATCATTCACACTCAAAACCAAATCAAACAAGCTCATTTAGCTCTAATATCAAACTTGATCAGGATATTTTATTGCAAGCATATGATTTATTGACTTAAATGTAATGTGAAATAAAAAACTTGACAAAAAGCTATTAAAAATAATATAATAGAAATAAATGACTCCAAATAAGATAAAAGAACACAACAATATTGATAATGAAGTTGACCCAACATGGTACATGGCTTCGAATCCTCTTGTAATGGAGTGGCCTCTTCAAATATGATGCGAAATGAATAAAATTTCATGAAATTCCCACTCTCTAAATTTGGCTCTCTATTTTTTTAACTTTTCAAAAAGCCTCAAAGTACCCTTTGCAAAAATATCTCCTTTCTTAAATCTCCAAAAGGCCACAAAATCTATGTATTACCACACAAATAGTGATAATCACACCTAGGGAAAATTATAGGGACATAAAATTATCTTGAAGTTTAAAAACACTGGTGAATCTCACTAGTCTCTAATAAGAAAACTATAAAAATTTTATTGATATATTTGTAGAATTATTCAAATTTATAATGATTTTACATATTACGTCTATATAATGTTGAATTTTAAGGTAAAATAATTTTATATTGTAAAATTTACGCGAATAATTGTTATAAAAAATGGAAATTGGCGATTTTTTTTTTTTGGAAAGGTCATGGTAAATTAGCCCACCCATGAATATTAGCCACTAAAATTTTCCATGATCACGCTACAAAACTAAAGGGCTTGGCCTTTTCTTACAATTATATCCCCTCTATGGCACAATGGAAAACCTTTTGTATATATAGCGTTGGGGGTCCACAACCTCGAGATTGAGCCCACAGAGGTTGCATCCCTTCGATTATAACCACATAATATAAATAGAACATTGTTCAACCATAGCTCAATGACACTAGGTTACATTAATACAATCCTTTTTGGTTTGTTGTAACATATCCATATTATATACCAAATATAATAATTTTTTTGGTGTATTCCAACAACCCATTTCATTTCCAAATCAATGAATAGCATGTAGGTGTGATGTATTGTTGGTTTAGGATAGGTCGCAAAGCCAAATCCATAGTCTTCCCCCCTTTTTGCAATATGGTTACAATGAAAATTTAAATATGGAATTGTGGCATTAACATAACAAACAAACTTGTGGCTCATTGGTTGAGTCATTGGCTTGTCTTGCGTAGGTCGGGGGTTGAATCCCCAAAGTGCCAATTATTATGCCATCGACCAAAACTAATTTTTTCATTGTGAGGTGACACATGACACCCTTCAATTAGGCCATGAGTCACCACCTTATTCCTCCATCGCTACACATTCAGTTTCTTCCACATAACCCTGCATTTCCCATGTGTCTAGCCCATATATTACCACATCGTGTTGTCCTTACTACCACATGTTACGTCTAGATGGTGTGGCATGTCTTGGTAAGTTTTACCTTTTTCCTAGTGGTCAAAATCTTCAAAACTCCATAACTTCGACATATAAACTTTGTTTGGCATCATTCAAATTATGTTGCAATCACATTGTAGATCTCCTTAACATGGAATTGTTTCCATGAAATGTTTGGGAATTTGATCTTTAGGGCCTTTTTGGATCCTCCTAGATCATGTTTGGTGCTCTTTCTAACTTGATAAGATCTCTAATTTCTTTGGAAAGGTTGGAGAAGTTTTTGAATATCTCAATTAGTTGGTACTAGGTTCTTTATGGGCTATCTTTATCTATTATGTGTGTCGTCTATCAAGGTGTGGCTTCTGCTTTTCCTATAGTTGGGATAGGAAGTATTTTCTGAGGGATTTTTACTCAATATGATGTGGTTAAGAGCTTCCTTGGGAGGGTGCTATGAAAGGAGGGGTTAACCAACTATGCAACCATGAGCTTGGGTAGATTTTCGATAATCCATGAAAAGATATAATGAGTTCACTCTGATGGAAATTCACAACATCATTTCAGACATGGAGGAGGAAGTGTTTTTTGGTCATCATTTCATCCTAAATCAACATGTGGAGATGGAAACTCACAACTAGATTCCTGAAAATAGCAAACGAGACTCCCTAGACTTGCTATAAGCAATGTATTAACCTCCATTGGCATATCAGAACTCTCTTTGGACAGGCTTAGTGGAGCACTCAGAGAATCAAAGAGAACTACTAATGTGAATCGACAAGGTTTTGGAAAAGTAGCATAAATTAGATGAAAAAGTCTCAATTCTCATTAAAAGGCTAGCTAACCTTCCCATGACTCCACTAGAATGCCATGCGAATATTTCTCCTTTCGTTACGATAGTCTCTCCTTCTAGTTTAGATGGTGTATAAATATGAGGTTTGCTATGTTGCTAACATCCATGGGGCTATTTTTTGGGGATATATTAGCACTCTACAAATCATAAGCATCCTAGTTTAGTATGATTTAAATTGTGTCAAGTGTTGTGGATTAATACATTTTGACGTACAATTTTGAGACTTCAAATCTATTATTATGGAAACTTGTCAAAAATGGACATCAAAACAGAAGATGTACTAAAAAAATCAACTTTAAAGGAACCAATAAGATTCAAGATGATGATGTCATTCCTAAGGATAAATATTTTTGGTGGGAAAGGAATAATCTACTAGTTTTTTATTATAGTTTTCACATAACTCTTTATATGTTTGTTCAAATGTAAATGTACAAATTCATTGGATGCAGAATTAAATTCCACATCTAATGAGTATGCACTGTACATACCTTTGACCCACACTGAAAAATATTGAAAATACATGAAAAAGGTGTCTCAAAACACTTTTTTTTTAATGTATTTTCATTTTTTTCAGTGTGGATCTACTCAAAAGTATGCATATTGGGTACTCATTGGATATGGAATTTAATTCCACATCCAACATGTGTGTACACTTGACATTTAAGTAAAACTATAAAATGATAAACCAAAAAGACAATTAAAAAAATAATTTTCTTTCTTTTCCTTCAAACATTCATAACTCTTATTTTATTATTTTTACTCATATTTTATGATTATTTTTAATAGACCCATTGAAAATCTGAAAATTTTACAAATGATATTGGTCTTATTTCTATCTCTTATATATTTTTAAATATTTTTTCCCTTGAAGAGGATGAAGTTTTCATATAAAATGTTGGAATCTTCATGCATAACACACAAGTTTCCGAAATTTCTCAACAACATTATGATACTTCTTGTGAAAACCTACACTCCTTAATTTATTTCATATTTAAAAAAAAATATTAAATTAAATAACATACAAACACCGCCCCTTCGACACAACCCTAACCCTGCCCCTCCGACACAAAGAGATGACGTTGAAAGAGTTTAAACTTCTGATCTCGAAAGAATTTGAACCTTTGATCACACGACCATAACCAAATATCTGCACCTCTATACAACTAAAATATCAACTCATTGTTAAGTCCTCATAACTTCAGTTCAATAATTCACTAAGAACTCGTTCCCTGCTCCATATCCATCCTGTTTCCTTTTGGCCTAAAATATATAGTTACTTTGCTCGAATTCCACGGTTTACAAGGTAGAAACTTTTCTACGCTACAGGCTTGTTGAGAGAAAGTCGTCCGCTTGTCCAATTATGAAGCATGTTGGCCGATCCCACTCACATCAAACCAAGTGTTGTGGTAGTTTTTCCCCTAAATTACTTGGGTGAAAGGGAAAATCGCCCATCTATTCGGCTACGCAAAATTGTATCTTAATGCGTGTAACCTGGATTGCTCCAATCTATATACCCCCGTAGGTTAATTCAATGTATATTGGACACTTGAAATATTACGTTTCCCTCAATGCTAATTTTACTTTTAAAAATGTAAAGTATTTCAAATCTTAGGTCACATTATACAACTTCGATCACTCCACTCTATATAGTCACCTAGATGACTCCACTGTTTATACTCTATAAAGTCTGCTAAATGAATCCATAGTTTATACTCTATAAATTAGACAACATGTAGTTAGCTTCTGTGTGTAGAAAATCTCTAACACAGTGATAATACCATGTAGAAATTATATCAATGGACTCAATCCGATCATTCAATGTACTGAAGCAAGATACTGAACCCTTCTACAATATTTGCGGAATATAAAACACGATCACTCAATCACATGCAAGTAAGAGAAATAAGTAAATCAATACACAACACCAGATATTTCCTAGGGAAATTAACTGCTCAAAACCCCTCTATCTTTATTGTATAATCAACCATGGAATCATGAAACAAAATAATGTATTTGTGCTCACCACAACCTCATACACTCTACCAATTTCTTCACACTGATATACACAAAATGGGACAAACACATAGCCAGTTATCAACCTACCCTCAGCCTACCTTGCTTACGCAATCCATAGAGAATCAAACCCATATTAAATGGGAAATTCAACCTTCCTTGATTGCGCAATTCATCATGGGTTTCCCATGGTTTTATAACTGCACCTCGGCAGTTTTCCTAAAATACAACTAATAGTTTACTAGCCTTGAACCTTTGTCTCAACTGGGTATCCACCAGAATTAGTTTGCATGCAGCTATAAATAGTGAATCATCAGTTACTTGCTAGATCACTACTGGTGAATTAAATCTATTTTAATTCACTTGATCTTCCATTAACTCATCAAACGGTTTGAACTAGTTAAACTTATTTTAACTCAATTATTGTGACTTAACTAATCCCACCCACACTACACTAGTGCTACAACTGCAACTAGGCCCTGTTAATAATAGAATCACTTCACATGCCTATCCTTAGATCCTCAACTTGAAATTCTTGAGGTAATTAAGTCTATCACACTTAGTTAACTATTACAAGTTCTTATGAGACAATATTACAATTTATTTTCCAATTTATTTAATAAATTGGTTGCACACTAATGTATTGCTAGGACCCATTACTATGTGACTTGTGATCCCACACTAGTGTGTCTGTTGCATTTTCTTGTTGAATTTCAACATTGTTTACCCTACTTTGTAAAATAAGTGTCATAAGTGCCTAATTTATTCCATAACATGAATATCTAAGATTTTATCAATGTTCTTAGTGTTATTTAGTGTTGGAAATTGGGTTACGCGCTCTAGTGTTTTTTGAGACATGGCACATGGACTAATTGTCTCTTGGGGATCTAAACTTTAGTTATTGTAGTGGAGACTAACATGTAGCAAGCCATATCAAAGCTATAGGTCTCAGAACTCACCTTGCTAGCACTTGGGGAAGATTATTGGACGAGTTCCAAACTTAACTGGCTAGCACTTGGGGGAGATTGTTGGACATTGGAAAATTGTTTGATATTGGGTTCAACCGTCTCAGCATGTTTTACAGCATAGACTGGCCACATCTAATATCTAGTAGATCCTAACTCTTGCCACTGTAATGAAGACTTACACTTGCTGATTTTAGCCTAACAACAATTGTGATTCCAACCTTTAAGATGCCGTTGAGGTTTCTTTTATAGTAATTTCTCATATAACCTCGGGTGAGGTTTCGTTTCCCGTAATTTCTTAGATAATCGTGTATCTGCGTAGCCTATCTTTCTTTCTCAACTCCTCTTTAATTTCTTCCTTGAACACCACTCTATCACTCTATTTTTAGGTCAGGTGTTTAATTGCTTATGTCACTTGGCGAGCCTTATTTCTCAGTCCATTGGCCCATAAATGGGCCTAGGAAAGAAATGACCACATTAAGATTAAAGCAGTACATCATCCTACGGTGGGCATTTCCTACTTCTAGACATTTATGGATCGATGGACTGGGAAATAAAGCTCCCCATGTCCGTTCACTTTATAAACTGAAATACAGTCAATATGGATGATGTGCGTTGAAAAATAAAAGCCATACGAAAAACCATCGATTCTACCGAGCAAACAAAATGAGGTACAAAGAACCGTCCATTGTCGTGAATAGACCCGATCAATCAAAATGAAGTAGAAAAACTATTTCACTAAGCAGTGGAGATACGCAGAGAAAGCTTCTTATGTAACCCTACAGTCCAAACAGAACACTTACTCTAATACATTCATTACACCTCTATTATACATAAGGGAATCAGAATCAGTTGTGTCGACATTTAATATACAAGAAAATCTATCATAGTCCACTATCGACGAGTTTCCCGAGTAATATAGATCTTTGACTCTTGGGAAAATATAGATCTACAACGCCAATAAAATATTCATCTGCAGCTCTCCACAAAATTTATCTTTTTTCTCTATAACCAGAGTCTCTTCGCTTAAGGAAAAAGCAAACGCCCCGGATCCTAAATTTCTTAAAAGATATATAAAAGTCTGAGTAAGAAATTGTTAAAAACAATTGAATCGAAATTACAGTAACACAATGCTGAAAATTCTGGAATATCAATAAACATTCTATATAAACTAGATAACAAGCACACATCATTATTCTCTTTCATTACAATGCAAACATCATAGTTATTACACTGCAAACATCATATTTCTTTCAATAGCCTCTCGAACGACCGCGGAAAACGATTAGGAATTGTTGCAGAAATGCTAGATATGGGCGTTGACTCATGTGCTAGATGTCCAAAAGGAAATTTGTAGATAGAACTTTTCATTATCTTGATCCTTTCAAAAATTAAATTTTGGATGATTTTGCAGGTGAACTTGACATTTCTTTCCATTATTCTAACGGAAATATAAAAACTTTATAAGGATAAATGCTTCCACCAATTCTAAAGATAAAAAAACAGAAACTGGCAAGATTTCAAAAAGTTTATAGGGTCTAGACAAGTTCTATGAATTAGCTGTAAAATAGAGTCTACCTACAAGATTCTAGATGTCAAATAGAGTCTACTTACTTAGGAGATTTGGCCATGGTAAGATATTGGTCCACCTTGGCACTTCAATCCGACAAAACCTGATACCTACTGAAATAGCGGAAACTCCGCCGGTAAACTATTCAGATCCAGGCCTTCGAGTTTGGGATTTGTACTCGCGTCACGGACAACTTCTTTCTCCTCGACCCGCCCATCTCCAGCCTTCATGGCGGACAACCCGGGCTCGAGGTCGCCGGTTTTCCCATGGTTTGAGAAATCCTCCCACTCGAAAGACGGGCGCCAAGACGCGTTGGACGAAACGGTTTTGACGCATTTTAACGCGGTTTCTTGGCCTTTGAGGTCATTACTAGTCCTGACGCAGTACCTGTGCGTCGCCTTGATTCGTTTCAGCACAGCGAGGAATTCTTCGAAACTGTCGCCGCCTCTGCGCCTGCAGGGTCTCTTCGGAATTGGATTGATGCCGTCGCCCTCCGCCTCCGCCTCCTCTCCATTCCTGGTCCAATATATTGATGATTCCAGTGGGCGCTTCATCGCGGTTTCCGTGAACTCTGCCATCTCCAGTGGCCTCTGGGATTCGATGCCAGAACCTGTGAATCTGACTATGTATCGGGCCTTCAGCTACACCGGCTTAAGGGTTGTGAAAGTATCCTCATCATTCTTCGGGTTCATGAAATGACACCAGAAAGTCCGACTTTTTGGGAGAAGTAAAGGAGTACAACCTGGTCTATGAAACCGGTGATCAAACCCTTCACTATTATCGTTGACACTGGAATAATCGTGACAGGCCCCTTCAGGGACCGGCTATCAATGTTGGAGGTAGCAGAGTAACACGCAAAAAGCTCCCGAATAAATAGCTGACATTGTGCCATCAATATTCTTCCGAAAGGGGCGGGGACAAATCAACTCCCATTAATGACCGTCTTGTTGTCGTTGGCGACAAGCGTGGGACGAAGTGCCGCGTCCTTCCTCCGGATGGCTCTTTATATTTTTCTAAATATTTGCGTCCAATGGTCTATATTGAAATTTGAAATTGGGTTAATGATTGGTTAAGATTTGAGTGGTTTATAGAGGTCGGGAAATAGATTTATCATCAAAAATTTAAAATATAATGTTCAATTTTTATTTATTTTTTAAATATTATAAAATTATAATAATTATTAATATAACATATTGGTCAAATTTTATAGTTTTAAAGCAAATATTTTTCTATATATTATAAAATTATATTTTGAATTATATAACTTTAATTTTTAATCTCAATACCAAATATTCATTTAATATAAATATTTAATTCTAAAATATATTTAAAAATATTATAAAATATTCTATTTTTTTTTATTCATTTCATTCTTCTCTCTTTCAATGTTTTTCATTTTTCATTACTATAATGAAATCTATTTATTTTATTACCTGTATTTGCTTTTTTACCTTGAAAATCATGGAAATTTTGATCCATGTGTTTCATTCCCATAATCAAATAGATTGATTTTATTTCACTTTGTCCCTGCTTGTGTTTCATTCCCGTAATCAAATAGATTGATTTGATTCCACTTTGTCCCTGGGACGCTTTCATTCACCACTCCCCATTTCATGTTTCAGTCCCATCCTTTTAGTTAAGTCCATTTTTTTTAAAGGTTCCTATGTTCAGCGTCAATAACAATTACCAACCCAATCACTTTTACTAGCCACTTTCAGAGCTGCAGCCTCTTGTAGAAGACTGTGGAGTACTGGTTGTTAGCGTTTTTGACGAACAACCCATGATCCCAGAAATAAAAATATGTGCATGATTCCAGAATTTAAAAAATGTTGTGTATTTTTCTTTTTGACATCTTGTTTTTCTTTAAATTTGATGTAATACAAAACCCTAAATCTGATACAATTTTTTCAAATAAAAATCTTGTGATTGACATTTATGAATTAAAACCGGACACTTGTCTCTAAATCTGATATAATTTTTTCAAATAAAAATCTTGTGATTGACATTTATGAATTAAAACCGGACACTTGTCCTTTTCTAGTGTCATAAAAATCTTGTGATTTATATTTATGAATTAAGACCGGACACTAGAAATTTCTAGGTGCAAGAGTGTTTTTCCATGACATGTACTAATGCTAAGTTGCATAGAAGCCCAATGTTGTTGGATACACTAAATAGCTATAACTACAAACATTAACAATCGACCAACTAATGTCTAACTTAAACTTCATATTTATTGTGAGAATAACCATATGTATATAGACAAACTAATGTCTAACTTAAACTTCATATATATTGTGAGAATAACTTTATGTATATTGTCTATCTAGTTAACCTTTCTGTTTAATTCTAATTGCCTTTGGCTTTAGCTTCAATTTTAATTTTAATTTAATTATAATTCCCATTTTGCCCAACCAAATCCTTCATACAACTAAAGAGGCATCCGTGATCGTGTTGGCCATTCAGTATGCTTAGTTTTTGAGCTTGTTAATTAAGTAGGGTTTCCAGAATTTCCGTCTCTGCACAAATAAGAGGAGATTATCGAGAGTAATGTTTCCAGAATTTCCGTCTCTGCACAAATAAGAGGAGAATATCAAGAGTAATGTTTCCAGAATTTCCGTCTCTTCACAAATAATAGGAAATTATCGAAAGCTTATTAGATGCTTAAAGAAGGTAATATGGTGTGATGTTATTAGCTCAGGCTTAATACAACAAACAAGTAGAGGACACAGTGTGGTTAGGAAGATTATTGGGTATGGAATAGTTTTATTTGTTTAAAGATTATAGCTTTTTCATACCAGATGGAATGGAGTTGTAGAGTTAACTGTTTGGAATTTTAGAAAATATTTCATTTTTATCATATTATAAATAAGTATTTTTAGTGAGGGAGTTGGTGAGTCAAGGGAGAAATTGGAGAGAAAATCGTTCCAACAAGATAGAGATTTTATAAAATTTTAAACTTATGTAGAGACTGGAATGAAATCCATTACAGTGTTATTTGTGATTTCCAAACTAAAGTTTACAAGTTGATTTTCAATTGACACTTTTGTAATGAACAAAGAAAAAAAAATGTCATAAACTCAACGAAACAAAAAAAAATTATAAGAAAAAACTATTATTTCATTTTAACATTCAAAATATATATCATAAATTAAACAAACTAAAAAATAATACTACCTAAAAAATAATCTATTTACAAATAATAAAAAAAAGCACTATGTCAACCTATAAATAGATTATTTTCTATAGATATTTTTCCAAAATGTTAACATTTAATTCAAATCTATTTTATAATAGTTAGTTGGATTATGGTTTAAATGAAATTGGAAGTTTGTTATTAGGGCTTCTTGTTATTTCAAACGTTAGATATATTGTTATTTCAAAGATTAGATAGATGTTTGTTAGGGTTTATATATATATATATATATTACATCATTTTGATGTTAAAAAAAATATAAATGATTGATTGACTTAATGGTATAACATTTAATTCAAATCTATTTTATAATAGTTAGTTGGATTATGGTTTAAATGAAATTGGAAGTTTGTTATTAGGGAAGTTTGTTATTAGGGCTTCTTGTTATTTCAAACATTAGATATATTGTTATTTCAAGATTAGATAGATGTTTGTTAAGGTATATATATATATATATATATATATATATATATATATATATATATATATATATATATATTATTTTGATGTTAAAAAATTTATAAATGATTGATTGACTTAATGGTATTGTGGTTATTTCAATATTTTTGTTGAAAGTTTTTTATTTTAAATTTAGGTGGATGAGGATCTATTGACTTTCTTTTTTTTAATTGATTGCTTAGATTGATTATAAAGGGAATATGCTCGAAATATTCTTATGGAGGGTTGTAGTGTGTTACAAAGTTTGTTAGGTTGCATTGACTTTTAATAAATTTAAAAATTAAATTTCATGCCACATTTGAGATTATTCCAATTCTAATAATTTCCTCTATAATAAGTTCTTCATTATTATTTATAACATTCATTTATGTATAGGCAAATTTCATTTAGCAAATTGGTCCATTACTTTTAATAAATTAAAAAAATAGATTTTTCCAAAGTGTCTCTCCACCCACCAATTTCCTAGAGATTTGAGATTATTCCAATTCTAATAAATTCATCCATGATAAGTTCCTCATTATTATTTATAAAATTCATTTATATATAAGAAAAAAATATTTAGAAAAATGGTCCATTTTACAATAATATATGTAATTCTTTTTTTTCTCAAGTTAAATTTGGCCTGTAACCTTTTTATAAATTTGTTTATTGAGACCTTATTCGCTATGTCAACTACATTAATATTTTTAATGTGATTGTACTAGTCTTACAATGTTGAAGTTGAATTAATATTAGGTCAAATCGCCACAAGACACTTAATAACTAGTAATTGCACCACAAGTTGCAAAAGAAACATCACAAGGCAATAACATAGGAAATAGTATCCTAAAAGAAATAAGATGTTGCAAAGAAGTAGCCATTGTGAAGGAATGAAAGGAAAATTTTTCTTCCATGGAAGCACGTCGTGGAGGTTTCAAATATACTGATGATAGGAGTTATCAACCAGAAAGATACAGTTCTTAAACTCGGAAGCCTCTTCTTGATTGAAAACATACTAAACTGATAAGATATAGTTGAAGAGCAATAATTTAAAAACTTCTTGGCACAATTGTTACATAATAATTTGATGCACACCTTATATAGTAGTAAATGTCAACTTGCAACATGTCCAAATAAAACAACTGAAGTAAATACTATCACTTGGTTTTCAATGCATTTATGTAATTAAAACAGAGCTAGGAACTTTTGAAGACTACTTCATTGAAAATTAGAGGCATCTTCATGTTTGGCTTTCCAAGGTGGTCATGAATAACTCTCTGGATCACTTGGATCAACACTGTATTTATTTCACCACTATCTAACAATCTCGAGACAAATTGAGTAAGCAATTTATGAATGGAAACACCTACAGACATGTGAAAAACAACAGTTGGTTTTCAATATCAATTTATTAGATTGATTTCAATGCTTGTAAACTATTATAAACATAAAAACTGAAAGGCTTACTAACCAAATGTTAAAATAACTTGTCATCAACATAAAAATGAAATGATCAGCATATATCATTGCATACATGGTTACAGTTTTTCATGGATAACCATTTTTTCATGGAGTAGGTTGTATGTATCAGCAAGAATAATATTAAATTCTGTTATAAGTAATGCAACTTCTACAAGAAATATTCATAATCCTTAATGATATACTCAAAGTTCTTTCACAATACTAAACAAGTGTCTAAAGAAGCCATCATCACTTCCAAAATCACATATTTAAATATACAAGATGTAAAAATTGAATTTGTTTCATAAATTTTAATAGAATCATGTGCTCAGATCTAAGATATAGTTCTGAAACTCTAAAGCCTCTTCTTGATTGAAAACATACTAAATGGATAAGATATATAGGTGAAGAGAAATAATATATATATATATATATATATATATATATATATATAATTTAAACATAAAAATAAAAATAAAAATTTAATTTATTTGAATCCATGAAATAAATAATTATTAATTTAACAGATAATTATATCTAGAAAAGGCAAGGACCATGTTACAGTGAAATATTAGAGCAATAATGAGCCCTACAAATCATGAGGCCTATGTTGAAGTTAAGCTAAAGACCTTTAAATAAATTGAGTACAACATATTTAGCAATATTCATTTAAAAAAATACAAATACAAATTACTATTTTAAATAAAAATAGTACAAGGAATCACATTAATTACCATGGCCCTCTTGTAGATTCCTCTTATTACTTATGTTTGTAACTTATTCTAAATCACATAGTGTCAATTTTTTAAAACTATAATCTACAAGTCTCACTTTTTATAGCTTTGGTGGAAGGATAGAGTATCTAATTTCCCTTACCCTTTAAGAAGCATCCTTAATTACTGTATCACCGACCTCGACATCCAATCTAGACGTCTTAGGTTATTCTAAATTGATCAAGTGTATATAATTTTTAGGGTGGTGTTCTATGTGCACTAAAATTCCCATGAGGTCCATCACTATGTATGGGGTTAATTGCAACATTGGATATATTCTATGAGTTGTAGTGATTTTTTTCTTGTGGCTACAACTCAGTTTGGTTCTCACCTAGTTATCATGATTCAAAACTTTTTTATCATCTCATATCCTTATATCATTAGATATATTCTCTGAGCTAATGTGATGTTTTGTTTGTCACAATGATTCAAAAATCAATTATTATACCACAATATTGACTTTCTCATTGTCTGTTTTGTTTACGAACCCTTTAAAAAAACCACAAGAACATTTGATTTTACACTGTGATCTCCCTAGCATTGGTGGGGGTTTCAAAAATCGAAGAGTAAATTGAGTGGTTATTGTTAGAAATTGTTGTAAAAGATGGAAAATCTTGATGGTTTGTAGACACAATATGGATTTCATAACATATATCTATTTTTAATTTTTTAGTGTCTCTAGCCACCATGCATCTAATAGGATCCATTTCAACTGAGAGCGTCAATAAATCACTATGCATCTAATAGGATCAATTTCAACTGAGAACGTTAGTACATCACTATGTGAATGACAACTTGTGATATCCCTAGCCATTTTCTTTGATTGTGGATTAAGTTATAAACTAGAATACACTCTCTTCATAAGACTCTATAGTATTTATTGGATGGAAAGAAAGGTTATGATAAAAATTGTACAAAAAAATCCTTAGGGTTGTCTCAAATTACTCTATTATTAATCACATAATGTCAATTTTGTAAAACTATAATCTACAGGACTGAGTGAGTTTTTTCTTTTGTAAGTTTTGTTTGGAATTGAAAAATAAAAAATTTATAAAAGCTAAAATTATGTAGTGAAAAACATTGTTTAAAATTTCAGAATAAAAAGTTGAGTAAGTTTGACATCATATAATTTGAAAAATGTTTATGATTATAAAGTAAAAAAAATGTAAGAATTTTTTAGCTACAATTAGGTAATTAAAGATATGTATATAGTTTTTCTTGAAGGGAAGAAATTTGATATCCATTAACAAAAAAAATCAGAAAGAGTATGTATGTAGTTACAAATTGTTATGCAGTTACAAAATATTACCATTAAGTAATTAAAGGTAAATTTAGTGTTATTTAAGAAATCAAAATTATGAACAGTCATCATTATTGCTCATGATAAATCATGTCTTTTTTGGAAATTAAAAAAAAACAAAAAATTTAAAAAATTTCATTATTAACTTACTTATATATATATATATATATATATATATATATATATATATATATATATAGATATATATAAGTACTAGTTATGAATAATAGAATAGTTGTAACATAGATTATATATAACAAAAAAAATCATGTATTTTTGGAATAATAAAATAGTTGTAACAAAAATAATATAGAACAAGAAAAAATATGTATATTTGGATGTATGAAAATTTAGATGCATTTTATTAAGTAAAATTTTAAAAGAATAATGGTTATAAACATTTAAAAATAATTTTATTAAATAATTAGTTTATATCTATATTATTTATGAGATGAATCAATTCTCTTTTCACTCTAAAAGAGGTTTGCATATCAAGACATTTGATCTCTCTCGACTCTTGGTAGATCAAGAGTTGAGATATATCTAGGCCATCTTAATTTCCCCCTTTAAATAAACTACATTCCATGTGAATACCATGGGTTGTTTTTATAGTTTATTATTATTATTATTTTTTATTGTATTTTGACCTAGTTAAAATGTTCATTACATTATGTCAATATTTTTATTTAACTTACTTTTATTTCTATTTTTGTGTAATTTGACATAGTCAAAATGTTAAGCATGACATTACAACATTTCTATCATACTTTGTTGGAGAGAATCATGACACAAAAAAGTAATATTTAAATATATAAATAGTTATATATATATATATATATATATATATATATATATATATATATATATATATATATATATATATATATATATATTTTTTTTTTTTTTTTTTTTATATTGTGTTTTATCCATGTAATTTAAATTCATTGGTTTGTGTGGAGTTTAATTTTATGATATAAGTTTTATTTAAATTTATCTTTTTCTTAATAACATCTTTTTAACTTAAAAGTCACAAAAACCTAAACACTTATTAAAAAGAAAAAAAAAACTAACATTATAAAAAAACACATATAAATCTATTTACTTGTGGATCTAATGGCCTAATAATTATATAATCCAATTTTAAAATATTTAGAAAAAAATATTTAATTATTTTTTTTCCTTCCATATCTAATTAAGATAAAATTTATATGTTAATTGATTATCTCTCAAAATGAAGATAAAATTAGTAGAAAAAACTAAACTAGAAATGGATAGATATTCTAATGACATTGCTGTTGTGAGAATGTCTGGTTCACTTGATTATCATTTAGTTGGAGAGTTCACCTGGATCACTAGTTGTGCCTCATTGTCATTGTCCCATGAGGTGAAGTCTAGATTTGTCAATTTATTCATTAGAGTTGCTTAGTTCACATTAATCCTGTCAAGTCTATCCATTAATTTCTCCATGGAGATAACAATTTCTCTCTCAGTTTAAGCTATTTAGTAAGAAATTTTCCCATGAGTGTTTTGATGTGCCTATATAAATTGATGGTTTTCATATATGAGGAGGTTCTAGCTCTGGAAGAGTTCCCCACAATTGATATCCAATCCTTAGTCTCTCAGTCAACCTGACTGTTAGGAATATATCATTTATATTGTTTAACTTACTCTTTAACATCAGATATTTCCCTTTGGACTGCTACAAGGGTGATACCCCTATATCGATTCATGGTTGCTTCAGTCATTTCTTAGTCCTAGGTTTGATGGGTAAACAAGTGGATATGGTTATAGGAAGGACAGAGTCGAAGGAATATTCTACTTTTTCCTCACAGTGAAGGAGAGATATTATGTCTAGCCATAGAATAAAAAACCATATAAGGTAACGAATCGATTTTGGAAGAGAAGATAGAAGGGGAGAGGGAGAAATCCTTGCAAAGGTAGGATAGAAGAATGAAATATGAATCGAAGTAAAATTTAGAGAACATGCAACTAGGATAGGTAAACAAAGAGAGTAGAGACAAAGCCATCCCAACATTAAATTAATATGTTAGGAGGGGTGATAGCAAAAAAGGGAAAGAGAAAAAAAGAAAAATAATCATGTCATGGGACAAAAATTAGTCATCCCGGAATGAAGACTCTAAGAAGGGGATGTACAACTGGAAAAATAACTAGTCCATTTCTTGAATTTTGAGCTATAAGTAGGAAAAACTATAGACCAAGATGAGAAAAAAATGAAGCCTAAAATCCTTGAGTCTTCTTCATAGCACGTCAAAGGTGGGAATTCTTCTATGGATTAGTTTCGAACTAACTATTAATGTTATCCATGCATACATCAAAGTTCTCATTGGTGCTCAAACATCAATTTTGTTTCCTATTTAATAGTTGAGCTCCAAGAATAGAAATCCAAAAAAAGCTCCTAGAAATCTATAGATGGTGGATGTTCTTTGCACAAGAGACAATAGAGAGGATTTATAAATTTATAACCATCCATCCTATGTCAAGATAAGAAAATATTCTCTCATAATTTTCCATTATAGTCTCTAAAATTTCCCTGCAAGATGGATGTCAGACAAATCTTCCTTTTCTTGACTCCCAATAAACTCAACCTTGTTATAACCTCCACGCTCCCGCGAGTTAGAAAACATACTTATCCATCTGCGTCGTATGTGCAGGAATGCAAGTTGCCATTTGGAGAACGTCCTTCCACCCTCATTTATGTTGATGGCACTTATATCAAGTTTATAAGGATGCCCCCTTATTTGAGCACCTACCACAGGGAGTGTAATATTGTTCTACAATTTTTTGACATCATTTGTGCTCTGAGCAGCTCTCGTGTATTTTGGTGCCAACCTTTGTCCAATAATTCCTCATTGAACTTTAATACTTCATCATCCAACTCATCTATTAGTTTTTTTCATTTCTTTGACATGCCTCAGAGTAAAGATTATCATTATGGCTAATGAGCCCTTAATTCTCCCTTGGGTTGTAATGAACCTCCATTTATTGGTAAATTTAGTCTGAATTGAGTTAATTTGATGATTTCTTATCCTTAGAATGGTATGTTTGGAATCCCCCTATATTATTCACTTCTCTAAAATAATTTTGTTTATTATGATTAGGCTTTTCTCAAAACCATGAAGTTTTGTTGCATTATTAGTATCAATAACAAGTTCTCCTACATATATGTCATTAATTTTACCATATTCATTTCTAAGGACTCATTCATAATTAGCAAGACCAGAATTAGCCTTGGAGGCTCCGTCAAACTTCATTTTAGGAATTCCTCTAGACGAGGGCATTTGTCTCGACTTGAGAAGATAAGATGAGGTCAGATAGCTATAAACTTGAAAATGATTGATTAAGTCCTATAGTCAGAGAATATGACATTCGTTATTGTTACAATCCCATTCTTGGGATGTTTAGGGCATGATAGAATTGTTTCCCTTACTTTCCACATAATCGAATATCAAACTGTGATAATATCCAATGATTTATCTTTAAAAAAAATTCTATTTCCCTCCTTTTGTATTTCTCAAATTATAAATCACGAGAAGAGTTGCAATGCTCTATTTCATATTGCATTTGTGAATGAATCCTTAGTCCATTCTTGAATTTTCAACAACGCATTGTCCCTTGTTATATCTATTTGTATAAATATCATGGCCAATGAATGCCACAATTATAGTGTAAATATACATTTTTTTAATAAGTTCTTAGCTATATCTATGTTTTCCAAGTATAAGTGGCACCTAGCAGAACCATATAGCCTTTTTATTTGTAGATTTTACCGGCTGAGGATACTATTTTGCATGATTATATATACAAAAATGGTCACTTTGGGCCATAGTTTAGAACTCCAAAGTTTTTTCCACTTATTCCTAATGTTCTGTACTTGTGCACCTACAATAATTTGTGTGTTTCTTGTAAACCAAAGTATTATACCCCCACTAGAGAATGTCATTCTCATTTTTCATTTTAATTCTCTTGGATTCTAATTCCTTTGTTAAGGTTTGTTGTGTTTCTGTGATTATATTTGGTGGCCATTGTATGTTCATCTCGAACTGTCTCCACATTTCTTACTTGGAGTCTATTCCAAGCACTACATGACAAGGGTTTTACCTTGTGATTCTAGAATATTTTTTAGATCATTCCTTTCCCCTACTGATTCTAGTTTTGGCTATTGTTATTAGGAATCCTCCCAAGAAAGTGTTAAGTTTCCATTTCATATCTCCTAGAAACTATTAGTTTGAATTATGTGTTTATTATTCCACGATATATTCTAAATATGAAATCATTTTATTCCCCCCTTTAGTCATACTAGTTGATTCTCATTTATATCTGGGACATATTTATTTTCCCATATTTTTCTCCAAAAATTTCCAAGGTTCTTAAGCCATCTCCACCATCTCTTAGCTCAAAGAGCTAGGTTGAGGATTTATGGGCCACTCAGACCTAAATCTCCTCAGATATTTGGTTTACATAGCTTCTCCAAAGCAACCAAGGAACATTTTATTATTTGTTTTTCACCTTTTTACATGAAAGAGATTTTCATGCTTATAACATTTTATAGGATGAATTTGGGTGATATAAGAGATAAGAAAATGAATAAAGGAATAACTCGGAGAAATTTTTTAAGAAAAGTGAGACTACTTGATAGATTATGCATTCCATAGGTCCAACAAGAAAGCTGTTTTTCCATGTTTTGCAAAATATATTCACATACAGTCATCCTGAGGTGATTTTTGATTAGTGGAGCCCCAAGATATTTGGACAAAAGGGAGCTTATTTGAATATCTATTAATTTGGATAAGTTAATTTTATGGAAATCAGATTGTTGAAGAATAAAATGTGTTATTTGGAAAAATTAATATTACTGCCCAAGGTATTAGAAAAGTCACTTGGAAAGGTATCATATACATATTGTTGATGAGTGGAAAGTTAGTTGGAGTCACTATAAGGTAGCAATTTTAAGGGTCCTTGAGATATATTATATTTTAAAGGCTCTACTTAGGCCTTCTTCGATGAGGAGGAAGAGAGAGGGAGAGAAGGGATCACCTCATTAGAGGAAATTTAGACTAAAAGTGCCCATGATTTTTTCACGAAATTTCCATGTCATAATATTTAAACCAATCAAAATCCTTTAAGTTTAGAAAGAGGTAGATGTAAATATTTTGGAGGGAAAAGAAGAAAAACTACTTTTTTAAGTGTATTTTTGGCTTATCTCCTTATATGTTCACTCAAATTTCAAGTGTAAGCACTCTTTGGATGTGGAATTGAATTTCTCATCCAACGAGTACCCATTATGCATACTTTTGAACACGCTGAAATTTTTATCAATGTGAGTCTTCTCAAAAGTATGCATAATGGGTACTCATTGGATGAAAAATTTAATTCTGCATCCAACGAGTGCCTACACTTGAAATTTGAGTAAACCTATAAGGAGATCATCCAAAAATACACTTTAAAAAATAGTTTTATTATTTTCCCTCCAAAACTCATAACTCTTATTTTATTATTTTAACTATTATTTTATTATTTTGCCTTAGGAGGCCACTTTGAAGATGAAATTTCCTCTAATGAGTCTTAATACTTAGGGTTGATAAAAAATAAGAGAAGGGTAGAAATTGATGATAATGGAGGAGAATGCTTTTCTGATCAACCCCATAACACAAAGAATCAATTTTTTAAGAAATCCATATCCCTTTAGCACGTGAAATATGTATTTTTCATTGAGGTGATTGAAATATTTTGACATATCGAGCTTTAATATCATACCTATGGCTTTGGAGGCAGTGAGGGGGTGGATATCTTCATGAGCGATGATAATGATGCTAAGTATTTTACTACATTTGACATATCCTATTTGTTATGGGGAAATTAGCATAGGAAGGATAGACTTCATCCTATTATCAATGAATTTTGAGATGATGTTATAAATGTCATTGTAGAGGACTATGATGTTAAAGTTATTAGGGGACTCAGAGTGGGATTTCTTAAGAAGTAAGACAATGAAGGTTTCCTTTAGAGCAGTAAGAAAAGAGGTTTATTTTTGAGATTCTTCTATTAGTTTCACAACAACATTTGTGATAATAAAAAAAATTCCTAAAATAATTCAATAGTGAATCTATCCAATCATCGAGATTTATTTTTAGGAATCCCAATTAAAATTTCTTCAACCTTCGTAGATTAATTTCTCTTAAGATAATTTCATTTTGTTTAGTTTTTACTAACTTGGGATATGGTTTATGATCTTATTGATAGTAGGCCTTCTATCCCTCACTAGTTTGACAAGTTCATCTCTTGAGCGTAACACATTAGTTCCCATGTAATGTCCTTATGACTCTTTTTTTTTTGGATTTCTTGAGGCTCATAGTTCTATTTTTTTGAAAATGATAAATCATTGAGTGATGGAAGAATTTGGTGCTTTTCTCTCCTTTCAACCATTGCATTTTAGATTCTTTTTTTCCATAAGATCTCTTCTCCCTTAAGTTGCTATTCTATTTGTACTTCTATAATAGATTCTTTGTGATCCAATTCTTTTGTCCTTCGATCATGTATAAATATTTTTAGATGTTATAAATTTCCCATTCTAGTTTCAATCTTCCTTCATAAATATTAACAAATTATAGAATGTTACATTATGTTATCTTGTATTTGATAAATTTCAGCTTCTATTGGAATTGATTCATTACGTTACCTTCTATTATATTTTCTTCATTTCACCAATTTAAAATATTTCTCTTAAATGAGGGGTGTCTTATCTAGAAGGCTTTAAGTATAATTTTTTATTCTTGGGACATCCTTTCTATCTATAAAATTTTTTATATGACAATGGTCACAACAATAAGAGGGAAAAATATTAGGTTCAAATTCAATCCCCGAGAGAAAAAAAGGGTCAGAGAGGAGAAATATGTCAAGGAAGGAAGAGAATTGTGAAGATCCTCCTCTATTATTTTTCCAGGTCAATATTCCATTAACGACTTCTTGGTCAATTAGTTTTAATTTTTTCATAAAGTTTGTGAAGATAAGAGAATATTTATCTAGTCTTATCTTTCCTCCTTCTTTTATCATTTATGTAAAATAAATAGAAAAATAAAATAATGTATTGGTCCATTGGTTCTCAAATTTTCATAAGGTATGTGAAAAATTAATTCTCATCTACTCTTATGATTCCTCATGTTTTTACCTATTGGGAAAAAAGGGAAAAAAAAATGAAACATCCTTTACTGTAGAGAAATAGGAAATACTTGTTATTAAGAATGATGAGTGGTTTTCTTCATCTACACTATCCAATTTCATTCTTCATAATTTATTATGACAATGAAATAGAAATTATGGGAACATTTAGAGAATTAAGTTAAGTCATAGTCATTGATTACAATGAGGAATTTTTTAGGGATTTATTATGGTTCTAAAATAAAATAAACAAAGTTACCAACTTAACGTGAAATTTACTGAGTTTTTGATTTGGAGGTTGCATTAAATTATGATTTTAATCCTAATTTTCAAAAGTCTTCATACAACATCACCCATTTTTCATTTCAAAATTAAAATTCTAACATTATTCAATGATGGAATCACAACCAAACATCGTGATTACCACACACATGAGAAACCACAATAATATGCAAAATTCATTATGAAATATTACCTCTTTTGTTTCAGGGTTAAAACTCAAACATTTTTCAATCATGTCGTCAAAGAAAAAATATCATGACTACAAAGGACATGGAAAAACACACTGAAATACAAAAGTGGTGATGTAAAATTTCACATTTTTAGGTTTTAAAAAAAAAATGATGGTATTAAATATAAAATATCCTCACTACAAAAAACCCTAATAATCAACACTTAATATTTTTCTACTTTTTCTTTTTCTTTTTTCAATGTTTGTTTTTTAAGTGCTTTACAAATTTGTATAATGTTAATTTTGTTTGTTTCTTTTTTGTTTAAATTATTGATTAATGGACACTATGGCCTTGATTGTTGGTTCCAATTAAAATAACCAACATAAAGTCGATTATAAATATAAAATTGGCATTAGGTTCCCTCTAATATTTGTGTTGATCAATGGAACATTGGAATTTAGATGGAGGGTATAGAAATTATACAATATGCATGCATATCTTGGATTCACCCGATATAACAATTAGCTAAAGTTAAATACCGAATTGCTTCTATAAATATTTTTGGAATTTAAAACACAATTTCCAATTACGTAAGCCTAAAGAAAGATCAATCACACACAACACATATAATTTCTTGGGAAAATTTTACAGCTAAAAACCCACTATCTTCTATTGTATATTATATCATGGATCATGAAACAATTACATACAAAACTCTTCTCACAAGAACTCTTAGTACATCAACTAATTATCTCACACTTTCATACAAAAAATGACAAATCCCTTAGCTAATTTACTGTCTCCAGATAGATTGCCTTCACTACGCAATACCTCCTAAATGCAATCACTAAATTGATGCAATATTGCTTTCCTTGAATGCACAAGTATCATGGGAACATCCAATGTGTGTGTGATTTCATGTGTGCAATTGGGTAATGTCACAACTAATAGTCAACTTCCCTTTCACCTAGAACTCAAGTGGGTCTCCACTGGATCTCACATGCATGCAGATAATATTAGTAAATCTTGAGTTGCATGTGAGATCATTGATTGTGAAATTACTAATATTTAATTCACTTGATCTCTCACTAGTGTATCTTCATTTACAACTAGCACAACTGAGTTAAACTATTTACAAATTGCACCAACTCATGCACCACTGCACTTCCAACTCTGTTACAACTAGAATCACTCAGTTACAACTAGAATTAATCTACATGTCCCACCAAAAAACCTATTAGCTATAAATTCACTTAGCTAACTAATTTTCCACTTAAGTTAACTATTTTCAAGTCCACATTGAGAGAAAATTACAGTTTAATGTCCATCTAAATTAAAGGATAATAAATATAGACAAGCACTTAAAAGTAGCCTGTGGGCCCCACCCTAGTGTAGGTACTTAATTTTCACTAGGATCATGGGTGCCAAAAATTTCTTGTTGAATCTCAACACTCCCTCTCAACAAGAAAGGGATTATCCTTCATCCCAATCCTGTCTCTATGGTATTCAAATTTTCTCCTGGTGAGCACCTTTGTTAGAATATCTACATCGCGATATTTTGTGGGAATGTACTAAAGAAAAACAATTCTCCTCTGCACACAATCTCTAAGATGATGGTACTAGATATCTATATTATTGAACCTATCATGAAACAATGTCATGTGGATGATCCCCATCTTGAGACTCATCTTTCGGAACCAACAGTTCCTCCTCCGCATGGTAGTCCAGCTCCCTCTCTAGGGAGAACCGCATGGCTTTCCCCTCATCAAATTTTTATATCCCATCAAACAAAAATAATTTTGTTGATTGGAAAATACACACGATAATTATGGGGTGTTTCTGTGTACCCCATAAAAATACCAACTTCAATAGTTGGCTCCAACTTCTTCCTGGCATACTTGGTCACATGCATATAAAAAAATGAGCCAAAAATATTAAACTGTGAAACATCCGGTTTCTTACCAGTGAAAGCTTCTTTAGGTGTACTCATGCCAAGTACTCTATGAGGAAAACGGTTTTGTCACATAAACCACAGTGTTGCATGCTTCTGCCCACAAATGCATTGGTAGGCCCTAATCATGCAACATTGCTCGTGTTGTACCCATGATCGTTACGTTCTTCCTCCCCATGACCCCATTCTGATGTGGGTTCTGAGGCACTATGAGTTCTCTTCGAATTCCTTCTTTCCTGTATAAGTTCTTGAATTTGTTAGAGATGTATTCTCCACCATTATCACTCCTAAGAGCCTTCGCTTGCTTCCCTGACTCTTTCTCCACCAATTTCCTAAAATCACATAACTTGGAGAATGCTTGATCTTTCTTCTGCATGAATAAGATCCAACATTTACGAGAAAATTCATCAACAAAGATTACATAGTACTGATGTGTTGCTGTTGAAGCAACCGAGAATGGCCCACAAGCGTCTATGTGAACTCTCTCAAGGATCCCTAAAGCTCAGTTCTCCTTCTCATGAAAGGTGGACTTTACATACTTCCCCATGGTGCAACCCTTCCACTAATCTAACTGAGCAAGTGTTCCCATTGGAAGTCCAGTAGATATTGTTGAGTAAAATAATTGGTATTAGATTACTAACATAAAATATCAATCTGGGATCCGTAGACATTGTGAGAAATACGTGCAAAATATATGCTAGGGATCAGTTTATGAAAACTAAAAAATAACCTAATCACACCATTCCTACATTAAACTGGAAGTCTATTCTACATTTAGGAATTAAAATTTAGTATATTTGCATAATTGAATTCTAATCTAGTATTTCTATATTGAAATCAAAGACAAGTAAAAAGCATTGTTGTATATTTCTATGCCCAAATCCAATCCAATTGGAAAATGATAGAAACCTCTTTCGTGAGATGATTTAGCGAGAACAAATTTACACAGTCAACTAGAAATTTAATGTAAGTGATGTATTGAAATCAAAGACAAGTAAAAACCATGTTGTATATCTGAATGCCCAAATTTGATCCAATTTGAAAATGATAGAAACCACTTTCTTGAGATGACTCAACGAGCCCACATTTACACAATCAACTGGAAATTCTATTTCTAAGAATTTAAATGACAAAGACAATTAAAAAGCATGTTTTTGTATATCTCAATGCCCAAATCTGATCCAGTTGGAAAATGATCGAAACCAATTTCTTGAAACGATTTAGTGAGCACACATTTACAAAGTCAACTGCAATTAAAAACCAATCTTTCTACAATCGACCGGTTGGACACTTTTGCATGAATTAAACTTGCATGAATGGAAAACCTAAACTATCAAACTTTCAATGAAGTGAAAACAACATAATAATGAAATGACATACTTGAATGAAATCAAAGAAAAATTAAAAAATAAAACCTACTCTACCTAATATTCTAATATGCTCCATGATATCTACTTCACATCTCCTTCCATGCTTGGAACCTCAAAGCTTTATTCAAGTTCTCCAAAATCACAAAGTACAGAATAATGACAAGTTAAGTTAACAAGGTTACAAATAAAGGAGAGAGATCTCATATTTATACAAATTTCTAAGCAACCTCATCATTAATGAGGATCCTTATTCTTCTCCTTTGATCCATAATATTCTCAACCAATTTTCTAACCATAGGCCACATATCCCTCCTTCAAATCTCCTTGATATCATGAAGATAATTTCGAATTTGATCTTTGGGAGCCACATAAGAGGGCCTTGGAATCTTCCAATGAACATACACATCTCACAAAACTCTTTCCACTTTTAAGGTATAAGTATATGCATATTATTTCCTAACTTTTGATCACAAATTCACTTAAAAATACTAGAAATTAATAATGTTTGGAAAACAAAAGGGTAACCCAAATAATGATGAAGTGAGATGAATATAGTGACATGGTAGTGATTTGGAGGTGAAATGGAGGTGACATAATGGACATGATGGTGAAAGTGAATGTCTTTTTAAGGACAATTATAAGACTCAACATACCCCCCAACTGAAGTTTTTGCATATCCTTATGCAACATATCATTGATTCATTTGATCTTTGAATTTTCATGAATTTGAATGAGCTTTGTCTTGTATCAATTACCCTTGAAATTTCCATTATCATAGAATTTGATAACTTTATTATTTTTGCAAAGTTCTCTTTGAAATACATTGGATTGAAACATTCATCTTTATGGTTGGTTCTTGTGTGACAACCAAAATTGATTTTTTATGGTTGGTTCTTATGTGACAGCCAAAATTGACGAGTATTGGTTCTTGTGTAGCAATACTTTGTTTATTATTTGTTGCATCCAAATATCTTGAAAACATTCAAAAATTTTATCATTTTTATTATTATTATTATTTTAATTTAGCCATAAGCTCATCAATTTGATGATTTTAAAAACGTTTGACCTTTTTGAATCTTCATGCAATAGTAGTCATATGTTGGTTTTATGAAAGTGATGTGGCATAAGATGCAAATATATGGAGTGATATCACTTCCCCCCAATGGATGGTTTTTGCAATTTTATGAAGTGAGAAAAGGAATTTTGTGGAGTGTTTTTCCAAAAATTATAACTTTATAATTTTAAGGAATTGCATGATAAAATGTTAGAAAAGAACATAACTTCACTTACCTATGAAATGGATAAGCTGTGCATATGTAGCTGTTGCAAAAATCTGTAGAAATTTGAACAATTGATATGTTATCCACCAAGATTATCCTGATCACACACTATTTGAGCTTCATGCATAATACATAATCTCTTCTACTATTGATCATCAATTTGTGGAAATATAAACAATCGCATGCGCACATTAAAACCATAAACAATCACACATATAAACACATTATTTATGGGAAAGATTAAAGCTGAAAACCCCCAACTGTCTGTATATTATAATGATAGAGATCATGTAAAAATCATTGTACAAACTCCTCACAAGCTCTCAGTACAATCTCCAATTGTTACACACTACACAAGATCAGATCATACAAAACACATGCTCCAATCTGCTCCACCTGTTAGCCTACCTCTACTGCGCAATCCAAGATGAATAATTGCACATCCTGAGTTCAAATCCCTCTGGTATGTACTGCGCAATCCTCATTGGAATCTCCATCAATGTGTGGTGCAAACTCATGCACCAGTATAGTCACAACTGATAGTCACACTGCTCTTTCACCTACCTCTTCATTGGTCTCCACTGAAACTGTCCATGCACTGAAGTTAACTAACATATTATTTAGTTGATTAATGAGTTTATAATTAGTGAATTAATTAATAATTGATTCACACCACTCTCACTAGTGTATCAATCAGTTAGACTAGATAAAACTAGCTCAACTATGTTTAACTCAGTTAAACTTAATACAACTCCACTAACTTCCTCAATCAACTCCACCAAACTCTGTCACATGAGTTCTAATTGAAGTCAACATGCAATAGCTCCACTAAACCCTAGGAATAACATAATTCCTTCTGTCAGTGGCATGTGCCACTTCTGTGCACTCAACTGAAGTGCTCCAAGAGGATAAGATAATGTTTAGAGTCCAAATATTATTAAGAGCTAATAATATTCGACATATCTATTTTTAGACTGGCAATCTAAAAATAGATTCCGCCCAGTATGTCTAAAAATAGAAGTCCATCTATTTTTTCCGACTTGACAAACCATCCACAAATAGCATCCTGCAACTCATAGAACATGATCCATATGTCTAAAAATAGACATAGTCTAAAAATAGACTTTGTGCCAAAAATAGCCTGCGGGCCCACTTAGTGAAGGCAACTCCTTTCCACTAAGATCATCATCTTGTTGCAATCTCAACACTCTCTCTCAACAAGATATGGATTATCTGCAACCCCTATCCTGCCCCTGTGGTATTCGAATTTGCTCCTGGTGAGCGCCTTCGTCAAGATATCAGCATCTTGATCCTCCGTAGGAATGTATGAAAGTAACATGATCTTCCGTTGCACACAATCTCTGATATGATGATACCGGATGTCAATGTGTTTAGATCTATCATGAAATACTGGATTAACCGAGAGTTTGATGCAACTCTGATTATCACAATAAATCACAGTAGGATCCAAGTGTGAACCGAACAACCCGACTAGGATCTTCCTCATCCATATAGCCTCGCATGCAGCCAAACTTGCTGCCATATACTCGGCCTCTGCTGAACTGAGTGCCACGGATCTCTGCTTCCTGCTGTACCAAGAAACTGTTGTCGACCCGATACTGAAAATCCCTCTAGATGTGCTCTTTCTATCCGTTGGGCTCCCTGCTCAATCTGCATCCGTGAAGCCACATAGCTTCACCTCATCCGATTGTCTGTACCATAATCCATATCCCGATGTGCCTCTGAGATATCTCAATACATGCTTGCCTGCCTTCCAAAAGAGCTTGGTAGGCTTAACCATAGCTTGTGAAAGCTGGTTAATAGCATAGCATATGTCGGGTCGTGTATTGACCAGATACATAAGCGACCCCACCAACTGTCGATAAACAGTGGCATCCACTACCTCTGTCGAAGTAGCATCCTCCTTCCTCCAACCACCAGGAAGAGGAGTATCAACAGGCTTGCAGCCATGCATGTTGAACTTCTCCAGTATCTCTCGGGCATACTTACCCTGAGAAACAAACAGTCCATCACTGCGCTACCAAATTTCCAATCCCAGGAAATAATGAAGGAGGCCCAAGTCCTTCATCTCAAACTCCTTTGCAAGATCATCCTTGCATGAGTGTATCAACAACTCATCACCTGTCAAAATCAAATCATCTACATAAAGTACAATGATCAGCAACTTACCCTCCACCACAATCTGGTATAGGTTAGGATCCGCCTCACTCTTGGAGAATCCAAGTCCGGTGAAATAAATGTCTATCCGTGTGTACCAAGCACGAGGTGCTTGTTTCAACCCATACAGCGCTCTCTTGAGCCTGCACACATGCGACTCGCTGCTGAAGATCTCGAAACCTTCGGGCTACTCTATGTACACCTCCTCCTTAATGACTCCATTGAGGAACGTAGTCTTCACATCCATCTGATGAATGTGCCACCCCATCTGCGCTGAGAGAGCAAGAATCGTCCGTATGGAAGAATACCTTGCGACAGGTGCAAAGGTATCCTCATAATCGATCCCCTCAATCTATGAAAAGCCTCGGGCAACAAATCTTGCCTTGTACTTCTCCACACTCCCATCAGCTGCCTGCTTCACTTTGTAGATCCATCTCGAACCCACCACTGATTTCCCTTCCGGCCTCGGGACAATCTCCCATGCACTATTTCTGACAATCGAATCATACTCTTCCACCATGGCATCTACCCATGCGGGGTCCTCCACAGCTTCCTCGAAAGAGGATGGCTCTGTCACAATACACTTTCTCATAAGAGCCATGTATCCAGTATACCGGTCAGGTGACTGTCTCTGTCTGCGCTGTGATGTAGGTGCTCCTACAACCTTCTCTGCATCTTGAGCCAGTCGCTCAGCTTCTGTAGTGCGCTTCCGCCCTTTGATGGTTGGCGCTGCCTGAGTGGTCTCTTCCACTCCATGAACCTCATCTTGTGGCTGATCCACATCCTGAGACTCATCCTTAGGAACTAATAGCTCCTCATCTGCATGCAAGTGTGGCTCCCTCTCAAGCGAACACTTCATGGCTTTTTCCTCATGAAATTTGATATCTCGTCGCACAACAGTCTTGCGACTGTCTCACAAATACACACGATAGTTGTGGGGCGTATCAGTGTACCCAAAAAATATCCCAACCTCCGCAGTCGACTCCAGCTTCTTCCTGGCATCCTTCGTCACATGAATGTAAACAGGTGAACCAAAAAACCTCAAATGGGAAATATCAAGCTTCTTACCAGAAAACGCCTCCTCAGGTGTACTCATGCCAAGTATCCTGTGAGGACAATGGTTCTGCACATATACTGCAGTATTGCATGCCTCTACCCATAAGTGAATGGGTAAGCCCTGATCATGCAACATCGCCTGTGCAACACCCACGATTGTTCTGTTCTTCCGCTCAGCAACCCCGTTCTGCTGTGGGTTATGAGGTGCTATGAGCTCTCTTCAAATTCCTTCTGCGCTAAAAAAGTCCTTGAATTCACCAAAGATGAATTCACCACCATTGTTGCTCCTTAGAGCCTTCACCTGCTTCCCTGATTCTTTCTCAACCAGTGCCTTGAACTCACATAACTTTGAGTATGTCTCGCTCTTCTTCTGCATGAAGAAGATCCATCACTTACGAGAAAAATTATAAAAAAATATCACATAATACCTGTGCTTTGTTGTCGAAGCTACTGAGAAAGGTCCACACACGTCTGTGTGAATTCTCTCAAGGATCGTCGTGGCGCGACTATCCTTCTTGTGAAAGGTGGCTTTCACAAATTTTCCCAAGGTACACCCCTTGCAATGATTTGACTGCGTAAGAGTGCCTTTAGGAAGCCCAATAGAAATCTGCTACAGTATCTTCAAAGCTCCATGGTGAAGGTGGCCCAATCTCCGGTGCCACAACTCGCCATCATCCCGGCTCACCACTCCTTCTGCCTTGCCTGCCATTGTTGCACAACCATCTACCTGTAATTGATAAAGGTTCTTAACTCGAACCCCTATCCTCCGGGTCTCACCAGTTGCCTTACTACGTAGGAAAGCCCTTCCCTTGCTAAAGACAACATCATATCCCTTGTCTTCTAACATCGCCATAGAGATAAGATTCTTCTTCAATCCTGGAACATGCATCACATCCTTCAATACGAAGGGTTTACCAGAATCCCTCTCAAAGGAAATGGTACCAATACCGGTCGCACTGTATCTACCATCATCGCCCATCTCGATGTGCACTCTAAGATCTTTCTCATCCAGATCAGTAAACAAATCTTGATCTCCTGTCATGTGAAAAGACACACCACTATCCAGAAACCACACTGAACCCATCACACTTGAAACCAAGCATGTGATCAGCGAAAAATCCAACTCAGACTGCGAGGCTAAGGCCTCTCCAGCTGCATATCCAGCAGCCTGCTTATTTTTCTTCTTCTGCGGACAATTTGTGGCATAATGTCCGTGTTGGTGATAGTGAAAGCACTTCACCTTGGACATGTCCTTCTTCTTGCCTTTCACACCGGAATGAGAAGATTTCTTGCTCTTCCCCTTCTTTGCTTTGGCAGCCAAAGTGTAATTCTCTTCATCAGATTTCCTTGATGAAGATCCGTCCCTAGTACTCCACCTTATCTTCTCTTGCACAAGATTCGACCAAAGTCGCTCCCATCCTGGCAATTTCTCCTGACCATTGACAGAGTCCTGATAGGAGTGCCAACTCTTCGGAAGCCCTGGGAGAGCCAAGCTCACCAAGTTCTCGTCATCAACAGTAAACCCCACACTTCCCATCTCATTCCTGCATTGGATGAACTTCGTGAGGTACTTGGGCATTGCCTTTCCTTTTCTCCATCTTGTTTCGAGGCTATCCTTGAGCGCCAACTTCCTCTCGGTCGCTCTTGCTTGGAACAACTGTCAAGGCTTTCCACATCAAGAATGGAGAAGCCTTACCATGAAGGCTGGACACTATGTGATCCTTCACACCCTCCAACAGGATCCTTCGACACTTTGTTGTCTTCTTTTGCCAAGCCTCAATTACGGCAGCATCACTAGAAGTAGGCTTTGGGACTTCAACATCTATGAACTCCTTAAACCCATTGTCATCTAGCAACGCTTCCATCTTGTCCTTCCATGAAATATAGTTCGAGCTGCCCTCAAGGGAATACTCCAATCGAAATCCGTTGAAAGACATCTCAACTTCGACACCAAGAAAACACTGCTGCAAATTCAAATTCCACCAGCACAAAACTCAATCGCTTCAATGTTTTGCAATTGCTCCAATGATCAATACTACTATGATACCATGTAGAAATTTGAATAACTGATATGTTATCCACCAAGATTATCCTGATCACACACTATTTGAGCTTCATGCATAATACATAATCTCTTCTACTATTGATCATCAATTTGCGGAAATATAAACAATCACATGCGCACATTAAAACCATAAAAAATCACACATATAAACACAGTATTTATGGGAAAGCTTAAAGCTGAAAACCCCCAACTATCTGTATATTATAATGATAGAGATCATGTAACAATAATTGTACAAAATCCTCACAAGCTCTCAGTACAATCTCCAATTTTTACACACTACACAAGCTCAGATCATACAAAACACATGCTCCAATCTACTCCACCTGTTAGCTTGCCTCTACTGCACAATCCAAGATGAATAATTGCACATCCTGAGTTCAAATCCCTCTGGTATGTACTACGCAATCCTCATTGGCATCTCCATCAATGTGTGGTGCAAACTCATGCACCAGTATAGTCACAACTGATAGTCACACTGCTCTTTCACCTACCTCTTCACTGGTCTCCACTGAAATTGTCCATGCACTGAAGTTAACTAATGTATTCTTTAGTTGATTAATGAGTTTATAATTAGTGAATTAATTAATAATTAATTCACATAACTCTCACTAGTGTATCAATCAATTAGACTAAATACAACTAGCTCAACTATGTTTAACTCAGTTAAAATGAATACAACTCCACTAACTTCCTCAATCGACTCCACCAAACTCTGTCACATGAGTTCTAACTGAAGTCAACATGCAATAGCTCCACTAAACCCTAGGAATAGCATAATTCCTTCTGTCAGCTGCATGTGCCACTTTTGTGCACTCAACTGAAGTGCTCCAAGAGGATAAGATAATGTTTAGAGTCCAAATATTATTAAGAGCTAATAATATTCGACATATCTATTTTTAGACTAGCAATCTAAAAATAGATTCTGCCCAGTATGTCTAAAAATGGAAGTCCATCTATTTTTTCCGACATGACCAACCATCCACAAATAGCATCCTGCAACTCATAGAACATGATCCATATGTCTAAAAATAGACATAGTATAAAAATAGACTTTGCGCCAAAAATAGCCTACGGGCCCACTTAGTGAAGGCGACTCCTTTCCACTAAGCTCATCATCTTGTTGCAATCTCAACAAAATCTGATCTAACGCTTCTTTAATTGGTCGTGAAAATGGTGAATGAGGTTGTGAAAGTGAGTCTTTATTGCTGCTACTAAATTTGATGAATCTTCTACAACTGCTACATTTGATAAAAATGTTGGATAATGATGGATCTGATAGTCTTCATGTCGTTATCACATTGGCACAATTCTTATCTATGTGAATGAATTTTCTGATGTCGAACATAGTAAGAAATTGTTCAATTAGTGGCCATTAATGTATGCCACTAATCAATAGGATAGCTCTCACCATTGATGAAAATGAGAGTCAAGATGCCTAAGCACATCTTGCTAGGTACGAATAAATTTTGTTGATGTCCAGTCACCTAGAAGATCTGCAAAACAAGGGACATTAATGTATTCCCATTTTTTTTCGGCAAGAGAACTTTTCATAAAGGCATACAAGCCTCAGGGTACATTTTGAAAATATTTTTAAAACTAAAAAAGGACTATAGATATACAATTTTCTTTGAAGTAGGATTTATTTGGAAAAAGGAAAATGAACATGAAAGGGAGAAAGATAATGGAGTTAATCAACATATAAGTGAGCTGATTTCTTTTATTCATGAATTAGGGATGGATGGAATTGAATGAATGCAAATGGATGGTGAACGTGAATGAAGAATGAATGTCAATGGAAATATGAAGGGAAATGAGGTGAATTTTTTATTGATTGAAGAGCATGGATGTAATGGAGATGATGGCATTAGAAATGTTTGCAACTGCTGGATCTAATTTGCATTAGCGTGTGCTCATGAATTGATTCTTTTTTTCTTTGTTTTTGATCATCTTCTTGTAAAATAAATGTGGTCTCCAAGAGAGACACAATTGCTTGTAGTCATCTTATCCTTTCTCCTATAACTTGCAAAAAAACTACCTCTTTTGCTGCGATGGAATGTAATATTATCAAAAGAGAGAGGTGATCAGTCTCTCTGGTTATGATATTTACACAAAAAAAACTGAGAATTGGTACTAATGAAACAAATTCACGAAGGAAAACCAAAATAATTTATACCTATATCAAAACTAGTGCCTCAAGTTACCTATTGTGTCTTTTCAAAAAAAAATTATTTTATTTTTTACTATTTCAAACTCTGATGATAAATTTCTCATTGTGTATATCTCGTCGATTTCTTTCCAACAATGCTTGAATCATCGAAATCCGATATCATATGAGAAAGTTAGGCCGATTTGAAATTTGGATGAAATAGTGAAGTTTCTCAACTATAGAATTGATATTCAACTGCAGAATTGCGCAGTGGCTGCAAAATTGTGCAGTTTCTATAGCTAAAAATCTTGAGCAAAAATTTAATTATATACAGCTATGCATTATTCATGATCAGTCCAATCTTTGAATTAATTAGTGCCTCTAGAAAAATGAGAAAATACCCTATTTATTTCATTGATGCAATTTTATTATTATTATTATTATTTATTTATTTATATATATTTATTTTTTATTCTAATTTATGGTAAAAGCATACCATATAATTAAAAAACATATTAAATCATCACTTCATTAAAAAAAATGTAACAAAATATAATGAGCCATAAACACTCCATAACTTTAAAATGAATGTGAAAAATATGTGAAGTGTTGAAGTGAAGCATTTTTGTGCCCAGTTTAGAATTTGCAATGGCTTGCGATGTAGTTCTTGCTTGGATGGTTTCTTTTTTCATCGCTTCTTTTCTCAAATTATCTTTGGCCTTTCTTTTGCTTTGGGTGGCATCGGTTTCCTTTGTCACGGCCAAATTCTTGAGCTTCTTTGGTTTGCATTTGTCTTGCACTTGCAATGACATCATCGATGACAATAATTCTATGTACTAACCCAAGCCAATAGAAAATAGATAATTTTAGCATGTTGAATGGAAGTAGTGGTATAAGTCGTAGAAAAACAAGAATGTGTCTTTCAATCTACAGTGACAAACAGATACGGAGTGTCATTGAATGTTAGGCTACCTAAGAAGTTGATTGATGCTCATCATCATCATCCTTGTGGCAGATACTTCTCCTATAGATCAGGAAGGATTATCTTGGCAGATTTATCTCCTGAAAATCATATCTTATCCTTCCAGAAAAACCGTATTTGTCTCTTCCTTTAAATTAAAACCATTTTTCTTCTTCATGCAGTCTAAAAAATGGAGCTCATAAGATCTCTGAAAATCTCCCAGAAGGTTAAAAATATGAGGAAACTTTTTTTGGGTTACTTAACTCACCCTGTTCTGGGAAAAAATCATGTTTCATTTTTTCCATATTCACTTCCATTTGTTCAGAAAATGTGTTTAAAAATGATGTGTCAAGACTGCTGCGTTTTTTGGAAATGCTCTTTTGGTAAAATCAATTTCGGATTTGTTTGTTAGATTTTTTCCCAACAACCCACCTGTCTATATATCAAAGCAACATGCCACTAAGAAATTTTAATTTATTTCAAACTCTTCCATCGCCCTTCAACGAATTAACCTTTGAATTGAGTTTTAATGGAACTCAGATCAACAGTTAAATTTGGTTGCAGGGCCAAGCAATGCTGAAATTGAATGGTATGGCCGGTGCTGATTGGAGCTGGCTTGGAGATGAGAGCTTGAAGGAATGAATTGAAGGCGAGGATTAGTGCGAATTTAAGGCCAAAGCCCAAAATGATTGTGCAGTCAATTTTTATTTGCAGAAATTTGGGTGAGATTTAATTATGCAGATGCCAATTCAATTGATAAATCTCAGTTTTCTTAAGGAGGTTATGTTCGTGATTTTGAAGGGCTGTGTTGCCTATGTGGTTGGCTGTGGTTTAATGGCTTGGAGGCCTGCATGGGATCTTGGCCTCTTTGGTTTTCGTTTTACCCAAAGGCCATGGCCATTGTCATTGGTTGTTTTGTTTTGTTATGGGCCATGTTATGGCATTCATTGTTTTTTATTTGTTTTATTTCTTTTTTTATTTTTAATGTTTTATTGTTTTATATATGGTCTGTTTTTGTTTATTTTTTTAGATATTTTATTTTTTTTAATTTATTTATTTAAAATGTTTTAGTTTGTTTAAAAGAAAATTATACATGTTACATTATTAAAAATTTTATGATACACATATATATTTTAAAACAAAAAAAATTATTAATAAAGTTTTTTTTTTTTTTAAAGTTTATTGAAAAATCAAATCAAATTAAATCAAATGATGAAAACAGAATTTAGCTGCAGAATTTCATTCTTAGCTAAATATATATTTTATCACTTTTTTATTTCATTTACTAACATTAAATTCTTTTTTCTGATCCTCCAGATGACACAAAGCGTTGGAGGAGAGCATACTCGAGAAATTAAAATTTTATCAATGTTGACTTTTATTGTATTCTATTTGATTTTGAAAGATTTTTTTATGTTATTTTATTTTGTCAAACCTTAAAAAATAATTTTATTTGGCAAAAGCTAAAAAAAAATGATTTCTTAAAAAATAAAATTAATTGAAAAAAATGAAAATGAAATTGCATAAAAAAAATAAAATTGTTTGATAAAATGAAAAATTATTCTAGTAAAAAAACTGAAAGTGCGGAAATGAAATTGTGATGGAATTTGAAACTAAGTTAACAAATGAAATTACCTTCTAATCTAACACTAATCCCTATGTACGCCTCCTCGGCAACGATGACAAAATATTGAGTAAAATAATTTATATTAGATTACTAACATAAATTATCAATCCGGGATCTGTATAGCTTGTGAGACATACGTGCACAATATATGCTAGGGATCAGTTTATGAAAAATAAAAGCTAACCTAATCACATTATTCCTACATTAACTTGGAAATCTATTCTACATTCAGGAATTAAAATTTTATCTATTTGCATAATTGAATTTTAATCTAGGATTGTTGTATTTTAATCAAAGACAAGTAAAAAGCATGTTGTTGTATATTTGAATGCCCAAATCCGATCCAATTGGAAAAGGATAGAAACCACTTTCTTGAGATGACTTAGTGAGCACACATTTACACAGTCAACTGTAAATTTTATTGCTAAAAATTTAAATGACAAAGACAATTAAAAAACATGTTGTTGCATATCTGAATGCCCAAATCTGATCCAGTTGGAAAATGATAGAAACCACTTTCTTGGGACAATTTAATGAGCACACATTTACACAGTCAACTAAAATAAAAAAAAATAATCATTGTACAATTGATCGGTTGAAAACACTTGCATGAATGGAAAGTATAAACTATCAAACTTTCAATGAAGTGAAAATAACATAATAATGAAATGACATACTTGAATGAAATCAAAGCAAAATTACAAAATAAAACCTACTCTACCTTACATTCTAATATTCTCCATGATATTTACTTCACATCTCCTTCCATGCTTGGAACCTCAAAGCCTTATTCAAGTTATCCAAAATTACAAAGTACAAAATAATGACAAGTTAAGTTAACAAGGTTACAAATAAAGGATAGTGATCTCCTATTTCTACAAATTTCTAAGAAACCTCCTCATTAATGAGGATCCTTATTATTCTCCTTTCATCCATAATATTCTCAACCAATTTCCTAACCATAGGCCACATATCCCTCCTTCAAATCTCCTTTATATCATGAATATAATTTCGAATTTGATCTTTGTGAGCCACATAAGAGGGACTTTGAAGCTTCCAGTGAACCTACACATGTCACAAAACTCTTTCCACTTTTAACGTATAAGTATATGCATATTATTTCCTAACTTTTGATCAGAAATTCACTTAAAAATACTAGAAATTAATAATGTTTGGAAAACACAAGGTTAACCTAAATAATGATGAAGTGAGATGAATATAGTGACATGGTAGTGATATGGAGGTGAAATGGAGGTGATATAATGGACATGATGGTGAAAGTGAATGTCTTTTTAAGGACAATTCTGAGACCCAACATATATTTGATGCATGACTTTCAAGGCTCCATGATGAAGATGGCCCAATCGCCTGTGCCAGAATTCACCCTCATCCCTACTCACCACTTTCTCCTTCTTGCCCATCATGGCAGCACAAAAATCTACCTCCAGCTTGTAGAGATTATTAACTTGAGTTCCTATCCTCTTGTCTTGACCCGTCGTTTTCTGTTGCAGGAAATATTTTCCATCACTAAAAACAATGTCATAGCCTCTATCCTCCAACATTGCGACTAAGACCAAATTTTTCTTTAGACCTTGTACATGCATTACATCTTTTAATTGAAATGGTTTACCTGACTCCATCTGAAAGGTAATGGTACCAATCCCGGTAGAACTATACCTTCCTTCATCACCCATCTCAATATGAATCTGGAGATCTTTCTCCTCCAAGCCACTGAAAATTTCCTTATCTCTCGTCATGTGAAAGGAAGCAGCACTATCCAAATACCACACTGATCCAAATGCATTTGACACCATGCATGAAATCAATGAGAATTCAAGCTAAAATTTTGAGGCAAGGGCCTCACTAGCTGCAGATCCAACAACCTTCTTGTTCTTCTTATTTTTTGGACAATTAGTAGTAAAATTCCCATGTTCATGACAGCGAAAACACTTCATCTTGGACATTTCCTGCTTCTTTCCTTTATACTCGGATTTAGAATGGAATTTATTTCCCTTCCCCTTCTTCGCCTTGGTAGCCAAAGCAAAATCCTCTTCATTATCATGCTTTGATGAAGATCCATCTTTGGTGTTTCACCTGAACTCCTCCTACACCATATCTGACCACAAGCGTTCCCAATCCGGCAATTTTTCCCGTCCGTTGACAGAGTCTTCATAACTGTGCCAACTCTTAAGAAGTCCTAGGAGAGACAAACTCACAAAATCATCATTAGCGACTATTATTCCTACACTTCCCAGTTCATCCCAACATTGGACAAACTTTGTGAGATACTTTGGAATCATGTCGCCCTTTTCCATATTGATCTTCCTGAGTTTATCTTTGAGTGCCAATTTCCTATGGTCGCTGCTGCTTTGGAATAGATTTGCCAAATATTTCCACATAGAATATGGTGTGGCTTTCCCATGGAGTCTTGAGACAATATGTTCTCGTACTCCCTCCAGCAGGATCCTCCTCGCCTTTGCACTTTTTTTTGCCATGCATCAAGATTGGCAACATCTGCAACATCTGGCTTAGGAACATATTTTTCAATGAATTCCTTCAAGCCATTGTATTCGAGTACAACCTCTATATTGTCCTTCCAAGAAATGTAGTTCGAGATTCCCTCGAGTGCATACTCTAACCTCAAGCCATTGAAAGCCATTTCTATTTTGAATCAACTATAGCACAAAGAAAGTCTTTTTTCAAATTCAAATTCTATCCAGACACAAAATCAACTCCTACTTCAGTTCTGCAATTTCTTGTGCTCTGATACCATGTATAAATTATACAATATTCATGTATATCTTGGACTCACCTAATGTAACAATTTGCTAAAGTTAAATACTGAATCGCTTCTACAAATATTTACATAGTTAAAAACACAATCTCCAATTACATAAGCCCGAAGAAAGATCAATCACACACAACATAGATAATTTCTTGGGGGAAGCTTACAGCTAAAAACCCCGCTATCTTCTATTGTATATTATATCATGTATCATGAAACAATTACATACAAAAATATCCTCACAAGAGCCCTCAGTAAATCAACTAATTGTCTCACACTATCATACAAAAATTGGCAAATCCCTTAGCCAATTTACTGTCTCCAGAAAACCTGCCTTCATTGTGCAATCCATACTAAATGCAATCCCTGAATTGACGCAATCCTGCCTTCCTGCCTTGACTATGAAAGTATCATGGGCACATCCAATGTGTGTGTGCTTGCATGTGTGCAAGCGGATAATGTCACAACTGATAGTCAATCTCCCTTTCACCTAGAACTAAATTGGGTCTCAACTAGATCTGACATGCACGCAGCTAATATTAGTAAATCTTCAGTTGCATGTGAGATCACTGATTGTGAATTAATTAATATTTAATTCACTTGATCTATCACTAGTGTATATTTAGTTACAACTAGCAAAATTGAGTTTAAATCACTTAACTGAGTTAAAATATTTACAACTTTCACCAACTCATGCACCACTGCACTTCCAGCTCTGTTACAAATAGAATCAGTCAGTTACAACTAGAATTACTCTGCATGTCCCACCAACCAACCTCTTAACTTGAAATTCACTTATGTAACTAATTTTCCACTTCAGATAACTATTTTCAAGTCCACATTGAGAATACATTACTGTTTAATTTCCATCTAAATTAAGGGATAATAAAAATAGATATGCACCTAAAAATAGCATGTGGGCCCCACCCTGGTGTAGGTGCTTAATTTTCACTAGGAAAATGGGTGCCAAAAATTTATTGTTGAATCTGAACACTCCCTCTCAATAAGAAATGGATTATCCTTCACCTCGATCATGTCTCTATGGTATTCAAATTTTCTCTTTGTGAGCGCCTTCGTCAGAATATTCGCATCCTGATCTTCCGTGGGAATGTACTGAAGCAACATGATTCTCCTTTTCACACAATATCTGAGATGATGGTACCAGATATCTATATTATTGGAACTATCATGAAAAAAATGATTAATTAAGAGTTTAATGCAACTATTATTATCACAATGAATCATTGTCGGATCCATCTGAGAACCAAACAAACCAACCAAGATCTTTCTCATCCAGATAGCCTCACATGGAGCTTCAGTTGCTGCCATGTATTCTGCTTCCACTAAAATAAGTGCCACGGATCTATACTTCCTGTTGTACCAAGAAAAATATGTAGATCCAATGCTAAAGGTCCCTTCTGATGTGATCTTTCTATTCGATGGACTGCCAACCCAATCCGCATCCATGAAGCCATGGAACTTCACTCCATCCTTTTGTTTGTACCATAAACCATACTTTTATGTGCCCCTCAGGTATCTCAAGACATCCTTCCCTCCATTGCAAAAGATCTTCGTAGGCTTAACCATAGCTTTATTTAGTTTTTTAACCACATAGAAAATGTCTGGTCTTGTGTTCACTAGATACATTACCGAACCCACTAATCGTTGATAGACAATAGCATCCTATTTCCTCCAGTTTCCTATAAGAGGAGTATCCATGGGTTTGTAAGTCTCCATTTTAAACTTACCCAGTCTCTCCTCTCATACTTTCCTTGAGACACAAAAATTTCACCATCCCGCTGCCATATTTCCAATCCAAGGAAATAAAAAAGGATGCGCATATCCTTCATTTCAAACTCCCTTGCAAATCCTCTTTGCATGAGCTTATCAACTTCTCATCACCAGTGAAAATTAAATCATCAACATAAAGAACAATGATCAATAGCTTACCCTTAACCATAATCTAGTACAGGTTTGCATCTTCTTCACTATTGGTGAAGCCTAGTCCGGTGAAATAGTTGTCTATCCGAGTGCACCAAGCACACGGTGCTTGCTTCAGCCCATACAATTCTATTTTTAGTTTGCACACATGCGACTCACTATTGAAGATCTCAAAACCTCCAGTCTTCTATATGTACACATCCTCATCAATGATCACATTGAGAAACATTGTTTTCACATCCATCTGATGAATGTGCTGGCCCATCTATGCTGAGAGTGCAAGGATGGTCCTTATGGAAGAGTACCTTGTGACAGGCGCAAAATTCACATCACAATCTATCCCCTCGATCTGTGAGAAACCCCGGGCCACAAATATGGCCTTGTATTTCTCCACACTCTCATTAGTAGCTTGCTTTACCTTGTAGATCCATATAAAAGCTACCACTATTTGTCAACTGGTCTTGGGAAAACTTCCAATGCACTGTTTTTGACAATGGAGTCATACTCCTCCACCATTGCATCAACCTAAGTAGGCTACTACACTGCTTCTTGAAAGGAAGATGGTTCAGTCACAATAAATTTTCTCATAAGAGCCATGTATCTAGTAAATCAGTTATTAGACTGTCTCTATTTGCGCTGTGAATTAGGGGCTCCAACATTCTCTGCAGCATCAAGTCTAAGCCTATCAACTTCCATGGTGTGCTTTCTGCCATTTCTAATGGATTTCCTTACATGAGTCATTTCCTCCACTCCATGAACATCCTCGTTGTTGGGAAACCAACTCCAAAAAGAGAAGAAAAGAGATATCAATGCCTTATAAATAAGCCACTTCGAGGGGGAAACCTCCAATACATTACATGAATGAAAAATTCTTGGATGATACAAATGACAAAACCTCCTTTCTATATATAGGAGTCCATGGGGCCTCAATGTAATCCTAATGGGGCCTGATGTAATCCCTGACCTAATGTGTGCAGGGCTAGCAATAAAATATGGGGATTCTGAGAATTTGACAATAAAATAAGGGGGGATACACTAACATAATAAGGGACTACACTATTAATATAGGGACTTAACATGCCCCTCTCCTTCAAACATGTGTTGTCCTCAATGCTTGATTATTTCTTGATGCTTTTATATAAAATTCTCATCCTCCCATGTGGAATCTTCTATAGGAAAGTTCTTCCACTTGCTGAGATACTTTGAAATTGATCATACTTGTCGAGTTCTTATTTCTGTGACTTCTTCAGAACTTCTTTCAATGTGATGTTGATCTTCCTATTGTTTCATTAGATTATGCACCAAAGTTAGGTTATACTTTGAGAGTTGGAGAACTTGTTTTTGATGATTAATGTGATCTTCTAGTAATTTATCATCCATATTAGCTATTATTAGATCCTTCAAACCATCCAACTTATCCTCCATTTTTTATTTTAAACCATCTATGTCATCTTTGGTTGCTCTTCGTAAGATCGAAATTTGTTGCACTTGGTACCGTAATTTTGACATCTCATATTGCAATTCTTCCTCTTCATGCATCATAGTATAGCTTTTTGAGGGATTAATGGGTATGGAATTATTTTTTGGAGGCATTATAGAACCCAATACTAATAAAAATTCTAAAATATGCCCTTGGAATCACTTCAAACTACTTTTTCAAACAAATGTTATGCAATTTTAAAAACCAAATACACACCTTTTTCTTTATTTTGAGGAGCTTAATATTGAAACTGAATTATCTCTGTGTTACATATCATTTTGTCACCATACCTACAATTCCTTGCCCTGGATATTGGAGGGTCTTTCCCGTGACTTGTGAGCAGTGTCATACTTTGCGAACACCTTCTTTGCATCCTTCTGCATAAGGAAATCATTTCTCCTATTGGACATTTCCTCAAAAAAGCACACAAAACCTATGTTTTGGCCTTGGCATGGGTTTCCATTTCACCTCTCGCGCCGATGTGGAAGATTTTCACTAGAGCCCGCGCCACCTGGCGCTTTTTCTCAGTGCAGTGCTCACGCAAAGCTGTTTTAGGAATTTTTTTTAAAAATTAGAGGCGGAAGTTTCCTTCTAACTACCTCAGATATGAGTCACTGGAAGGGGTTAAGTTGATAAGTCACATATCACCCTCTTTAGGCAGTGATTTTCACTTCCCATGGAACACTCCTTGAAGATAGATCTCCCTTCCATAATTATAGGGATCCTAACCTCTCCCTCACCCTCTATAAAAAAAAGCCTTCTCCCTTTATGAAAGGTAGCTGAACTTGGAGAAGAATACTATAACTAAGTAATTGCTATTAAGAAGGTAGAACCAAGGAGAAATCCGTAGAGAGAGTCCCGTCTGAATTCCTGACAAGCCTTTGTGAGATGCGCTCTGCTTGAACCCTGTTGGATGAGATCACAACGTCGAAGGTTGGTTGTACTCTTCCTTTCATTTATCAATATACTTGACTATGGTGTTGGTTCCATCATTGTGTTATGTTGGTTATTTAGTGTGATTGATTTAGTCCTCTTTGACTGAATAATAGTTACGAATGCGAATTAGTATGTTGTATATTGTCATTTTTTCTTGTGTGTGTGCAGGTGTCCGAGCGTGAAAGCGAGAAGACCGTGATCTGTCAAACCAAGAGCGAGAGGCAGCGACTCTTTCGACGACGACAACAACAACGTATGACCTCCGGTAAGTCATCTATCAAATATCCATCAATTCATTAACTAGGAATCAATATTATAGGTTGAATTTTTTGTGGATAGACCCAGTCTAGGGCTAGTGGGATCGCCTTTGTCCACAGAGGGTATTTAGCTCACCAACAAATTGGCGACTCCACTGGGGGTTAGTGCAAGTTTGTATTTCATCCATTAGGTATTATTTATGGTATTTTCTTGCTTATTTTTCCTTTTCTGATTATTCTGCTAAGTCTAAGACCCTTGTTCAGCCCCAGAGGATCAGATCTGACCTCTGTCTTTCAAAATTTTCCCTTTTTCCTAAGTGAAATATCTTGGCGCGTTTTCTGGTCAAACAGTCACACCGACTGACGCTTGTTGCTTGTGTTGCACCCGTGCCATCCCCTGTTTGGCGTTGATTACAACCAAACACCCGCGCCAACCCCTATAGGTTTTAGGGTTTGGTCAATTTTGAATATTTTTGGTCAGTGCTTGTGCTTCTGGGTGATTTTTTGATATGTCTTGAGTGCCTTGGGATTGTTTTGATTACGATCAGCTTTCTTCCTTCAGTTGTTTGTCTGTTTGCTATCAGCATCACAGCCTTACGGTTTTTAAGTGCTTTGGTATGCTGAGCCTCCTATAGGACTTTGAGTCTTTTGTTTTGTAGTTAACTTCATTCCTTGTTTGGTTGCATTCAGCTCCCTTGATCCATTTGAGTGATTGCATTGATTGAATGATTCTTGCCTCTTTTTTTCAATTTTTCTTCTTGTCAGTCCAAGAATAGATCACATTGCTTGTATGGGTCTATTTTAAGATCTTTCTTCGATTTGAGAGATTGCAACGTTGGTTTGAGTCTTGTTATGTTTGTTTTGGGTTGATTGAAATTGCTTCGCTTCAACTCTAGCATTAAAATTCTCGAAATAGTGTGTTGGTTTGTTTTTCATGTCATTTAGTGCATTTTTCGCTCTATTACATTGAAAAATCAAAAAAAAAAATTGTGCTTGCATTCTTGTTTGCATTGTCAAAATTGAAAGTCTTTCGCATATCTAGCATTGGACAATTCTAGGAAAGATTTCTCATTTTCATTAGCTTGCATCAGATACTATAGTGGATGCTTTTGCGTGTTCTTATTATTTTCTATCACATGAAAACTCCTAAATTTCTCGTGGATAGATTTTCATCGAATGAAATGGTATCTTTTGGCATGTAGCTTGCATTTAGGGATTTTCGAGATCCAACATTCGGTATGACCTTGGAATTGAAATGTAAATACAAGATCAACTTAAAATTTACTAAATTAACCTAAGGCAAAATTGAAACCTAATGAAACATCTAGTGGTCTAAGTTAGAGACGAGTTCCGGCATCTTTAAACCTAGCAGTTGTTGCTCACCATCTGGCTTCATACAGCACTAGTACGAACTTGCGCTCCCTGTACCATCGAGTATATAAAGGGAGACCCCTCTAGGTTGCAATCATTTTATCCATAGGAAGCCGAGTCTACTGCCTTGTAACCGTGATACACTGAACACAGCATTCGGGGAGACTACCTACACGTACGTCAAGTGCTTGGTCAATTCTTCTTTCATTTGATTACCAAGGTGTATATGAAAATTCATGGAAACCTAGTACACCCTTTTACCTAGACTACCTAAGCAGTCATTTTCGATATTTACTAACTCCATAAATTTGAAAATATCATCGAGCACTTGTCCTTTCACACTTGCTTAAAACTGAAAGTGAATAGAGTCATATTTTGCCTGTTTCTTGACTCTTAAAACATGAAACAACAAATTTTTGGTTTCAATGTGGTAAAATAAAATACCCAAGATTACACACCCATTAAAGTTTGATTACTTGGCCTGTATTTGTTTGTCTTGGTTTTGGTCCAAGATTTTTCATTTTATATCTTTTTCCTTCTCTGGTGTGCTACAGTCACAGTGGCGGAACCATCAGTTTCATCTAGTGGTAGTCCTTTCTCAGACGATTCATCTGAAACTTCTCAAACCTCTAGGTCTGTCGAGCTTCAACAGCCTATTATCCCATCAGAGTACCCCTTTGGAGAACTAGTTGAATTCAATTGGCCGCTTTCAAACGCTTGGTTTAGGTTTGGGGTCGGGGTACACTTTCCCCCTCTTACATCGGGATCGCCATTTTTGGCTGCTATCATACCTCCTAGTCCCCGTATTATTTTATAAGATCTCACGGTGGATTCAGACATGGAATCATCTAGTCTTATTGGTAGTGAGGGGATTCCTGTTTCTGATGAAGAATACCAAATTTTTCCGGAAGACATCCCTCAAGCATCTACTTAATCTTCACCATCGGTGTCACTTCCAGCCAGATATAGGTCTTTGGGCTAGATTATGGTTGGTATTGGCTCCATGGCAACATCAACCCCATCGAGGGGGCCAGTCCTTCCATCATTAGGGATGTCGCTAATGACGCCTGTCTCGTCGACGCCTTTTGTTACGTCTGTCCTGACTGGGCCTATTTTCTGTGTGGCTACATCAGCACCAGTTGTCCCCACTCAGTCATCAGGAGCTTTTCCTTCCGTAGAGACTTCGATTGCCATGGAAATCCCTGACAACCTTTCTTTCGAGGAGTATAGGCTGACTGTTCAGCAGCAGAGCTCCCAGACTTATCAGTCCCCTCAGGATGCTGGTCATCCTTATATTTCTCATTATGACGTGGTCGGTAACCCGATTTATTCACTTATGATTCATTATGATGAGAACAGAAGCCCTATCTATTTGCCTGCTCCTGAGGCTTATCAGTTCCTTTCCGGTTTTAGACCTACCTTGCCTGTGCAACCTTCTAACCAAAAAGGACAACCCTTTTAGGGACAACCTTCGGTTCAGCAAGGGTATGCTTGTGACCCACAAGGACAACCCTTTCAGGGACAACCTTCACTGCAGCAAGGGTATGCGTATGACCCACAAGGGCAACCCTTTCAGGGAAGCAAGGATTATTTTATGGCCCGCAAGGGTAGCCTTACAATCCTGAAGGTCAACCTTTACAAGCTCAGCCTGTGATCCAACTTGGGCAACCCCAAGGACTTCCTGGGCAACTGGTATATCAACCAGGATCTTCATACGGTCCTGAGGGGAAAATTTATCCATCTCAAGGGCAACCTTTCGTGCAACCATAACAGTCATATCTTCCAATTGGTCCAAATCTTGCAGAGCCAGGGCCATATTATGGTCCTGCACTAGGTCAACCTAGTCATCAGCCACAACCTGGCCCATCACAGCCATCAGGCCAACCTGCTTCGCAGGGGAAACCTGGTGGCCCTCATCAGTCAAGTCAACCTGCTCAACAGGGACAACCTGCACAGACAGTTCACCTTGCTGAGAAACCGCTCTACTCTATGCCACAATCGGGTCAACCTGCGTGCCCAATCTATCCAGCTCAGCAAGGCCCTACTTATTAGTAGCCCGTTCGACCCCAAGGAAGTTATTACCCTTAAGGTCAATATCGACCGATATACAATGCGCCTCAAGGTTCTGCTTATTAACCTCAACCGCCAGGCCATACTTATATTCCGCAGCAAAATATTTATGCTGCTCAATCGGAACCCTCATATACTCAGAATCAGTATCCTAGTATTTAACCTCCGTATCCTAGTCCTCAGCCACAATATTAGCCTAATTATCTGGCTTATACCCCTTATGCTCCGAATCCTTCGGGACAGAACCAATGGGGGCAGAGTTACACTCAACTAGCATGGAATATGGGTATAGGTCCTTATCGAGGACCTGCTATGCCTTTCAACCCTCAATTACCCTTTCTCGCCACGTTGGAACTACTGGATGTGTCCAAACTAACCAATGATCGGTTCCTTAAAAATCCATATTGGCCTCTGGTTCCAACGAAGGTTCCTGGTGATTGATCCAAGTTTGAGGGCAAGTCTGGAGAAGATCCCCAAGCACACGTTATGACATACCATTTATGATGTTCTTCCAATTCTTGGGTGGATGACTTTATTCCACTTCGTCTTTTTCAACGACCTCTCACCGGAGCTACTGCTAAGTGGTACATCGAGCTGCCTCGCGGTATCTTTCAAGATTTAAACACTCTCTCTATGGTGTTCCTTACTCATTTCCAGTTTCCGGTTCATTATGAAGCTGGAACACATCTCCTAACATCCTTGAAATAGGACCGGGCTACCCATATCTCAGACCACATTCATGAATGGAGATGTCATTGTCGTCTGATAAAATTCGAAATTCCTGATGAGCTTCTTACTCATTAGTTCACTACCTATTTTTTCAATCAGATTGCAAAAGACATAGCCATGGGGGCATGTGTAACCGAGGAACAAGGCATTGCCCATGCCCAGTACCTTGATTTAGTGTACTCTTAATCGAGCATATTGTATGATATCTTGATTGATGCCCCACGACATGGGACTTCTAAATAACGGCTACCCCATCCATCGACGGCGTTATTGGTTCTGTATCTCAGATTTCACGTAAGTCTTCCTCTTCCAACGTTGGGAAGCCAAAATCAAATTCTTCCAATGGTTCTGCTCCTCAGCCTACCCTGGATTCTGGTAAAACCTCGGAGGTCAATGTGGTTCAGGAAAATACTACAGATAAGACATCCAAGTGGAGAAAGATGGGAAAAGGAAAAGGAAAAGGCAAAGCCAATGCCCCAAAACTAGAATCGTCTAAACCTCGTGCTGATGATGGTTCACAACGCAAGCCGCAGTATCCCTGTCTGATTTGTGATGAGGAACACTACGCTAAAGATTGTCCCAGATGAGCCAAAATTAGTCAATTGCTCAAAGGCACTAAGGGCGCTCCAGCAGTCCTCAAAGAACATTTTCCATCTCAGCCAACACAGATGGTCGAACAACCTGCACCATCTGCACCATTTGGCGCTCAAGTGTTCATGATGAATGGTTCTGCACCCGTTTCCATCACTATTCGATCGAAAGATAACACTGGATCACTCCAGGAAGTCGGAAAAGAGATCGTTGATGGTCCTCCTCCCCCACCTGCCTCTGGTCCTTTTGAGATTGAAAGGCCGAGTGCTGAATCCGTTGTATGGCCACCTTCTAAAGGTGTTTTCCGGAAATCTTCTTATAATCCTAATGCCTGTGTTGCTCAGCATTACAATAATGTTGAGGATTTAGCACAGGCGCCATCTGCGATGTCTACATTAGAAGTGCTTAGGAGTTATCCGTCTCAACAGAAAGCGTTATTATCTGTGATCGGCGAGATTGATCTTACTGATTCTAGCCTTCTCATTTTCGACTTAGAGAATTTCATCCCCCAACATCTGCACCAGATTTCGCTTGTCATACAAGTCGGCATTAACGGTCTCAACATCCATAGAGTCGTTGTGGATGAAGGTGCATCCACTTGTGTCATTTCATTTGCTTTTTGAAGGCGATTGGCTCTCGAGCCCTAACTTCATCACCCAATGCCCTTGAGGAATTTGATGGAAGGGAATCCAAACCCTTCGGTGTTCTCACCAGCTTGCCGATCACATTGCAAAAGAAGACGGTCAATGTTGAAGTAGAAGTAGTTGACGCTAAACTCAATTACAATCTTCTACATAGTCACAGTTGGATGCATGCTATGCTGTGTGTTTCGTCCACCCTCTTCCATCTTCTAAAGTTTCCACATGAGGGAAAAATCATTACTGTCGACCAGTTGTCATTCTTTACCTCATCTTCTGAGAACAACGTTCCATACGTGGACTAGATTCCTTCTCCCCCCGACACTATAAGGTCGGGTCTTTTCAAAGACCCCTCCCTCATGGGTATCTTTCCCCTTCCACCACCCAATATTGTTCAATTTAATATGATCTCTCCATTGGTTGACCCATGGATTTTCCCTTTACCTGAACAGGTTGATTCATTTTGGGTTTCGATGCCGCTTAGTCCAATTGAAATCAATTATTGCGAGCTTGGAGCTGCATCTGATTCTTCCCCTTTTGAAGGTGCTCCTTTGAGCATGTCTCTTGACGTTTATTCTCAATCCCCCTAGCTCAGCGATGCGGATTTGCCTAATCCTTTGAGAGAAGTGTTTCCATCCGACGAGGCTATCGTGGAAACCATGTCTCTTGAAAACCTACCGTGGAGTGATGGGCATCATCCTTCCTCGTTTATTCCTAGCCTCGGGGAAATTTCTAACTGTCTTGAGCGTTTTTCATCTCAAGTTCCTTCTCTGCCACTTCAAACACCTATCTTGACTCACGAAGTCTTCACTGAAGGTATCTTGAGTAACATCACCCAGATGATACCTATCGACATTTCCATGAAATCGGGAATTGTCGAGAACATCCATGTGGGAGTCACTTTCTCTTTCGATGAAGTCCAAGTGTATACTAGCCTCTTCCATGAATTCCGTGATGTTTTCACCTAGTATTACGAAGAGATGCTTGGAATTGATCCCAGTACTGTGGTGCAAGAGATTCCCACCTACCCCGATGTGAAGCCTATTTGCCAGTGCCTTCATCCAGTGCATCCTCGGAAAGCCGCCGCCATAAGAGCTGAAGTTCAAAAACGTCTCAAAGCAGGTTTCATTTATCTGATTCCTCTGACAGAGTGGGTTTATAGCATTAATCCTGTGGATAAAAAATAGGGAGCAATTCGCGTCTGTGTTGACTATCGCAATATTAATTGGGACTTCCCTAAGGATAACTATCCCACCCCTTTCATTGATCAAATCATTGAATATTGTGCGGGGAGTGATATTTTTTCCCTTATGGAGGTATTTTCTGGCTATAATCAGATCAACATTCTCCCGTTTGATCAACACAAGATCACTTTTATCTGTCCTTGGGGAATGTTCACGTATAAGAAACTCCCTTTCAGCTTGAAGAACGCTGGGGCTACGTTCCAACACGCGATGTATTATGCCTTCCACGATATTCATGATATTGTTCAACCATACCTGGATGAACTTCTGGCTCATTCAGCTACGCGAAAAGACCACCTGGGCCATCTCCACTAGATCTTTCTTCATTGTAGATGCTACAACATTCGTCTCAATATGCATAAATGCATCTTCTGTGTTGATTCTGGTATACTTTTAGGATTTATCATATCTAAAGACAGAATTCACCTTGATCTGCTTAAGGTGGAGGCTATTTTTAATCTCCCCTCTCCATCCTCGTTACACCAGCTTCAGAGTCTCCAAAGGAAAGAAAATTTCTTGCGTCGTTTTATCCTGAACTATGCTGAAGTAGCCAAAGGGTTCACACGAATTTTAAAGAAGGATGTCCCTTTTTGTTGGGATGAGATTGCTCAACAATATTTTGATACGCTTAAGACGTTTCTTTTCAACGCTCCTCTATTACGTCCTCCGAATTATCATCATGATTTCACCCTTTATCTAACTGCAGCCTTTAGTACGATGGCCATGGTTTTGGTTCAAGATGATGATGACGGTGACGAGAATGTCATTTAATACTTGTCTCGAAACCTTCTCGACCCTCAAAAAAAGTTATGCACATGTTGAGAAGTTAGCGCTGGATGTGGTCCAAGTCGTCCAACGTTTTTGTCATTATATCCTGTTACGCATGGTAACCGTGATTTCCGATTGTAACCCCATGACCTATATTTTGTCTCGAAAGTTGCTGGGGGGAAAATGCTCGAAGTGGATCGTTATCCTTCAAGAGTTTGATTTGGAATTTACTACTGCTGAATCAAAGAAATCACTTGTTTTCAATGATCTTATTTATTCTCTCCCTGCAGATTCTGCTCCTTATTCCAAGGATTATATTCCAGATGAAACTCTTTTCTTGATTAGCACCCTCGATCCATGGTACAGTGATATCATCATGTATCTCCAGACTTCTACTTTTAGGTCTGAGTTAACAAAAGATGCCTGACGCCGCATTCGGCATCAATCACAACCTTATCGTATTATCGGAGATACCCTCTATTGTGTTGGAATCGATTATGTACTCTGCCGATGTCTGACCCTCAAGGAAGCTAAGAAAGTTTTAAATGACTACCATAGTGGCACCTATGGTGGTCACATTTCCGGTTATGCCACCGCATAGAAGATCCTTCGTGCTGGTTATTTATGGCCATCCATATTTAAAGACTGCATTGTCTCAATACAAAAATTTCATGCGTGCCAGATATATCAACGCAAGATGCATGTGCCACTTGTTCCTTTACACCTTTAAATTATCGTTGGTCCTTTTGAAAAATAGGGCATCGATTTTATGACGTGTAACCCTTGCTTGGCTGGGGGGCATGCCTATATTATCGTCACCATCAATTATTTTACCAAATGGACCGAAGAAATGCCTACACTAGCTGCAGACGGTAAGAAAGCAACGCAATTCATATTCAATCATGTTATTACTCGGTTTGGTGTCCCTCAAGCCATCGTTACCGATCATGGTTCACATTTTCGGGACTATATGATGGCAGAGCTGACGTCTAAGTGGGTTTGCGTCACGACAGCTCAATGCCATATTACCCTCAAGCTAATGGCCAAGTTGAAGCCGTAAACAAAGTTATTATTAAAATGCTGCAATGAAAAATTGGGATCCATAAATCAAATTGGAATCTCATGTTGTTTTCAGCTCTATGGGCTTATCGAACGTCGATTAAGAGTGCAACCAGATTCACCCCATTTCAGTCGGTGTATAGTCTGGAAGGTACTCTTTCGATTGAGTGTGAAATCCCTTCACTCAAATTAGTTGTGGAATTACTGCCTAATACTTCACCTGAGGAAGAGTGTCTCCTCGACTTACAGAGATTGGATGAAACTCGTCGCTTAGCTACTTTGGTCATCGAAGCACAAAAGAAGCGAGTCAAAGCTCATTTTGACCAAACAGTTTCCCCTCATTCTTTTATTGAAGGCGACCTCGTTCTCCTGTACGACGAAGCTCATGATAAGCTGGGGGTAGGTAAATTCCAACCCATGTGGCATGGGCCCTACATCATCAAACGTGTGTTACAGAATGGGGCTTATGAGCTTATTGATTATGAAGGTTATCCCTTAGCACAACCCAGGAATGGGTTGTATCTGAAAAAGTATTATGGTTGATTCATTCCTGCATGATATGTGTACATAGGTAATTTTTCTCATTTTTGTGCATGTTTTGGTTTGATGTGCTTTGTAAGCTTTTTTATTCTTATTGGGTCTGTTTGGTCACCGTAGTTTGCGAGATTGGCAAGTACAAACACTACAGAGCCTACATCAAAACTGCTTTGGAATCTAAGGACCTAGCCATCCTAGATTCAGAGAGGGATCTCTCTATATATGAGTTCAAAGATATGATCTTTAAGGATTTTAGATATGATATTAGGCTAGTTATGAAGAACAGGGTTTTTGTTTATTTTGGTTGGGCAAGGATATAATGAAGGTGAAGGAATTCTATATGAAGGGTGAAGGTGTAAGTAGGTGGAAGAATGGTTCAGCTAATAAGATAGGCAAGGAGCAGTATCAATCCATTAGGCTATGGAGTCATAATAGGACTTAATCGAACAACAAGGTTCAAGAGTGGTCCATGGGGCAAGTCATCTATGTCAAAGGATCTATTTAAGTTGATTTTGGGGAATGAAACAATAAGAAATGGAGTGAAAGAAATAAAACACATGAAGAAACAAAGAGCAACCTAAGATCAAGTAAGTACTTTGAAACTATCCTGCTTTTGGCATGCACTTAAGGGAGACACACAAAAGTAATCTAAGATCAGGTAAGTACTTTGAAACTATCCTGCTTTTGATGTACTTTCAAGAGAGAACATTCAAAAACATAAAATAGCTTAAGATCAAGTAAAGACTTTTAACTTAGCCTGATTTCAACATATTCAAAGGGAAAACATTCATGATAAACACCAAAATTAGTCTAAGATCAGGTAAGTACTTTGAAACTAGCTTGCTTTCAACATACTCTTAAGGGAACTTTTCAAAGAAACTGTTGGAGAAGGAGCCAGAGGACAGGGCTAACCATAGACTTCTCTAACTCAATCTTTAATTAGCAGACTTATCAAGAACATTCAAAGATAATATCTCAAGTTGTACTCAGGAAATATGGGCTTACCAACACTTCACTGGTTATACTCTATTGATTCATCCTTAAATACACAATTTAACAGAAAAACATAAAGGATAAAGATTTTTAGAGAGATTTTGGGTACATCAAAAGTAAATCCTAATCTATATTTTTTTTTCTTTATCAGAGAGAAGTGGAAAAAATGGAAAAAAAAAGAAAATAATGCTTTACAGTGAGAAACACATCACCATTGACATAGACCAGGATCCCATAAATTAGCTATTTGTATTTGATGTTAAAACCAGTTACAATCTTCAAGTCTAATGGGTCTCTACAGCTTCAAACTTCTCATCTCAGCTTATGTGTCTTCAATTACAAACAGAGCTACAACAACTTCAGAAATCTATTTACATGCAACAGATATCCAGAGACCAACCTGTATACTATGTTCTACAAAAGTGTTTATAGAAGAAAGAGGAGGTGGAGGGTAAGAGTGGTTCATTTGTTCAATTAATAAAGAGTAATGGTGTATTGACCTTTGGGAGGCCTAGGGGAGAAGATTTCGAGTGCTCATCTCTCTTTTAATGTTCTTACATTAAATTTCATCAATATTAGTTACTATTGTTGACTTTGGGGGATTTGGTAGGCTGATCATAAATTCTGAGCTGTCTTTGGAAAAGATCTCTGATTGTGCATTCATTGTGTATTATTTTGCAAAAATAAATCTGCAGGTGGCAGTTGAGGAGTTATGGCCTCAATGATATGGAATTCAGAGGCTCTTTTGTTAATCTGTCTCCTTCTATGGCTTTAAGCATTGATCAACTTTTAATTTGTTCTTTATCTTTATTAAGCTCCCTTGATTATCTTCAGGGTCTTTGAACTGCATTATTGTCTTTAACCTGTGGATTAAGTATCAAATCTTCAATATATTGCATTAATCTTTAATCCTCTCGGGTATAATTTGCTGCTTCTTCTGCTCAGGTGTCCAGGTTTTTCGGCTGATCTGGAGGGTTTGCCGAAGGTCGGAGATAGTGATTTGTCAAATAAACATGAAATTAAATCCTCTTTTGATTCCTTTCTTTGCAATATTTTGCTATAGGATCGTCATCTTGCAACCTATGTCACCTGACTATGACTGTGGAAATCACACGAATTAACCACCCTTTAAACCCTCCAAAACATGATAAACATATTACAAAAAACCTGCGGGAGCTTGGATAACTGCGACAGAGGCTCAGGGGAATGGTGGAGGGGTAGTGAGAGTGGTGAAATATAGTGGCGGAGGAGGGAAACCCTAGCAGAGTAGCTAACCAGGTTAAAATTTGAAATAGGGCACGCAAATGAGGAGAAATGATTTTAGAAAACCACGGGTGGTTATCACATGACCCTCGGGCGGTAAATGGTTTTTCCCGGAGGGAGTGGGATTCCATTGATCACTCGCCATGTGGCTTTTGGAAAACCACCGGTATTGCATTATTTTGGAGTGTTAAATTCTGGGCACAAAAATTATGCGATATGCCACCACAGCCATCGGATGAGGGAGATGAGATCCAAAGGTGCGGATCGGGCACGATAAAGAAACTGTGCAGTGAATTATTTAAGTGAGGGCCAAGTGTCATCATAAGATTGGGTGGGCGTTGTATGTGGTGGATGGTAGGCCCTAGTGATGTTGGGTCATTGGTTTAGATGGGGACTATTAAATTAAAAGGGTCGACGGAGGAGACTCTTCATCCGAGGTGAATAGATGGCAAGATTTGGACAGAGGAAAGGTAAGAAAGGAGGCACGATAGCTGTTGATATTTTAAAGATCAACGGTTGGGATTATTTCGCAAAGTGACAAGGTGGGGATAAGGAGAAAGGGAAAAAAGGAAGGAAAAGGCGAGGCTCCATGGGAGAACACGAAACCGGGGTCAAGGGAAGAAAGGATTATCGCATTGGGGGGAAAGGGGGAATAATGTAATGGATAACGAAATAACGCCAATGCGATGGGGGCTCAGGAAAAGGTGTGGGGGCATGGTCCTGTGGAGGGATGTGTGACCAAGGTCCAAGAGGGAGGAGCTTATCGCATCGGGGGGGATTTTACAACGAAAATGTGGTATTTGAGGGAAAAAGCCGATGCAATATGGTTAGAGGGGTTTTTGTTAAAGCGCTTAGTTATAGCGGCCGAACGCATGGAGGGGAAAGGTCAAAGATTTTAAAGCCCTCAGGGGCTAAAACCTATGTTTTTTGAAAAGGGCATTTTAAAGGTAAACATAAGGTTTTGTAAGGGTTTTTTGGTGTCTCGATAGACAAAATATGAGTTTTTAAACAGCCAAGAGGGATTTTTTATGAGTTGGAAGGTTCCCTTGGGATAATGAGGATAAAATTAAGAGAGAAAGGGGATTTTTCAGAGGTAAATGGAGGATAAAAAGGGTCAAAATGAGTGAATGAAATGATGAAAGAGGGGTTGTTTAGGGAACAATTTTTGCAAGGGGCAGCAAGTTTAACTTGGTTTTCTTTTAATGAAATAGCAGTGAACATTACTTGCAAAGTTCAAACAACATAAGAAGACTTCAAGAATGAGCAGTTTTTCATGAAAACAATCTCTTGAAGGCACAAGACTCATTTTTAGCCATCATTTGCTCTGACAAAAAATTACTGATGGCTAATAGTGGCTCCACTTGGGGATGGCAGCTCCTTGGAGGTGTCAAGAATCTTCAGAATTTGATCTCTGGGACGTAGACCTATGCCTTTATCCATTTACCACCCTTTCTTCTTTGAACATGCAGCTTTGAAAGATGATCAATATTTATATCAAATAGAGTTATTTCCCAAACAACTACCTACACAAACTACTTCCTAACATTTTCCCTTCAGCAGGTGCATTTGGACTTGTGGACCTTGAACATAAACCTTTTATTCTTTTTGAAAATAGGAAAAACTAATCTAAGTTTACCCTTATTTATTCCATGAGTTCAGATTAGACTGTTGAACTCATAAATTCTCTACCTAAGCTACTATCTTCCAGGATTAGACTATATGGAAAATTTTATTCTCTATCTTCTAAAACAAAAATTTAAACATAGCCAAACCAGGTTTAAGCAGTCTGATTTGCCTTGATTTCTATGGCTGTTTGTACAAGCTGCACACAGAATTTGTTTGTATAAATTTAAAACAAAAATATGAAGGCTTGAAATCTGACATTTTAAACATCCTTCATTCTTTTTGCAGCTCTGATCTTGATCTTTTTTGAGCTATTCTTCCTTTTTCTTGGTTCAGATTTTGAGCATATTAGAACCAATTTTTCATCAATCTTTCAGGTTCAGGTTTTCAGCTTGTTTGAACCATTGTTTCTCTATCCTAATATGTTCTAGCTGATAAGCCAAGATTAAACAGTTTGGCAAATCTTCTTCACTATCTTATCAACAGAAAAAATTGAAATCTATCTCAGTCATGATTAGGCTGTATGACTAAAATTGTAGTGTTATTTTTGGTAGTGTCATTTAAGCTTGCACACTTTTGGATTTTCTTTTCTATTTTTGGTATGGGGCCCTACCTTTCCTATTTTATTTCTTCCCTCTTTTATTTTTCTATTGTTTTTGTCTTTTCTCTTTCTTCAAATTCGAAAAATAGTGTTATATACAATGGATAAAAAGCCTTGAAAGTATAATATCAGTCAACAGAAATAATGTTTAAGAACCCTGCCATTAACAGGACCTCCAAAGTATTCAGCTCCATCCAACTCTTGTAGAAAAAATGCATTATATCTAATACCAGATTGGATAAGATAAGGGCCCTGCCATAAGTTATCAAATTTTCCATGTTTGCCCTTATCTTCTCTTCTTGAATCCCATTTCAAAACTTTATCAAAATTTTTTAAATCACTTGCCTTATTTCTTTTGTCAAACAACTTATTGATGTTTTCTTGTAGTTGTTGTGCTCTGATGTATAATTCATCTCTAGTTTGTTGTAAATGTATAGTCTGGTTTATTCTTCTTTTTGCATCATTATCTTCATACTGCACTTCCTGGATCAACTTCATGACTGGTATTCCTAAACTGGTTGGAAATATTGCATCAGTCCCATAAATTAGCTGGTAGAGAGACATTCCAATGGATTTTTTAATGGTCAGTCTGTCTGCCCATAAAGCATGTACTAGATTATTGTGCCATGATTTTTTGTTATCTTCCAGCAAATTCTTGATAATGTTTACTGGACTTTTATTTGATGATTCTGCAAGCCCATTACCTTGAGGGTAATAAGCTATGGAATGACCCAATATGAGCTGATACTTATGAAAGAATTATACCATCTTCTTAGACCCAAATGAAGTATCATTGTTAGTTATGATCTTTCTAGGACAACCAAATCTGGATAATATATGGTTTTCAAGGAATGAAATGATGACTGAATCTATGGCATTCCTAGAGGTGATGACTTCTATCCACTTGGTAAAATAGTTTGTTGCTGTGAGAATCCATCTATGTTGGGTAGATGAGGGGGGATAGATTTCCCTGATGAAGTCTAGACCCCACTGTTGAAAAGGAGCTTCAACAGTGATTGGTTGTAGAGGTAAGGGAAGAAGTTTTCTTTTTCCTTCAAATATTTGGCATTTGTGACAGGCAATAATCATCTTATGGACATCTTGAAAGAGAGTGGAACAGTAATAACCAACTCTAAGGATTTTATTAGCAGTTGAATTCCAATAGAGGTGGCCTCCACATTCTCTTTCATGAAACTCATGCTTAATCTTATCTACATCATTCTCAGGAAAAAATTTAAGCAATAATCCACGATCATTTTTCCAATATAAACATTTATTCAAAATGCAGTAATTTACAGCTTTTAACTTTAAAAATCTTGCCTTTTTTTTAGACAAACTAGGAGGGGTATTAAGATTGAGCAAAACATACAAAATATTAGCATACCAAGATGAATTCAGAAAATGATCTTCAATAATTGGAGTTGACAATTCATCTTGTTCATCTAATGCATTAAACATGTTTATATCAAGAGTTTGGAAGTTAGATTCAACCATCCGTTTTGCTAGTCCTTGACCCTTTATGAGTTTAGTGGGCTTGATTTCTAAATCATACTCTAAAATTACAGCAATCCACTTTCCTCTTTTGCCATATGGATCTTGGGTTAATATGTCTTTCACCACTAAATTAGGCACAAATGCTATGATGTGGGAATGTAGAATGTAAACTCTGAAGTCTTTTAAGGCTTTGACTAAGGAAAAGGCTTGTTTTTCCATTATGTTGTACTTCAGAGGTGCATCTCTCAATGGCTTGCTAAAAAATGCAATGGGTTGCTCTTGTTCATTAAAGTTTTTCTGTAATAGGACAACAGCTTCTGTGTGTTCAGATGCAAATGAAAAAATGAAAAAATATTTGGAAAAATCAGGACTGATAAGAACTGGTGTTTTGGTGAGTGCTTGTTTTACCAGTTCAAAGGACTTCTTTGCTTCTAGGGTCCATTTAACTCCTTCTCCCTTTTTAAGCATGTCTGTTATGTTTCTGAGGAGTTCAACTAAATTTGTTATGAACCTTCTCGAGAAATAAATATTTCCAATGAAAGATTGAAGTTCCTTGATGTTTCTGGGATGGATGATTTGCAATATGCCATCAATCCTATTTGGGTCTATCCTTATTCCTTCTTCTGATATGATATGCCCAAGGATTTTTCCTTCTTGGAGACCAAACAGTGTTTTCTTTGGATTTAAGGACAGTCCAAATTTTCTGCATTTTTCAAAGACTTTTCTCAAGTGTATTAGGTGTTCTTCATCTGTTTTAGAATAAACAGTTATATCATCCAGGTAAATCACAATGAAGTAACCTATTTCTTATAAAAATGCAATGTCCATGGCTCTCTGAAATGTGGCACCAGCATTCATCAAACCAAAAGGCATTTTCAAATACATGAAAGTACCCCAGGGTGTAGTAAATGTCGTTTTAAGTTGATTATTAGGATGTACCAGGATTTTATTATAACCTGAGAAGCCATCTAGCAAAGAAATTCTTTTGGAACCAACTACCTTTTGTAAAATATGATCCATTTTGGGCAAACGATAGTTGTCCTTCAGTGAGGCTTTGTTTAACTTTCTAAAATCAATGCAAAGCCTTATCTCTCCTGTTTTCTTCCTAATTGATACAATATTAGACACCCACTTTGAGTATCTAACAGGGACTATAATTCCAACATCATACATTTTTTTTTTTCTTTCTCTACCAGAGGTAATTGAACAAGGTTGATTCTACGCATTTTCTATTTTAAATGTTTCTGGTTTTCTTTGAGGGGTATCTTACGCTAAATTATTTCTATATCATATGATTTTAGATCTTCATATCTCCATGAAAAAACATCAGAAAATTCCTTAAAGAGCTCCATGTATTTTAGTTTAATGTGAGAAGGCAGTGTTTTAGATACTTTGATTATTTTGGGCTTTTCCTCACTGCCTATATTGCATTCTTCCACTTCAGATTCTATGGGTTCTAGTTTTGGCCTTTTGGCCACATCATTCAAGTCAAATAGTTCTTCTAAGGGGACCAACACTTTTGGCAAGCTTTAGTGTTTAGATTGCAGCACTTCTAAGTCTTCGTTTTATAAAACTGTGCTATTCTCTGTTTTATGGTTGAGTTCATAGGTTAACAGATTTATTTCAACAATCCTGGGAGATTTTTCTTCTTCAACAAGTGGATTTTCTTCGATAGGACAGTCTTTATCATAATCTGAATCTGCGTTTGATGTCTCAAATTCATTTTTGGATTGTAAGAAGTCTTCTATTTGTTTATCTCCCTCAAAAAATTGCCAGTATCTTTCATTGTCTAGGACAGCTGGTCTAAATTTGACTTGGGTGGTGCATTTCTTGGTTTCATAAGGTGTAAGACAAGTTCTAGCAGTAAAGGCTAAACCATTGGCAAGGAAATTTTGGTTTCTTGGGACAAAGATATGTTGGAATTCATCAAAAGTTATTAACAATTCCATGGCATCATCTCTATAGGTTCTAAGTATTGGATGTTTAGCTCTATATTCCCCATTTACTTGCCTAATAATCAAATCAGAATTCCCATGAAATTTTATCCTTTTGGCCCCTAATTTTTTCAATAAATGCAGGCCTAAAAGGAGAGCTTCATACTCAACTATGTTATTGGTACATTGAAAGTTTAATCTGTAGGAATTCCCCTCAACATGATTGTTTTGAGTGTTGTGTAACCATATGCCAGCTCTTGCATAATTTTTAGTGCAAGACCCATCAAAATTCATGCTCCAAAGAGGACTATTTTCAGATTTGAGATTCATTTCATTGTTGTCATCTTTGTCTTCTTTTTCATTCTATTCTATATAAGGGTTTGCATTACGTTTTCCTGAGTTTTGTCCCTCAAAGTTTTCAATGTTTTGAGGTTTCACCCCTTGATTTTCATGATTTGTTTTATGCTTATGAATGTTTTTTATCTCAAGACCTTTAATCTGTTTGCTGTGAATTTCTAAATGAGAAGACTGCTTTTTATTCTTCTCTTTGTTTTCCTCCTCATCCATTACTACAACTATGTTTGAATGTGAAATGATTAGCAGCATTTGATGTTTTTTCATGGATTAGCTCTTGCTCTTTACGGATATCATCATTAAAAATAATAAAATAGTAAAGGTCAGTGTGTATGGAGTAAAGAGGGGAGTTTTTTGGTCTTTCTTGGCTACTCACCATGTATTTCATGTGGGTTTCCCTATAGAGTCTTCTAGGCTGACTGAATACAGGGAAGGTGGCATAAGTCATATCCATTTGCATAGTACCTTGTAACTTAGCGCCCCGTGATCTAGAAAGAAGCATGCCATATTTGGGGGGTATATCAGCCACTACAATGTCTATCACTAAACTCCTGGCTAGTATTTGGGCTAAGTTAACACACAAATCATTTATTAGGCCTAGGCATCTCACCCTACTTGAATCAAAGGAGTATAAATCTTTGTAGGGTCTAGTTACTTCTAAGGCTAATCTTTCCATTATAACCTTAGGCACGAGGTTGTGTGATGCTCCTGAGTCAAGCATGGAATTGTGCAAGATATTGTCATGAATGTTTAAGCTGATGTAGAATGGAGGGGTAGTTCCTTCCTGAAATTTTCCTTCAATTTTTGGTCCAAAAATTAGTTCTAGGGTGTCATCATTTAAGTTGAATGTGTCATGAACATATTCTATGTTCAAAGCCTTCAAAATTTGACCCCTATATACATTTTCAGTGAGTAATTCATTGAGTGGGATAAAGATTTTGATTTTGGATATTTCATGGTCTAGGCTAAAGGGAATTTTGTTTTTTAACATGTTTAGTTCAGCCTTTTTAGTCACTATTTCATCAGCAAAATCAACTTGCTGATTTTTTTTATTAATAGTAGTTAGAATGGTTTTTTTAGGAGCATTAGCTAAGGTGCTGGTGCTACATGGTTAACACTCTGTTTTTCATTGGATTGAGTGTTTTTTTCTTTGTTTGAATCATAATTTAAAGCCACTGTTTTGTGATTTTCAACCCTGTTTTTGGGTGTATTTTCAGGGCTATTTTTGGCAAATTTAGCAGAGGTTTTTTCTTGGGAGTTTCTTGATTCCTTTTGCTTCTGAGGTCATATTGTTTAGGTGATCCTATGATGGCATTTGTAGAGTATTGTTCATAATAATATTTTTGTGGTATTTTGTCATCCTAAGGTGTATATAGACTTTGTTTTCTTTCATGGAGGAAATCAGAATCATCATTGCTCACTCCCAAGATGTTCATGTTGTCATCCTATGTTTGTTCATTTATTTCCTCATCCTCATTTACATAATTTTCTTCGAATGGAGGCCTGATCTATAGATCATCTACTTTCTATTTGTTTTGAGGTTGATTCCTCCTAAATTTTTTATTCAGATTTTGAGATTGATTCCTATTTTGGGGGTTGTTTGATTTTCCCTAGATTCTGCTCTCTCGAGTATGCTCATTTTCTTCATCATTTCCTCCATCATTCTTTATATTTTTGAGCTAGATGTGGAAGATGCAGCTTCCTCCCTGAATGACACTTTCTTTTCATTCCTCATCCTAGCTCTTTTTTCAATCAAATTTACTTCCATAGCTAAAGCTCCCTTCTGCATGTCTTCTAAAGTCAAGAGGTCTCTTTCTCTTAGATGATAGGCCATTTCAGGATCAAATCCTTCAAGAAATTTGGCCAAGGCTGAGCCTTGATGAGGTTTCAAGTCTGGGGGAAGTGCATTATAAACACTATTGAACCTAGTGCAATAATTTTGAACACTTTTCCTAGTGTTTCTTTTGAGGTTGTTGTAGTCTGAAAGTATTTGAAGAGGGTTTTTCCTGACTTCCCATTTGTTTAGGAATGAATGATGGAGGGCTTGGAGGTCATTAATACTATTAGGGGTTAACATTTTGAACCATTTTTTTTCTTCTCCCCCTAAAATTTGAGCAAAAAATATGAGTTTGACAGTTTCATCATCTATCTCATTTCTATCAAAATAGTCATTCATCTTGTCCACATGTTGTGAAGCAGTAGTAGCACCACTGGCATCATATAATGGTATCTTGGACTGATATTCCTATGGAATATTGACTAAAGGTAAAGGAAGGACTATAGGGGCATACCATGTTGCCATGATAGGAGGTTGTGGGAAAAATGGGGGGTTTACAGGTGGAGGATGTAAGAAGGGAGGGGATTGATAGAATGGGGTAGTTTGAACAATGGGTGTATGGATAATAGAAGTGGATGGATCAGTAAGAGACTCTTGAGTAGATATTGGATGAGAGAAACCAAAATTATGAAGGAAATGTAAATCAGGTGGGGTGGTTTCTCTGCTAACAGTGTTTTCCGCACTATGTTGGGGTGGGTGTGAAAGCTCAAAGTATATCTGATCTATATCACAAGTGACCTAGTTCTGAATGGGTTTCTTAAGTCAACATGTGAATCCTCTAGAGTTGTAAGGATTTCAGGAATAGAATTAGCTCTATGGACTGGCCTAACAACAGTTGAATTTTTAGACTTAGGAGATTTCCCAAGTATACTTTCTGGATTATCAACTATATCAGGAGGATTTGGGTTAGGATGTGCTCTAGTATGAACTCTTCTAGAAGCCACTATGCTATGTTTCAGACCCAATGGTAAGAAAAGTTTAACCAAATATGACAATCTTTGATAGGCTAACTAATCTTTCAAACAATGAAACTTAACTTCTCACAATTTCCTTAAGTGAGTTTGTATGATGTTATAATAGAAATAGGTTTCCGAGTGGAGTCTTTAGGTATATTCAGGATTTTGGAGTCACCAGGTGGAAATTTTTAGCTTTAGAAGGTAAGATTTTTTATGGTCCACCACCATTAATCGGTTTGAATACCAATCTAAAATATTTTTGGGTTTTCTGAGTTTTTACAGTCTCGTGGTTTATGAGAGTGTCCTAAATCTATTTCAACACTTAGCTATGGTGATGAGACAAAAAGAGTTTACTTTGTGGCTTACTTAGCTGATTTCTTCAAGGTTTGATATGGGTTTGTTATAATCCTAAGATGTACTTGGATTGCCACTGATTCAGACAAGTCCTATCATGATTACCAACATGCTTGGTAGTGCTTGAAGAAAGTTACTTATACTGCACTAAACACTGAATGTTTTGTTTTAAGGATTTTACTTGGAATTCCCCAGTATGGTCACCAGTATGTTTGGTCTCCGTAGTTTGCAATATTGGAAAGCACAAACGGAATAGAGCCTACATCAAAACCGCTTTGGAATATAAGGACCTAGCCATCCTAGATTCAGAGAGGGATCTCTCTATATATGAGTTCAAAGATATGATCTTTAAGGCTTTTAGATATGATATTAGGCTAGTTATGAAGAACATGGTTTTTATTTGTTTTGGTTGGGCAAGGATATAATGAAGGTGAAGGTGTAATTAGGTGGAAGAATGGTTCAGTTGATAAGATAGGCAAGGAGCAGTATCAATCCATTGGGCTATGGAGTCATAATAGGACATAATCAGATAGCAAGGTTTAAGAGTGGTCCATGGGGCAAGTCATCTATGTCAAAGGATCTCTTTAAGTTGATTTTGTGGAATGAAACAATAAGAAATGGAGTGAAAGAAATAAAACACATGAAGAAACAAAGAACAGCCTAAGATCAAGTAAGTACTTTGAAACTATCCTAATTTTGGCATGAACTTAAGGGAGACACACAAAAGTAATCTAAGATCAGGTAAGTACTTTGAAACTATCCTGATTTTGATGTACTTTCAAGAGAGAACATTTAAAAACATAGAATAGCCTAAGATCAAGTAAAGACTTTTAACTTAGCCTACTTTCAGCATATTCAAAGGGAAAACATTCATGATAAACACAAAAAGTAGTCTAAGATCAGGTAAGTACTTTGAAACTAGCCTGCTTTCAACATACTCTTAAGGGAACTTTTCAAAGAAACTGTTGGAGAAGGAGCCAGAGGACGGGGCTAACCATAGACTTATCTAACTCAATCTTTAATTAGCAAACTTATCAAGAACATTCAAAGACAATATCTCAAGTTGTACTCAGGAAATATGGGCTTACCAACACTTCACTGGTTATACTCTATTGATTCCTCCTTAAATACACAATTTAACAAAAAAACATAAAGGATAAAGATTTTCAATGAGATTTAGGGTACTTCAGAAGTAAATCCTAATCTATATTTGTTGTTCTTTATCAGAGAAAAGTGGACAGAATGGAAACAAAAGAAAATAATGATTTACAGTGAGAAAGACATCACCATTGACATCGAGAAGGATCCCATAAATCAGCTATTTGTATTTGATGTTCAAACTAGTTATAATCTTCGAGTCCAGTGGGTCTCTACAGCTTCAAACTGCTCATCTCAGCTTATGTGTATTCAATTACAAACATAGCTACAACAACTTCATAAAGATATTTACATGCAACAGAAATCCATAGACCAGCCTGTATACTGTCTTCTACAGAAGTATTTATAGAATAAAGAGGAGGTGGAGGGTAAGAGGGGTTAATTTGTTTAATTAATACAGAGTAATGGTGTATTGACCTTTGGGAGGCCTAGGGGAGAAGATTTCGAGTGCTCATATATGTTTTAATGTTTTTACATTAAATTTCATCAACCTTAGTTACTATTGTTGACTTTGGGGGATTTGGTAGGCTGATCATAAATTCTAAGTTGTCTTTGGCAAAAGATCTTAGACTGTGCATTCATTGTGTATTATTTTTTAAAAGTAAATCTGTAGGTGGCAGTTGAGGAGTTATGGCCTGAATGATATGGCATTCAGAGGCTCTTTTGTTGATCTGTCTGCTTCTGTGGCTTTAAGCATTGATTTTCTTTTAATTTGTGCTTTATCTTTATTAAGGTCCCTTGATTATCTTCGAGGTCTTCGAACTGCATTATTGTCTTTAACCTGTGGATTAAGTATCAAATCTTCAATATACTGCATTAATATTTAATCCTCTTGGGTATACTTTGCTACTTCTTTTGCTCAGGTGTCAAGTTTTTTTGGTTGATCTGGAGGGTTTGCCGAAAGTCGGAGATAGTGATCCATCGAATAAACATGAAATTAAATCCTCTTTTGATTCCTTTCTTTGCAATATTTGGCTACAGGATCGTCATCCTGCAGCCTATGTCACCTGACTGTGACTGTGGAAATTTCATGAATTAACCACCCTTTAAACCCTATAAAACATGATAAACATATTACAAATAACCTGCGGGAGCTTGGATAACTGCGACAGAGGTTCAGGGGAATGGTGGAGGGGCAGTGAGAGTTGTGAAATGCAATGGTGGAGGAGAGAAACCCTGGCAGGGCAGCTAACCTGGTTAAAATTTGAAATGGGATGCGAAAATGAGGAGAAATGGTTTTAGAAAACCACGGGTGGTTATCGCACGACCCTCAGGTGGTAAATGGTTTTGCCCAGAGGGAGTGCGATTCCATTGATCTCTCACCACGTGGCTTTTGGAAAATTGTTGCTATCGCATTATTTTGGAGTGTTAAATTCTGGGTGCAAAAATTTTGCGATATGCCACAACAGCCATCGGATGAGGGAGATGAGATCCGATAGTGTGGATCGGGCGCGATAAAGAAACTACGTGGTGAATTGTTTAAGTGGGGGCAGATTTCATTGTAATATTGGGTAGGCGTTGTATGTGGTGGATGGTAGGCCCTGGTGAAGTTGGGTCATCGGGTTAGATGGGGACTATTATATTAAAAGGATCGACGAAGGAGACTCTTTGTCCGAGGTGAATAGATGGCAAGATTTGGACAGAGGAAAGGTAAGAAAGGAGGCGCGATAGCCGTTGATCATTTAAAGATCAACAATTGGGATTATTTCGCAAAGTGGCAAGGCAAGGATAAGCAGAAAGGGAAAAAAGGAAGGAAAAGGCGAGGTTCCATGGGATAACATGGAACTAGGGTCAAGGGAAGAAAGGCTTATCGCATCGGGGGGAAAGGGGGAACAATGTAATAGATAAAGAAATAACATCAATGCGATGGGGGCTCAAGAAAAGGTGTAGGGGCATGGTACTGTGGAGGGATGTGTGACCAAGGGCCAAGAGAGAGGAGCTTATTGCATCGGGGGGGGGGGGGGGGGGGGTGGTGGAATTTTACAACGAAAATGCGGTATTTCAGGGAAAAAGCCAATGCGATAAGGTTAGAGGGGTTTTTGTTAAAGCGCTTAGTTATAACGCCAGAACGCATGGAGGGGAAAGGTCAAATATTTTAAAGACCTCGAGGGTTAAAACCTGTGTGTTTTGAAAAAAGGCGTTTTTAAGGTAAACAGAGGGTTTTGTAAGGGTTTTTTGGGGTCCCGATAGACAAAATATGAGTTTTTAAACAGCCAAGAGGGATTTTTTATGAGTTTTAAAAGGAATTTGGAAGGTCCCCTTGGGATAATGAGGATAAAATAAAGAGACAAAGGGGATTTTTCAAAGGTAAATGGAGGATAAAAAGGGTCAAAATGAGTGAATGAAATGATCAAAGAGGGGTTGTTCAGGGAACAATTTTTGCAGGGGGCAATAGGTTTAACTTGGTTTTATTTTAATGAAACAACAGTGAAGATTACTTGCAAAGTTCAAATAGCATAAGAAGACTTCAAGAATGAGTATTTTTTCATGAAAACAATCTCTTGAAGGCTTAGGACTCATTTTTAGCCATCATTTTCTCTGACAAAAATTTACTGATGGCTAACAGGGTCTTGCTTGTTATGCAGATGTCTATTGCCCCTTATGTTGGTTTCGCAGATGGTGCTTTCCACAGTACCAGGAACTTGTCTTTGGTAGCATAGGTAATTTATAATCCTATTGGTGAGTTGATTAACCTAAAATGTATTTGTATAGGACCAGCTACAAACAATGTCACTGAATATAGTGTTGTTTTGGAACTATCACCCAAGGCAGTTAACCTTGGCATACGCACATTGCTTGTAAATCTAGATTCATATATTGTTGTTCTTCAAATTAATGGTCATTATTCAGCTTGAAACCCATGAATTTTGAGATTGTATTTACGTATTCTTTTTCTTGGAAGACATTTTGATTTCATCACATATCAACATACCAAGACGAATGAATACATTAACTGATGCAATAGCTAACATTGTGCTAGATAGACATTTGCACAATTTATAAAACATCATCATATGTAAATAGACCCATGTAGAATATATATATATATATATATATATATATATATATATATATATATATCGATTGTTTGCAACGTGTGCATCATAAAAACCCAAAACATATATATATGTAAGTTTCAATTACATCCTGAGACAACATGTCTCTCAAAGTGTGCAGAAATAAAATCCTAGGTGCCTAATCAGCATGGTGCTCATGATAGCACGTCACTGCCCATACCAACCGCTTCAGCAAGCAGTGGATATGACTCAGCGCCCCTACGGTATGCCTCTAATAGCCCCAAGGAATATCATCAAAGAAAGCATAGTCTGGAATTCCACGGGCAATCCCCTCCAGATTTTGTACTATCTCCTCCTCGCTGCCCTCACCATGAGGATCGAAATCACGAGGAGTTCACCTCGCTATCAGTGAAATACCTATAGGTCGCTCTGGGCCAACATCTGCATACATATAAGATTAAATTTCAGAACATGCATTTATACCAAAAAATCATAAACTCATGAAAATAAAAAATGAGTCTCACCTAGCTCTTCATCCCAATCCTCTCCCTTCGTGAGCTGGAGGTCTGGATTGCCGGTGAAGTCTGTACCCAAGTAGGGCCAGTCCTCCACGAAAATCAGTTATTGGTAGAGCCAATCGAAGAATTCCAGCCTTGAAGACATCTATTGGCTGCCCCCTACTCTGGGAATCAACACAGCCCATCAAGCCATCTATGGTTCTCTGGGTGGTGGCATCAGGAAAATGAACTCCTGATGCTGGAACATTGGTAGGCTTTCCAAGAAGAACGATACCAAGATTGATCCATAGCCAAACTACTTCAGTTTGGTCTTCTTGCACTTGGTTAGTTGTCGCTTCATGTTAATAGTCACAACCTCTGCCTAGTTGTAGAGAGTCGGGGTCAGGCAGTCTACAGCAAGAAGTAGTTGTGTTTTTGTGGCCTCATGTAGTGCTTGCGATCCTGTAGCCTGCATGATAGTGTGCAGCATTACTTTTAGTGCCAGATCAGGGATGGTTTGGATGTCAGCCTTTCCACTCCCTGATCCTTTTCGTGCCCCTCGGTACACCCTGTCAATCACCATCCCCATGCTTTCCATGGTGGGATGGGTACCAGTCATGATAGGGACTGCACCCTTGTGCAATAATCTTGTGATAAAATAGACATCAGAAACTTTGATTTCAAGTTCCTGATCTCGGAGCACGAACTCTTCTTGGTCTTCATACCAAATTCTTATCAAATACTGAAGCAATTCTAGCTAAGCCCAGAGGCACAGTGTTAGGAAGAATTTCTTTAGCCCACAATCTCTGAGGGCGTCCATGCATCTGTCATTATCCATGGCAAGTTCATCTTCCTCACTATTTTCTCTCTCTTTCCACTCAATCACCATTCTTTCGGCTTGATACCTGCACGCATTTTTCATATGAGCATTGTTAGTCGACTTGGGCATTGAAATTTGCAAAAAAATGACTGCATTTTCCTTAAAACGATGCCGATTTTAGGTTACATGGTTGGCGCTACTATTTCGCAAACAGTCGCGCCAATGGGTGCGCCCTTTGTGTGAAAAATGGGAGATTGGTGCGGGTCCATGCCCAAAACTCGTGCCAACTGCGATGCCCTAGTTTTGATTAATCCTCCTCCTAAGAAATCAAAATGACATGTATAAGTAATGAAATTTAGCTTAAAAGATGGGAAATGGTGTCAGATCTTACCTAAGACTGACGGGATCGAGATTGGTTCAATGGAACACTTGCAATCATCACCGCAATATCGTAAAGCACAATGGGTCATTGTTGCTCCACAAAGAGGTAAAAGTGAAAAGTAATTATTTTTTACCACTTATGGCATTTTATAACTTTTCAAGATCTTAAATTAGGTTTTAAAACATATTTTTATATTATTTTATCATATTATTTTTGAGAAATGGGTTTTACACATGTCTCATGTGCAGTAACAGGTTTTTCACATGGTTATGACGAAGTAACGAGTTATATTTTATAATTTTTCGGACTTGGTAAAAACACGAAAAAGTCACTACTGGAGTCATCTTTCAGCTCTTTTCTGACTCTCTAAAACTAAAAATATTGCGGAGACACTTGTTTTCTTGAGCTCGCTAAATGGTTGTGAAATGATATCTACCCAGTATACGTTTACCCCTTTTTCGGGCTGGGACAGATTATTTACGAAAAAGGAATACCTTAGCCTATCACGACTAAGAGGTTCTCTCGGATGATGTTTTCTACCTTTTCGAATCTTAGAGACGATTTACGAAAAGGGCCTTGATGGAGTTTTATTTTCCGCTTTCTTTTCAAACTCCCTAAACATGAAAATATGCCGAGTTCTCCCTTTGTCAAACTCGTTAAAAACTGATGACATCGGACTCCATCGTTATGACATTACTCAAGTTCCTCCTTCCTAGGGCTCATAAAATGTACTAGGTTAGATTTTTCAGAAGGAAAAAATTAAATCGCAAGCATATGCTACCCCCTTCAAGCCTTTTTTAAAAAATAATTGGGGTACTTGCTAGAAATGGTGGGGGAAAATGGAAATAGATCGTAGTCATGTTGGTAGTATGTCACTCTTGAACATGGCACTTGTCTGCATTCATGTCAGGTTGGGGACATCTCACTTTGTCATTTGTTTTCCTCCATGGGTTTGGGTAATCTCTTTTGACCGCTCATCTACTCTTTTCCTCATCACCATGACCTCAGATCCCTTGATGTCAAATACTGCCAAATCTAGTGTCGTATCGCCGATATGTTCAAGAGAATTTTGCCTCTGAAAATTTCAACCTCCCTTTGATTCTTTGTTGGTCCTGATTCACAAACATCATTTTCCTCTGTCTCGTGTCAATGATGTGGGAAACATTATGGCCCACCTTCGATTAGGTCACTTCCTGTCAACTTCGGCTCATCATCCAAGAATCTGATCTATAGACTCCTTTTTGGTACCTTAGAGCCTGGATGCCTCAATGGCAGGTTCTTCGCATTCGACGCAAGGTCCACATAATTGGCCTTCAATCAAATGACTATGTGGGTGTTTGATGTGAGATCATTGTTCACATTCTGTGGATTGTACCTTTCGTACCTTGAAATCCATTGTCATTATTAGTGGTTTCTCTCACGTCTGTTGATGGGTTTCATCATTGGATGGTAATCAAAATATTTTCTTGCATGTTCGACTTCAACTCACACATTCTCATCCTCGAATTTGTACTTTGTTCGGGTCAATATGGAGCGCAAGACCCTGGGTTTTGTTTGATGAAATCCAGGATGTAGGTTCTTTGTGGATTATTATGACTTATTACATGACTCTTTAGATTCGATGACTGCGACCATACCTGCGTCTATTTTTTGATCCTTATTGCTGGATGGCTGTGTCCATACCTCGAGTCTCAAATTTTATGTACTCTATTATGGATGGTTGTGCCCATGCCACATGTCATGTATCAGAGATATCCATTGTATTTGTACTTGCAGGTTTTCTGAAAACAATGTTTGTGTTGAACATGTTCTCATAAAGAATTTCACCCCTCCCTCTCTCTCGGACCTCAAGCTTTAGGGGCATCTATTACAAAACATTTTGTCACCATCCCTGCCATCCCACGCCCCGCATATTGGAGGGTCTTTCCAATGACCTGTGAGCAGTGTCATACTTTTCAAACCCCTTATTTGCATCCTTCTTCATAAGGACATTGTTTCTCCTGTTGGACATTTCCTCAAAAAAGCACACAAAACCTATGTTTTGGCCTTCACACGGGTTTCCAGTTCACCCCTCATGCCGATGTGGAAGATTTTCACTAGAGCCTGTGCCACCTAGTGCTTTGTCTCAGTGCAGTGCCCGCGCCAAGCTGTTTTAGGAATTTTTCTTAAAAATTAGAGGCGGAAGTTTCCTTCTAACTACCTCAGAGATGAGTCACTGGAAGTGGTTAAGTTGATCAGTCACGAATCTCCCTCTTTAGGCAGTGGTTTCCACCTCCCATGGAACACTCCCTGAAGATAGGTCTCCCTTCCATAGTTATAGGGATCCTAACCTCTCCCTCTCCCCCTATAAAAACAAGCATTCTCCCTTTATGAAAGCTAGCTGAGCTTGGAGAAAAATACTATATCTGAATAATTTATATTGAGAAGGTAGAACCAAGGAGAACTCTGTAGAGAGAGTCCCATCTGAATTCCCAATGAGCCTTTGTGAGATGCACTCCGCTTGAACCCTATTGGAGGAGATTGCAATGTCGAAGCTTGGTTGTACTCTTCCTTTAATTTATCAATATACTTGACCATGGTTTTGGTTACATAATTGTGTTATGTTGGTTATTTAGTGTGATCGATTTATCCCTCTTTGACTGACTAATAGTTACGAATGTGAATTAGTATGTTGTATATTGTCATTGTTTCTTGTGTGTGTGCAGGTGTCCGAGTGTGAAAGCGAGCAGACCGTGATCTATCAAACCAGGAGTGAGAGGTAGCCACTCTTTTGACGACAACAACAACGTAGGACCTTCGGTAAGTCATCTATCGAATCTTCCTCCATTCGTTAACTAGGAATCTGTAATATTCCAAATCTGGAACAACTCATGAATCATGCACTAAAAACGCATTTTCAGAAATATATGCTACAAAATAACGAAATGGAAACTTTTATTCCATAGATCAGTCAATATACAACCTAAATCCAATAATAGAGATGAAACAAATAAAAATACGTGGGTTAAATAGATCTCCCACACTAGTATAGATAAAAATAGCCGAAAACCCCAAACACTGCAACACAAGGATTTCTGCGTAAAAGTGACTGCACAATCATAAGAAGGTTTTAAATCAGTAATTAAGGAAATGAATAGATTTTCTCATATTTTAGATAAAAATTTTGAAGAACAGAGATCTAGTCTCCTTATACAAAATAGAAGAGAACCCGACAAGGGTTTCTTGTCAAACACTCTGCATACAAAACGTGATATTCGGAAATTTACAGAATCACCACTGCAACATTGAAGCACATGAGTGTATAAGGCTGAAATATGTATGATCTGATGTATATTCCTCAAGGGATTCCTCCCATGAAAGGATGAACCTCTCAATCACAAGGAAACACTGCAACGCAGCCACTAAACCATGCACTGAGTATTGCCTCCAAAATAACGCATTCCCTAGCTGGAACAACACTAGGAATGTATGGGAAATTTGTGGTTTGATACCGTATATTTGAAATCAGCTTTGGAGCTCTCGAAACAAATCCCTCAAGTGAAGGAAACCTTCCTCCAATGAGAAACTATCTCAGAAACTGGGATTCCAATCCCTTCCACTGCTGCACCCTACAACACTGCATAATCGCCAGCAAAAAATACACTGATGAAGTAGGTTGAAGCTTGGCCTGAAAAGCTGTTATGGAATGATGAATACAAACTCTCCCAATGAAGCTCCTCGAAGGAAAGAGGTGGGATTCCTGCTCGGGAACACCCGGTGCTAAACAACACTGCTACCCTGCTAAACAGCAAGAGGAGGAAAAAGTCTAAGCAGACAAGAATAATGATCTAAAACATGAAAAATAATGATTCCATCCTCTTCCTTATATAAAACATGAGTTTTCTTGTGCTTGGCCCCACTCAATTAGGTCATCTCTATCCAATGATACATCTCCCTCCAAAATTGCGTTATTCCTCCTTAGATTCCTTCTCCTCTACAACTGCGTTGTTGACTTAGTCAAAGTGGACTGAATCAACTTGATTTTATCCCTGTTCAGACATGGAGGTGTTTTTTTAGGCTAGAAAGAGTGTCCCCTTTCAAATTTGGAGTATTTTATCCCTCCTTAGGATAGTTATGGGCTTTTCTTCCCATTTATTCACCGGCTAGAGCTGCTGCTAACTCTAATGGTCCATTTAGCTTTGAGGCTAAAATTTTGGAACAATACAGTCCTCCCCTCCAAAATATTTGCTTGTCCTCAAGCAAACGTATAAGGAGAGAAAAATTTCTCCCCTCCTCCTCATGTGGCCTCCCATCAATGGCCTCCATCACTACATCAAGATAATCTACAATAAAATTGTCATGCCATGTTTCCTCCCAAGTGTGCAAAACCAAATGGTCTACATCTAGCAAAGGTGGAAAGTGTGAATGGGAACTTTCTTGTTGTCTCATGGCCTTCACAAATTAGGAGTGATGATCAACATGGTGAATGAGTGCCTCCCTCACCCATGCTATCATCCAAATGAAGTGAGTCACCCTCCAACATGGCAACTCATGAAGAATCTCCTCCACCTTTGGCTCCTGAAATGTAGGTGGGCTAAATAAGTGAACATGATAGGCAAGAGAGCCTATCCCATGCTGTCCTTATCTCCACTTATGATAAGTGTAGAAGGCCTGCTGATCTTGGGCTGCAACATGATTTCCCTCCAATGTCAAGAAGGAGATTGAGTCTCCAAGGACCCTTCCTCCAAAGTCATGAGTCATGCCAACCCAAACCATTCTATACAAGATGAATGACACATCATCACCATATGGCATCCAAATCAGAAAATGGTTGAAGGTTATGTGCAAGTTTGGATGATACAAATGGACTCTCTAGTGGATGCAGCACAGTTCTCCCAACTACTGATTCAGAGTATCAAGTGGCAAGTTGTCCTCCAAGGAATTTCCAGCTATGCATATTAGCTCATCTACTATGAAGTAGTAAGCAAAAATATAGATCAGCTGTATACAATCAACACAATACAACACTTTCCCCAAGTCATGTAGAGATGGGCTATCAATAATACAATATTTGGCCCTAAAGTGACCATGAAACCCATAAATAATCTTGCTCTCTTGTGGAGCAATGCACTGTTTACATATGGTGAGAAAATACAAATACTCAATAGAGTAATCACTAAGTACACAAATGTATTTATTACCATGCATCATGTGTGAGATAAAAGTGGGTCCAAGTATAAGTTCCCCCATTTAGATCCCCTCATAAAAATCTGCAAGAAGAAGGGATACATATACTCCTGGGGACAATCCATCAATAAGAACACACTCCCATGTGACAGCGTTGTAAGCCTCAGAAATAAGGCTCCATGAATTCTCCCTTTGAGATTCCACATGGCAAAGCCATCCATCATTATGTTGTTAAGAATATATTCTTCCGATATGGAAGCCTCTCATAATCCTCCAATGCTGAAGGGTAGCCTCCTTGCACCATGAATGTGCCTTCCTTGTTTCTAGAAATATCATGAAAAGTATGGGAAAATTTCTACCCATACTCTCCCAAGTGCAACCACAGCAACAACAACTTTTGCTGCTTCCTTATCTCCCCCTCGTACAAGCCATAGAGTAAGATCATGATGGTCAACTTGTATGATGTCCCAACAAAAAAATCAACCATGAAGTGCCTCCTCAAGTTCTCCAAGTGGTTCCTCATAGAAGAAGAGAAAAAGTATGATGTTGCATTCATGGTTTTCCCATGGTCCCTCCTGAAATGTACAACATATAAAGTGGGGAGAATCGTGCTCCCAATAGGCATCTTCCATCTTAGACCCACTCTCCAAACAAAGCTCCCCATGAACATAAACATATCAGCAATATATGGAAGCAAAGTACAATGAGAACAAGTTGCCAAATGATAACCAGAGAGTGAATCATAGTTCCCCTCATGGAACCAGCGCAGTGCATCCTTTGCTTGCATCAAAATAAGGAATAAAAAGAGCTTTATCAGCCACTTGTTTTCTGCCACAGTCATCTCATAATATGAAAACATGAAGTTACAATATGGTGTCAATGGTGCACACCAAGAATCATGTGGCTTCCCCCACAAACCATCACAAATATAGCCAAAATCAATGCTACAAGGAGCTACAAGTACATCGTCATCATACAATATGCAAGAAGAGATAATTCTTCTTGTTACATCATGTTGCTCAAATAAGGAAAAGAAGTACAATGCAAAATATGAAATGATACCTCCTCCATCATGTACTTGAGATCTTAAGCTGAAATGGCTCAACTGTAATCTTTCCCTCACCTCTAATGAGTAGGGAAATGGTTGTGACCCCATATCTGTCATCACTCAGGCTATGCATCTCTCCATATGCTGATATATGTCCCGCTGGATGCCATCCCAAGTGAACTCCTTCATCAAATGGAAATATGCCTCAAAGTGCATAGAAGAGAAGTCCTCATGTGCTACATGTAGTAGCTTGTCCTTGAGACTAGAAGATCTAGTCAAGAAGATCCTGCCATATGAATAGATGGCCACATCATCCACCATGTATCTATCATCTCCATCTAGGTCATCAAGAATCATGCGTTCACCAAGATCCTTGGAGTACTCTACCAAGAGCCGAGATCTCCAATAAGGATCAATCCTCCTAAGAGACAGCGCTGGTGATCTGGCATGTGAAGCTCTCCTCATGATGTTGCCTGCTACTTTGACATCCCCCATGCAAAAGTCTTCCTCCAAACCTTTCACCTCTGCAAAATATAAGAGTGGTGAGTCCAAAGACAAGATGTCTTTCATCAACTCCTGATCAAGTGGCCTCCCAGGTGGAAAGCCTCCATGTAGTGAGACATCAATGTCAAGAGTAGACTATTCATATGGGTGGGAAACCTTGCCCCTGCTCTTACAACACAAATCAGTCTACCTCTTCTTTGCATTAGCTTTCTGAAATAGGGAAGGGTGTGTGCCTCTCATTAAGTGATGCTGCTCTCTGATTGTGCTTGGACCTCCATGTATGAGATCCTGGGGAACTTCTTGCAAGGATACAAGAATCCCTCCTGTTGGAGCATGTGCTTCTCCTCCCTCTGCATGAGGTACTAGATGTGCTCTAGATGTGACAACGTTGTTGCCCTCAACTCCATCAATGTGTGTAGGCAAAATCTCAACAGTTGGATCCTCCTGTGAAAAGGAGATCCCCATGCCCTCTTATTCAAGAATATGAACTATAGGTCTTGCCTCCGGCAATGTGTAATGCAAGATGTCAACTCCTCCCATGGGTTTCTACAGTGGAGTGTCCTTCATCACATGCAAGGGTTTTTTTTTCTCAAGTTTTCCTTGCTCATGTGCATTAGGAAGTTTTTCACCAAACCTTCCCATCAAAGTTTCTATGAATCTTGCATAAGATGAAGTGTTTTCATTTTTTAAAGAACAAGATTAAAAAATCCACCATGCATGAGCCTTACCTCTGAAATGCAGCGTTGCAACTCTGATGGCGTCATCTTCAAAAACATGGTGCAGCTGCAAATAGGAGTCTATCTCCTTCACCCAAGCTCAAGATGAACATGTAGGTGATCCAACAAAAGTAGATAGAATAAATCTACCTCCATCCTAATGATTTCTCTTCTCCACTTGGAGCTTACAAAACCCTTGGAAATCGGTATGATCTCTAAACCTCTCAGTTTGAGACTCATACTCCTGCAACAAATCACTAAGAGTTCTCCTCTTAGGTATTCTTCCTCCTCCCATCCATCTCAAGACAGATTTGGGCATTTCGCTGTGCTGTGAATCTTGGTGTGTAGCTGCATTCTCACACTCACCATGTGAAAATCTAGATTCAGATCTATATCCAACTTCCTTTGGAGATCCCATCTCCAATCTCATTTTCTTAAACTCTCCTTGAAAGCTCTACATAGATTTTGGAAGAAGCTTTGCAAGCTTGTATTCCTTCCTTCCTTCACACACTGAATCTCTATGACTTCTATCCATCTCTCCTTCCTCTGAAATGTATGGCCTGAGATCCACAGGCTGAGCCAAGACTATGCTCTGATACCACTGTAATATTCCAAATCTGGAACAGCTCATGAATCATGCACTAAAATCACATTTTCAGAAATATATGCTATAAAATAATGAAATGGACACTTGGATTCCATAGATCAGTCAATATACAACCTAAATCCAAGAATAGAGCTGAAAAAAATCAAAATAGGTTGGTTAAATAGATCTCCCACACTAGTATAGCTAAAAATAGCCGAAAATCCCAAACATTGCAACACAAGGATTTTTGCATAAAAGTGACTGCGCAGTCATAAGAGGGTTTTAAATAAAAAATTATGGAAACAAATAGATCTTCTCATATATTATATAAAAATGCTGAAGAATAGAGATATAGTCTCCTTATACAAAATACAAGAGAACCCGACAAGGGTTTCTCGTCAAATACTCTGCATACAAAATGTGATATTCAGAAATTTACTGACTCACCACTGCAACACTGAAGCACATGAGTGTATAAGACTGAAATATTTCTGATCTGATGTAGATCCCTCAAGGGTTTCCTCCCATGAAAGGATGAACCTCTCAATCACAAGGAGACACTACAACAGAGCCACCAAACCATGCAGTAAGTACCGCCTCCAAAATAACGCATTCCCTAGCTAGAACAGTGCTGGGAATGTATGGGAAATGCGTGGTATAATACCATAGATCTGAAATCAGCTTTGGAGCTCTCCAAACATATCCCTCAAATGAAGGAAACCTTCCTCCAATGAGAAACTAGCTTAGAAACCGGGATTCCACTCCCTTCCACTGCTGCACCCTGCAACATTGCACAATCTACGACAAAAACTGTGCTGATGAAGTAGGATGAAGATTGGCTTGAAAAACTGATGTGGAATTATGAATACAAAATCTCCCAATGAGGCTCCTCAAAAGAAAGAGGTGGGATTCCCACTCGGGAACACGTGGTGCTAAACAACACTGCTACCCTGCTAAACAGCAAGAGGAAGAAAAAGTCTGAGCAGACAAGAATAATGATGTAAAACATGAAGAATAATGCTACCATCCTCTTCCTTATATAAAACATGAGTTTTCTTGCCCTTGGCCCCACTCAATTCGGTCATCTCTATCCAAAGATACATCTCCCTCCAAAACTGTGTTATTCCTCCTTGGATTCCTCCTCCTCTACAACTGTGTTGTTGACTTAGTCAAAGTGAACTGAATCAACTTAATTTTATCCTTGTTCACACATGAAGGTGTTTTATTACGCTAGAAAGAGTGTCCCCTTTCACATTTGGAGTATTTTATCCCTCCTTAGGAGACTTATGGGTTTTTCTTCCCATTTATTCATCGGCTAGAGCTACTGCTAACTCTAATGTTCCATTTAGCTTTAAGGCTAAAATTTTGGAACATTACAGAATCAATATTATAGCTTGTCTTGTTTGTGGATAGAACCACTCTAGGGCTAGTGGGATTGCCTCTGTCTGCAGAGGGGATTTAACTCACCAAAACTATGTGATTTTGGATCTTCAATATCTGAAATTTGGCCTTAAGGTAGCCCTCTAAATCCTCTTTCGAATTCCACGGGCCTGAATTGATTTGGATTCTTCAAAAAAAAATTGTACCCAATCTCCTATGATGACCTAATTATGGAGTGGTTCAGTAGAGCGAACTTGTATAGCTTTCCACGTGTCACCGTATCCTCCTTCGACTCTAAAATTGATAGACAAGAAACTACAATCCGTGTACTTGGAGCCAATTTTTACAGAATTCCAATCTAATGCTCAGAAAGAGAGTTATGAAGATTTTCACACGATCACCTCTTTGAGATGAAATTCAGGAGCCTGCAAAAGACCTAGCTTCCACAGACCATATCTTCGAAAATGTTGCGCACCAAGATCTGAAATTTTGCATCGATGTTCCTCAGGATTTTGGCTTCACACTCTCGAAATTTTCACTTTTGAACCTTCGTATAAAAAACGTTATAGCTAACATTCCGCGACAACCTATTTAGGTTAAATTCAGGAGCTTGCAAAAAGCCATAACTTCCATAGATCAAATCTCTGAAAATATTGTGAACCAAGCTCTGAAATTTTGCAACGATGTTCCTTAGGATTTTGGCTTCGCATTCTAAAAATTTCAGCTTCTGAACCTTCATATAAACAAATTTATAGCGCAAATTCCACGATGACCTATTTGGAGCAGCGAAACCCTAGAATCCAAAGCTCTGATACCAAATGTTGGGAAACCATCTCCAAAAAGAGAAGAAAAGAGATATCAATGCCTTAGAAATAAGCTACTTCGAGGGGGAAACCTCCAATACATAACATGAATGAAAAATTCTTTGATGAATCAAATGAAAAAAACCTCCTTTCTATATATAGGAGTCCATGGGGCCACAATGTAATCCTAGTGGGGCCATAATGTAATCCTAGCCGACCTAACAATAATAATGTAAGGGCACAATAATAAAAATATGGGGGTTACAGGGGTACAACAATAACAATAAGGGAGGATACACTAACATAATAAGAGACTACACTATTAATATAGGGACTTAACACTTATGCGGTTGATCCACATCTTGAAAATTATCTTTGGGAACCAACGGTTCCTCCTCCGCATGAAAGTCTAACTCCCTCTCAAGGGAAACCCGCATGGATTTCCCCTCATGAAATTTTATATCCCATTGCACAAAAATCACTCTCGTGTTTGGAAAATACACACGATAATTATGGGGTGTTTTTGTGCACCCCACAAAAATCCCAACTTCAGCAGTCGGCTCTAGCCTCTTCATGGCATCCTTGGTCAGATGCACATAAACAGATGAGCCAAAAATATTAAAATGTGAAACATTCAGTTTCTTACCAGTGGAAGCTTGTTCAGGTGTACTCATGTGAAGTAATATATGAGGACAACGGTTTTGCACATAAACCGCAGTGTTTCATGCTTCTCCCCACAAATGCATTGGTAGGCCCTGATCATGCAACATCACTCATGATGCACCCACGATCATTTTTTTCTTCCTCTCTACGACACCATTCTGTTGTTGGTTATGAGGCGCTATGAGTTCTCTTCAAATTCCTTCTTTGATGTAGAAGTTCTTGAATTTGTTAGAGATGTATTCTCCACCATTATCGCTCCTAAGAGCCTTCACTTGCTTCCTCGACTCTTTCTCCACCAATGCCTTAAACTCACAGAACTTAGAGAATGTTTGATCTTTCTTCTGCATGAAGAAGATCCATCATTTACAATAAAAGTCATGAACAAAGTTTACATAGTACTTATGTTTTTCTATTGAAACAACTGAGAATGGCCCACACACATCTGTGTGAAATCGCTCAAGGATCCCTGAAGCTCGGTTCTCCTTCTCATGAAAGGTGGGCTTTACATACTTCCCCATGGTGCAACCCTTGCATTGACTTAACTGAGCAAGTGTTCCCATTGGAAGTCCAGTAGATATTTGCTGCATGACTTTCAAGGCTCCATGATGAAGATGGCCCAATCGCCTATCCCATAATTCACCCTCATCCCGACACACCACTTTCTCTTCCTTACCCATCATGGAAACATAGCCATCTACCTCCAACTTATAGAGATTCTTAACTCGAATCGCTATCCTCTTGGCTTGACCCATTGATTATGTCGTAGGAAAGATTTTCTATCACTAAAACAACGTCATAGAATCTCTCCTCCAATATTGCGACTGAGACCAATTTTTTCTTCAGACCTGTTACATGCATTACATCTTTTAATTTAAATGGTTTACCTGACTCCCTCTAAAAGGTAATGGTACCAATCCCGGTAGCATTGTATCATCCATCATTCCCCATCTCAATATGCAACTGGATATATTTCTCCTCCAAGTCACTAAAAAGTTCCTTATCTCCCATCATGTGAAAGGAAGCGCCACTATCCAAATACCACACCGATCCCAATGCACTTGACACCATGCATGAAATAAAGGAGAAGTTAAGCTCAACTTGCAAGGCAAGGGCCTCACCAATTGTAGATCCAGTAACATTCTTGTTCTTCTTCTTTTGTGGACAGTTCGTAGAAAAATGCCCATGTTCGTGATAGTGAAAACACTTCACCTTGGACATGTCCTCCTTATTGCCTCTAGACTCGGATTTAGAATGGAATTTATTCCTCTTCCCCTTCCTCGCCTTGGCAGACAAAGCCCAATCCTCTTCGTCATCATGCTTTGATGAAGAGCCATCTTTGGTGTTCCGCCTGAACTCCTCCTCCACCAGATTCGACCACAGTCGTTCCCAATCCGACAACTTTTCCAGTCTGTTAATAGAGTCGTCATAACTGTGCCAACTCTTAGGAAGTCCTAGGAGATCAAAAATCACCAAATAATCATCGATGACTATTATTCCCACACTCCCCAGTTCGTCCTGACATTGGAAAAACTTTTTGAGATACTTTGGAATGGTGTCACCCTTTTCCATCTTGATCTTCCTGAGTTTATCATTGAACGCCAGTTTCCTATGGTCACTACTGCTTTGGAATAGATCAATCAAAGCATTCCACAGAGAATATGGTGTGGATTCTCCATGGAGGCTTGAGAAAATGTGGTCTCGTACTCCCTCCAACGGGATCCTCCTCGCCTTTGCCACTTTCTTTTGCGATGCATCAAGATTGGCAACATCTGTAGCATTTGGCTTAGGAACATTTTTTCAATGAATTCCTTCAACCCATTGTCTTCGAGTACCACCTCCATCCTGTCCATCCAAGCAATGTAGTTTGAGCTGCCCTTGAGTGCATACTCTAACCTCAAGCCATTGAAGGCCATTTTGATCTTGAATCAGCTGTAGCACCAAGAAATTCTTTCTACAAATTCGAATTCTATCCAATCACAAACTTAGCTTTTCCTTCACTTCTGCAATTTTTTGTGCTCTGATACCATGTAGAAATTATACAATATGCATGTATATCTTGGATTCCCTTGATATAGCAATTTTCTAAAGTTAAATACTGAATCACTTCTACAAACTTTACGGAATTAAAAACACAATCGCCAATTACGTAAGCCTGAAGAAAGATCAATCACACACAACATAGATAATTTCCTCGGGAAATATTACAGCTAAAAACCCCAATATCTTCTATTTTATATTATATCATGTATCATGAAACAATTACATACAAAACTCTTCTCACAAGATCTGTTAGTACATCAGCTAATTTTCTCACATTGTCATAAAAAAATTGGAAAATCCCTTAACCAATCTACTATCTCTATATAACCTACCTTCACTGTGCAATCCCTGCTGAATGAAATCCTTGAATTGATGCAATCTTGCCTTCCTTGACTACGCAACTAGCATGGGCACATCCAATGTGTGTGTGCTTGCATGTATGCAAGTGGATAATGTCACAACTGATAGTCAACTTCCTTTTCACCTAGAACTCAACTGGGTCTCCATTGGATCTGACAAGCATGTAGCTAATATTAGTAAATGTTCAGTTGCATGTGAGATCATTGATTGTGAATTAATTAATATTTAATTCACTTGATATCTCACTAGTATATCTTCATTTACAACTAACTTGACTCAATTTAACTCACTTAACTGAGTTAAACTATTTACAACTTGCATCAACTCATGCAACACTGCACTTCCAACTCTGTTACAACTAGAATTACTTTGCATGTCCCATCGACCAACCTCTTAACTTGAAATTCACTTAGATAACTGATTTGCCACTTTAGCTAACTATTTTCAAGTCCACATTGAGAATAGATTATAGTTTAATTTCCATCTAAATTAAGAGATAATACAAATATACATGCACCTAAAAATAGCCTGTGGGCCCCACCCTATTGTAGGTGCTTAATTTTCACTGGGATCATGGGTGCCAAATATTTATTATTGAATCTCAATAGGGGGTGCCACCCCATCAACTCCCACAACATTTAAGTGTGGGGAGCGTATGAGTGCCACCATGAAACCTGCCATAACATTTAAGGGAGAGGGGATAGCATCACTAACCCTCTCCATGAAACACACATGAGAAACATATACATTATCCCCATTATGATGGCATGCCTTCCTTCATATGTTTTCTCTATGAGGGGAGAGGTTAGTCCCTTGGTTTTCTGGTATCGTTGGACCTTTCCCTCACCGTAGACGGGTAGATTAATTTGGGTGCTTGACAGTGTAATATCTGTTTGTGGAAGTAAATTCTCAGAGTCATGAAATAATGTGTGGGCTTTTCACCAAGCTTGGATGTTGGCCTTATACAATGGACTGGAATTAACCTACTCTTGCATGCACCAAATACTAGTCCTTAGGTGTGGAGGCTTGTGACACAAACTATGGCATCCAAGCAATGATCAAGAATCAACCTTTAAAAAAGGAGATATTTTGAACTATGAGACTTCACTGGCTACTTTGGAGCTTGTGATGTCTTCCATCCTTCATAGAAGACGACTTTTCTGATATAGGTTTGGTGGGACATAAAAATCAGGGTATTTTCATATCCCTCTCATTCATTAATCTTATTCTCTAGTTTTGTGTCCCATTGTTAGATGCTATTTGTCCTTGTTTTGAGTTTAACTGCATCAGGTTGTGGCCGAAGTTTTTGTTTATCCTAGAATTCTCTAGGCCCTACAAAAATAATTTCATCTTTCAACACTATTTATTTTCTCTTCTCTGTTCATTGACATTTTTCGCTTTTGTTTCATAGAAACCAATGCTTTTTGTATCTTGTAGGTTTTATGAACCTTTTTTCCTTAAGTTTTGGGTCGTTGGGGCTAGCTATCTAGCTTAGATGCTTCCATTCTATTGCGTTATTCCCTTGCAAGAGATGCGCAACCATCAAAGGGAATGGAGGAAGAGGCTTGCAGGGCATGCCTTGAGCTCAAGCCCATGCTTATGAAGTTGTAGCCATATCCCATTTTCATATACCCCCTAAAATTTGTGAACAAATACATAAAATTGAAGCCCTGAAAACCAATGGTCATGAAGTTTATTAAGATTCAAAAATATTGTAGGAGGTAGGTAATTGGGTTCTTCACTCTAGCCATACAAAGGGAAGAGAAATCCAATACTTGAAATTCATTACCCTCCATTGAAAAATGAAAACTCTTCTGGGTAGGGTGTGAGAGGAAAATATTCAAGGTCACAATGATATCATCTCCTCTTTGAATGGAATCAAGTTGGTGGAACAATACCAACACTCATATCTGGTTAGTTTGGATGCCTTGTTAGCTCATTGGGAAATCCACCTTTAGTGTGACATAAAAATTCCTACTCTAGCTAGAACCGGTGCTCAAGACCCAGTTCTAGTCACCTCTTTAGACTCATCATATCATGTCATGCCATCAAGAAACTATTTTATTTACTTTTTAAGTCCAATGTATCATATTTTTAGTAGTTTATTTGTATCATTTTCTTTTATTTGACAATACTTGAACTTTAGTTAATAGTCAATAGATTAGGTTTCCATAGTGGTATATTGAGATTGTTTTTACAGAATAATGACATATTTATCTGATGCATGCTGAAATTTTGAGGTAATACAATCTTAGTTCACCACAAAAAGTGGCATTACATAAATTTAAAGTATATTACATAAATTTAAAGTATTAATTACTTAATTTTTTTAAATAGTTAACATTAAGAAAACTAAGAAGACAAATTTGAAACATTTTTTAAAGGGAAAAAATTATTTGAAAAAATAAATTGAAGTAAATTGAAGAATCCTCGTTGTTGGTTCAATTTTATGGCTATGAGCTCAACAGAAATGAGAAATTGTGAGAAAACATGATTTTTGGGAAGCCAAGAAGGGAGATTCAACTCTGTTTTGGTATGAGGCTTGTCAGTAATTACCACGTCTTAGCGAGAGAGAGGACCTCAACACTCTACAAGAATTTGCAAATAGCATGGGAGAGGTGAGGGTTAAATACTTTTGGAAGTTAGATTCATATTCTTCACTCTGGTGGAAGTAGAATGGTAAGGAATATTAGGCATGTTTGTCCCACGAATTTCCTAGGGAAAGCCTTCAACAAGAATTATTGGAGAGAAAAATAAAATTTTAACAGGATAGTGATATATTGCGTTGTGGTTTTCCCGAGGGGGGAAGCTTAATTAGTGATTGAAGTTACATGAAATTTGCGAAAACTAAGAGATTTAAGATTCAAATCCCCCTATTTGTAACCTATATGACAAAGAGGAGGACATGTCGTATACCCCCAGAAGATTACTGGTAGTTACATGTTAGGTGAGTTGTGTTGGGGTTTGCGTCCAATTTGGATTTTACATTAAAATAAGTAACATTTTTCTTTCGGATCACCCTAGATTAGAGAAAGACATTATTTGGCGTATGATCTGGTCTAGGATTCATTAGCGACAATATTGTATTTTTCTTTGGTAAGTGTGGATGCGTGGGCTTTTCAACTAGGAACACATTAGAAAGAAGAGATTTGAGGGGGCATACCTTTGTTTTCTATGTAATATGGATGAAGAGATGATGGATCATCTACTTATTTACTTTCATTTTGCATAGGACGTATTGCATTTTGTTTTTTTCATTTTTGGAAATGATACTTGGAATAGAGAGAACTTAGTGGAACTGATTGCTCAATGGAAATTTTCTATGTTTAAGATCCCCATAGTCAAGAGGGCTTAGATCTTGGTGAAATGATTTATTTTCCGAAATTTGTGGAAAGAGAGAAATATAAGGATTTTTAGAGACCACAGGAGAAGGGTAGTCATGATTAAAGAGATGATTCTCCAAAATATAAGAGAAAATATCCTTGTTGTCTCTTGGTCGATAAATGATTGGAAGGTAGACAATATAGAGGTAGTGATTCTACAAAAAAATAAATCTGAATTAGCATATGAGCTCTTTTAAGGAAAAAAATGGTCTGAAATGTATCTTCTAATATTTATTTCTCACCTCCTCTAAGAGAATTTATCAAATTAACTTTTGATGGGCATCGAAGGATAACCCTGGTATGACGGTTTTTGGAGGCATTTTTCGAGATTGTAACTCATAAACTTTGTGAGTCTTTGACAAAATTTGTGGATTGACTAGTAAGAATAGGGAAGTTTTTTTGCTTTAGAGAAAGGTATTCAAATCACTATTTACGAGAGGTTTCATTTTCTACATATTATCGGATATTTGTAGGCTATAATTCAGTGTGTACAAAAACTCCTTAATGGGGAACCTTCTAGGAAAGTTGTGATTATTTGGATGTTGGAAGGCATAGTTGGAAGCATAAACATCTTGCTTTTTCAATTGCAATATGTAATAGTCCAACATTCTAGAAGGGAGGTAAAAGGGTGCATATGTTCGAGTGAATCTGGGTTTTAAATCTCGTGTTCTTGATTTGGATGTGACGTGGCCTCTTTCTAGTTTGGAGAAAGGCATAAAGCGTCTGTTTGTTGGATGAATACAAGATGGACCTCGATGGGGGTGTTTATTTAGATACCGAGGCTTCTTTGGAAGGTATGTTATCCTTCTAAGTGTCACGTCCTTGTAATGGTATGGCGGAGGGTCGTTGAGGAGTGAACGAAGGTTAATAGGTGGGTTCATTATTTTAAATCGGCAGTTATGAAGATTGTAAGGCAGAGGTACGAGGTATGTATGAATGGTGGTGAGGATAGTTCCTCATCCTCCCTTGTCTATTTTAACTGGTGACATTTCATTTTAGTTTCCACTTTTAGGAGTGGCTCAATAAATTATTATGTTGGTAGCTGTGCGACTCACTATGCTTCATTATTTTGGTAGGACTGTTAAAATTTTTCAAGGACGCTACTTCTCATTTAATGGACCAATGTTCTGGTTTTTGCAATTCAATTTTTCCATTTCACTTTCCCAGTTTCTCGAGGATAGATTCTAAATTACTTCGTTTTTTTGAGTCCTTAAGGGCGATTGTATTTATTTGGGTAACTTAAATTTGTCTTCTTGGAATTCAGTTTCAAAAGGGTTTAGTGTTTTGGTATTATGTACGGGGCTCTAGTTTAAATGTTCCATTTCAATTTGGTGCAATTATTCATAGTTTAGTGTCAATTGACAACGTTAACATTTTAGATATTGTCATAGTTACTTAGAATTATGCATTAAATATTTTCACTATTGGTTTTTGGGTTATGTCATGTTTTTGAGCTATGTGGAGCTTGAAAATTTATTCAAATTAGCTCCTGTTGCGAGGCATTTGGGAGATTATTTGGTTGTTCTAAGGTCAAGTTTTCATGGTGTTGTATCTCATGTCTTTTCTTGCTTAGAAGGTAGAGGTTATTTCATTCCTTGTTCTCTGTGTTCCTTTGTAGCTATGGTCATGCACCCTAGGAAGAGAATGTGTAGTAGGATAGCTAGGAGATGAAATTTAGTAAATAAAAGTTGACCTTTTGCTTATGACTCTGTTTACTACCTTCTTTGATGTTGTTCCTTTTGAATTTAGGAAGTAAATTTCACTACTGGAAAGTAAAGAGATAGGGGATTGAACTTATAACTTAGATTCTGAGTTTCTTTAGGAAGACATAAAATCAATTCAAGACTCCAGTAGATTTAGGAAAAGAAGACTTCATTTGATGAATTCGTTTTCATTAGAAAAAGAAATGGCTACCTTGTTATGCCTGATATTCAAAGATAAACAAGCGGAGAACTATAATGCATTATCCTATTTGGAGGATATCAATTGTATGCTTCGCAATCAAATGTATTGTTTGGATAATGTGGACACTCACTTGGATCATATACAAGGCTTATTGGTGAGGGTTTTTTCCTCCGGTGTCATCACTAATCTTCCGACTCATAGTAGGAAGGATCCTAGTATAGTTTCTTCTTATCAAGATTAGTGATAATGGGTTTCATGAAGTTTTTATGTAATTTTTTGGCATGCATCCTTTAGTTATAGATTTTCCATTGCAGTCTAAATATTGTTTTGGATCGGAGGGGAAATTTCATAAAATTATACTTATTTCCAATTTGATGTATTATTGAAAATTTTCTAGTCCCTTGCTACTCTTCTTATTGATATTTCAGTGCTGAAATTCGTATTTTACAGTTTCTCTGAACTATCTAGGTAATTTTGTGATGGGAATCCCATTTGTAGTTTGGAGGTGGATGGTCCTCATTGTTTTGCTAGTGATATTGTTTCAATGCTTTTTTGTGGAGCGTTATGCCTATTCCTTGTTTTGTAGAAAACTCTATCTTTTGATGCACAAGGGTTTTTTATGGGTTGTTATTGTCCTACACGTACTTTCAAAAATATTTTATCTTATCTTTTTCTCTATTGTGATATGAATTATCGATTGGTTTTCCTATAGTTGGCGAGAAGTGCATTTGTCACGAGGAACATCAATGGTCATTTTTTGCTGGAGGCATGGCACAGTGCTTTAGTCGTTGAAATTATTGATATTTTATGCCTCGTTTTGATATTGTACCTCTAGCCCTTGATGTTTTATGGGCACCTTATGAATACTTCTTGGTGGTTTTATCAAGAGAAGGTTTGTTGTGTTTCATCTGAAGAGGTTGTTCTGAAAGATTGCATTCATGCGTAGAGTGAGCACCATATTTTTCACTGGCTTATATTATTCTAGATCCATGGTATGTGTTTAAGCTAAATTTATCTCATATACAGTCTTTGTATGATCTATAGATTTGGTAAATGTTGAAATGATGAGAATATTCTATTATGGAGCTGAGATGTGGGAAATCAATGTTTTTATCTTCTTTTGTATTGTGGACTGATCTGGAGATGATTGTGATGTACTCAATGTAAACTTTTTTTTTATTATGAATACTAAGTGTTTCAATTAACAAAAAAAATTAAAGAATCTAGTTTTTATTCTTAAAAAGAATTTACCTTTTCGAAGGAGAAAAAAAATTAAAATATTTTTTTAAAGTATTTTTAACCATTCAAAAGATACCTAAAGAGATCCTTCAACATTTAATAATAATAATAATAAAACCTCAATTTAAAAACAAAACAAATAACTTAAAAAATAAAATTTAAAGCACAAAATAAGATTAAAAATAGAAAAAAGAAATTTAAAGAATTATTAATATTTAAAAAAAATTGTAAAACTAAAAATTAAAACTAAAACTCGAATTTTAAAAAATATAAAAGAAATAAATAAATTTTGTAAACAACAACAACAACAACAACAACAACAACAACAACAATAATAATAATAATAATAATAATAATAATACTATAGTGGGGGGAGGGGAGAGGGGGGAATTTTCATCATGCACCCTCCCCACCTATGTGGCCAACCTTCATTCGCCCCGCAACCCATGCTCAGGTTGTGTACCCATTGTAGGCTAGCCATGTGGTTGAGGGGGGGATGACATTGCCCACCCCACAATAGTTTTTAATGCTATTTTAAATTATTTATTTTATATTTTTTCTTTTTATTTTATTTTTTTTTAAATTAAATGTGTGTATTTTTATCAATGCATTTATATATGTTTATATTCCTTTTCTTTGGGTTTATTTAATTTTTTTTCTTGTGGGTTTCATAAAACAAAATCTCTCAACTACTATATTTAGGTAGTATTCACCAACAAGGATTCATCTTAACTCATTATCTACCAAAAGTTAAGATTGATCAAATCTATTTTTACTCCAAAAATATTTTCACATCAAGATATTTGATCTTTCTCTACATTTGATACATCCAGAGTTAAAACAGACCTAGGAAATGATTGATTATAAATATAATAATTAATTTTATTTTTAATTATATTTTATTTGATTTTGTTTATATTTTATTTTGAAGTTAAATATTTTGTTAATAATTATAGTTATAATTTATTTATTTATTTTTAAATGTAATTTGACGGGCCTCGTCAGCAAGGAAACCAAGGATCAAACCTCACAAGGGGCGGTTGTGCATTGTGCTATGGTGATGATAGAGGCTAAAAAATCTAGTCAGCTAAGGGCCGGTGTTGCCCAAAATGAGTGTGATCTCTAGGTTACTTTGATGGCTTACATTCCCTTGGGTCATGGCTCCTCAAGCCACCATTCAAGCCCAGAGGATAAAAAACAACTTGAAAAAAAAGAAAAAAGAAAGAACTAATTTCACTATCTCAAACAACATATGACATTCAACATAATTTTTAGAATGCTTAAAAGTAACGACATAGGAGAATTGCTTGGATAGTCAGTGGAAAATATTGATTCTAGGTCGAACATATCTTATAGATAGTAGTAATTGGGAAATGGGTAGCTAGTCATCTATGTCGAGTCCAAACCCAGTAGACGATATCATATTTTCATGTATGTTATCCCACCAATATAGGTGTTCATGTATGTTATCCCACCAATATAGGTGTTCACACATATGAATTATAATTCGTGCTATCCATGAAAGAAGATGCCCTTATCAGCAACTCACGTTTCAGTGCAAGTGTTAGGTTTGGAATGTGGAGTTACATTAGAAGATTTGATATCTACACACCTCAGTCAAATATTTTTTCGACTTCATTTTTTCTGATCAGTGTATTTATCTGAATGAACGAATTTTTTATGCCTAGTTCACTTTCTCCTTTTAATATCTTTTTTTAACTGACGTCGTCCAAATCGGTTGTATTAAATTCCATAAAATTACATGATATGAATGATTAGATATATGAGAAAAATTAAAATAGGGTATTGTGTCCGAGGAATAAATTAGGTAGGGGTGGAGAAGCAAAGACAAAGGTGCATGATTATTTGAGAAATTACAGTAGAATTAGAGCACAAATATAGATCTAGCTAAATAATAATTGCACAACTTTGTAATAATTGAAAAAAAAAATTGGAATTGATAATGAATTTGATGACTTAAAATTAGTTTGAGAATCAACACATAAAGAAACTAAGTTAAGTTTAGTTTTACATGCAATAAGTATCCATAATTTAAGCTAACTGAAGCTAAGTGTGCTTAACGTTTTTTTGAATGTGCACATGCACTACATGCAGACACTAGAGTTAAATAACTAAAGCCAAGTACACACCACATGTAAGCACTTGAGTTAACTAGTTAAAGCCAAGTGCACATCACATGCAATAACTAGAGTAGAAATGAAGCTGATTGAGGCTAAATAGGTGCATGTACACCAACACCCCCACTTAAGCATTACTTAGGTGAATGTGATGAAAAATGAATGAGTCCCGACGAAAAAGCAATTTAATGTACCCATATACAATGCATGAAAAGAGGAAAGAGGGAAAACCTAGTGTGAAGAAAACCCACCCTCAAAATATAATGCTAAAAGTAAAGAAAAGACAACTGCTAGGAAGTCATGTCCTTCACCACGAGACGATCTCACAGAAATCGAAACTTCTGCTCAGTGACATTCTTGGTGAAGATATGAGAAGTCTACTCGGAACTGGGATAGTACTGAAGATCAATGATACATCATGGAATAGTTCTCTAATGAATTACATGTGGATCTCAATGTGTTTGGTCCACTGCCGCTGCATTGGATCTCTGTAAAAATTTAGCTTAATTTTAATATCACACTAGATGACAGTTGGACAATGGACACTAATACCAAGCTCAGATAGGAAATGTTGTACCCAAATGGCTTGAATAGTGGCATTCACTGATTCTATGTACTCAACCTCTATTGATGATAAATAAATGGTAACCTTATTTTTTCTTGACCAACAAATTGGTCCAAATCCAAAACTAAGTACATAACCAAAGGTGGAATTATGATCAATTTTATTTCCAACACAATTTAAATCTGTGAACCCAATGAGATGCAAAGATTAATTTGATGCATAATGAATCCCATAGGTGATTTTACCCTCGACATATTAAAGGATGTGCTTTGTAGCTTTCTAGTGTAACTCATGTGGCTCCTACATGTACCTGGAAACTTCTCCTATGGCATATGAGAGATCAAGGCAAGAGTGAGTGAGATAAAGAAGACTCTGCATAAGCGGAGGGTACAATGTAAAATCAATCAATGGTGTGTCTTTACGATTATCAAGATTTATCCATAATAATAAAGGCGTGTACACTGTCTTTAAGTCACTCATGTGAAATCGTGCCAAAATATCTCTAGAATACTTTGGTTGAGAAATGGTAATCCCAGAACCACTCTGATTGATGTCTAGTCCAAGGAAGAAATTTAGCAAGCCCATGTCTGTCATAGAAAATTTCTTATGCAATGAAATTTTAATCTCATCAATGATAGAAGATGAACTACCTGTATCAAAATATCATCTACGTAGAGTACTATGATCAACAAGGAGTCAATTTTCTTCAAAAAATAAACATTGGAATCATATTTGTAGCATACAAACTTTTTAGCTAACAAATAGGAATCCATCTTTGAATACCACGCTCTAGGTTCCTACTTGAGGCCATAGATATACTTATTTAGTTTGCATACCATAGATGAATTTCTCATGTATCCATGTGGCTACTCCATGTATATATCCTCCTAAAGATCACCATGAAGAAATGAAATATTCACATCCATATGATGCACCTCCCATCGTCTTGTTGCTGCAATGGAGAAAGCCAGCCGAATGGAATCCATTTTTTCCACTTTAGCAAAAGTATCATCATAGTCAACACTATGTACCTCCTGAAAAAAGTTTCTACCAATCGTGCCTTATATCGACTAACTTGGCCATTTACCGCTTTCTTGGTCCAGTAAACCCACTTTCAACTCACAAGTTTACAATTGGAAGTTTGCGAAACCATATCCCAAGTCTGGTTCTCAAAGAGAGAGTTGTATTCCTCATCCTTTTATGGTTCCCATTCAGTATGCACAGTTTTTTTTTCACAAGTCTGTGGATTAGATGCATGCATCATATAAAAATGCATGGGCATGCATGGCTCAATAACTAATAATTCTTCTTGATCTTCCTCTAACTAAGGTATAGAAGCATGATTTTCTAGGAGACCACTCATGATGCACCACTTTTGTGTTGAAGGTGGTCAAGAATCTTCCAAAATACATGAGGAAGTATGATCTTGATGTTCAACAATTGGTGGTCTAACATGTGTCACAAGAAAAGGCTCATCTAGATCAGAGTTTCGATTTGAACTATTATCTAGATACTCATCAATGAGTGGTGAGGGAAACTTGGTAACAAGTTCATCTGGTGGTACATGCAAAATATCTTCGTCAAACTTTACATTCCTTTCAATAAAGAGATTTTCAGGTTTGATATAATGCAATGTGTACCCTTGGACTTCATCAAAATATCCAGAAAACATTCATGATTTACTTTAAGGCTCCAAATCCTTTCTCTTATTTGTAGGAATGCGGGCCCATTTTCGACATACAAAAATGCATAAATGAGTGACTTTATGTTTCATGCCCGTCCAAGCGTCAAAATGTGTTTTTCCAATAACAGACTTATGAGGAGACCTATTCTGGATATATGAGGCACAATTGATAACTTCAGCTTAGAATTTTTACGAAATAGATCTTGCATGTAACATGTAGTTGGCCATCTCTTTCAAAGATCCATTCCTCCTTTTGGCCACCCCATTTTGCTGTGGAGAGTAAGGAACTATATTCTTGCTTCATTACAAATATTCTATATATATTTATTTACATATTCCTTCCCATTATCTGTGTGAAGTATCTTGATGTGTTTTCGAGACTCATTTTCCACATGCACTTTCAAAATATTTAGATGTTGAAAAATTTCGGACTTGAGTTTCCAGAAGTAAATCCAAGTGAATCTCGTGCAATAACCTATAAATTACAACACATATATTTATTTTCTCATTGAAATTATTGGAAATGGACCCATGAGATCACTATGTAGAAGCTCCAAAGGTGAAGAGGCTCTCCATGCCCCTTCTCGAATTTTTCTTGTTGATGTTTTCCAAGAGAACATCCATTACAAACATCATTCGAAAATTCAATGGCCAACAATCCTTTAACCATCCATTGCTTGCTAAGATGTTGCATTCATCTGAAATTCAAGTGTCCAAATCTCTCGTGTCAAATCCTTCTTTCTTCATTTGCATGGGAGGTAGCAAAATAAAATATGATTGAGGAACAAAATCAGAAGATGTATACAAACGAGATTGATCCTTTACCTTGCCAAATGAAATATTCAAGTTGGATTGCATATCATATATTCTTACAGAATCCAGGGTAAATTCCACTTTCCTTCTGGTGCCTATGTGTGTCATCTGATACACTAAAAGAAGATTCATAGAAAGCCTTGGAATATGAAAGACATTCTCAAAAATTCTATCTTCGAATTTCATTATTCCTTGTCCATTTGCTTCAACTATAGAATTGTCCCCCATGAGAATAGGAGGTCCCAAGTATCCATTTAGAGAATAAAAGGATTCCTTTGAAGAATCAATATAATGGGAAGATCTTGAATCGATGATCCATTCTTATTGTGTATAATGAAGAGAAATAAAAGCATGACCATTATTTCTTGTTTCTTTTGGTTTTTCCTATGTCTTCTTCTTGGAACTTTTTGGAACGTGATGACCAAGATTATTTTGCCGAAGAGTCTTTGCCATCAGATCAATATTATTTTTCATGTAAGAGGATTCGAGATGATAACATGTTTTACAATCAGGACAGTTGGAGTTTCCTTTTTTTCCCTTACCCTTGGAGATGGAAGAATAATCTAGAGGTTTTGGATTTCCTCCCTTTCTTGGATATAGATCTCTTGCCTTTCCTTTGCCTTTGGACTTCTGATTTGGTTTCGAGTTGGAATTTCCTTTCTCATGCATGGAAAGTGAATGGCCATTTGGAGACTTTAATGTACCAATTTTGATGAGCTTATCCTCCTCATGAATGAGAGACTCAAGAAATGCATCAAGTGTGGGAATTCTCCATTTATCTCCAATTGCAAGTCTAATTGTATGAAATGTAGAAACGAAAAAAACATATTCAAGGCCTAATTTAGAAAAAATAGAAAGGATAAATTGAGATTCCTATTTGGATTTATTGATTTTGCAATAATGTAATTGTAGAATCAATTATTTGAATTTCATAAAGAAATCTTGAATGTTCTCAAAGTTGTTTGGATCTAACGAATTTAGCTCATTTTCGAGAATATGAGCCTGCAGCTCATCATGATTTCTAGATAAATTATCCAAGGTTTTCCAGACCTCATTCAAAGTGCTGCATGTGTCCACATGGAAACACATTGTTGGAGATATGGACAATAATATAACACCAAAATCCTCTTCCATCATATTGAAGTATTTGTATTTTAAAATGGCGGAATTGGGTTCAACTTCCGTATTCATAACTATGTGATATAAGCCTTTGAATCTAAGGTGAAGAAAATTCTCTAGATTCCATTGGAAATATTTATACGGAGTAAGAATAGTTGAATATGAGAACTCCATTCCTTCACCTTGTAGTTGTAGAAACAATTGCGACATTTCTCCAATAGTTTGATATGCAAATAAAATCTCTAAACAATTTCAAATTCTTTGATATTCAAACTACAAAATATTGTTCATGGACCTTCTCTAAGCCTCTCTAGCTTTGGTACCATGTAAAATTATTAGAACACAAATATGGATCTAGCTATGGAATAATTGCAAAAACTTGCAAGAATAGGAAAATAAAAATTGGAATTCAGAATGAATTTGATTATACAATATTATTTTGACAATCAATACATAAAGAAAATAAGTTAATCTTAGTTTTACATGCAATAAATATGGATAATTAAAGCTAACTGAAGCTAAGTGTGCTTTATGTTCTGTTAATGTGCACATGCACCACATGAAAACACTATATTTAACTAACTAAAGCCAAGTGCACACCACATGTAAGCACTCATGTTAACTAGCTAAAGCGAACTAAACATCACATGAAATAATTAGAGTTGAGCTGAAGCTAATTGAGGTGAACTAGGTGCATGTACACCAAAGTACATGATCTTTTTAAATTCCTTTTGATAAAATTTCCATCTTCATTATTTTTTCAACTGTTCAGAGGTAAATTGTAGATAGATGAATAAATAGGTTACATAGAAGAGAAATAACTTCTCTATAATCTATCGAGTATACAAAATGGAGCTATATAGTCTCTATACCATGACATATGATCCGAAATGTTTGAAATTTTTTCATGTGTCATGTATATAATATTTCTCAATTTATTACTATAAATAATTTTTAGTTTACAAATTTAGTAAGAAGAATTAGTATTAGTATGCATACAAGTCTCTTTTTTTTTAATTTGAATACATCTAAATTAAATTGAGCCCTTACTTCCATGTTATCTCTGGATTTACTAAGATTTGAAAGGAATCCAATTTTTTGAGGTGCAAACCTATTTTAAAGTGAAAAGAGATTTGATCCTCTTGGTATTTGGTAAATCTAGAGTTAAGAACAGAGACAGATCTAATATAATTACAAAATAAATACATAATAAATTACAAATTTCATTTAAATGTAATTAATTTTTATTAATATAGTTTTATATTTAAACTATATTGATACACAATGTATAAAAATAATAGAGAAAATTTGCATATAAAATAAAGTATAATTTATGCAATGGAGGATATGAGGGATGCAAGGGATTTTGGTTTTCACAAACCCTTGGATGGCTCCAGTGTTGCAAGCCATGACATAATTATTCATAGAAGAGGAGGATTCAAGCAAGTGTTTGCCATACACTTATTTCCCCAAGCTGACAGACATAGGTGGAATCATTCATTGGAGGTATGATTGCAATTTTGTTGCAAAATTTGAAGATATTGAAATATCAGGATATGAATTCAAACATTCACTTCCCTAATTCTGACATACACAGGTCGAATCAATCGTTGGAGGTTCGATTGCGATTTTTTTGCAAACCTTCAAGTAATTTAAAGACTCAGCTATGACTTAGAACAATGTCACTCCCTTTTGTCTATGCCCTCGTCTTCCATGAAACCATGTAGTCGTTACTATCTTAGTAGTGTGTGTGAGAAAGGAACCTCATAGTAAATGTTGCGATAGGGATCTTCAGTCTTAATGCGAGAATATGGGTGGAAAGCATGCACTTGACAATTCGAGGTACCCCTCTTGGTTTGAACCTCTAAGTGGACTCAATGTAAGAGAAAATTTCTGAGTGGTGAAGACATGTGTATGAATTTTCCCTGCAAAGTGTTCATAAAAATATCTTACTGAGCTCTTCATGAGTGTTGTGGGTTTGCCTGCCAATTATTTGACATAACTCCCAAGCTAGACTTGGTTCCAAGAAATTGGTGGAATATTTCGAATTCATTTCCTATGATGGATCCCTTTTCTCTAGAATCTAAATCCATTACATCAAAGATTGGTTTTGGGGATTTTTCCTTCCAAAAAAGTTGAGATTCAACAAGATTATGAACATAGTGAAAATTAAGCACCTACACTAGGTGGGGTCCATAGGCTATTTTTAGGTGTATGTCTACTTTTAGAATGGTGAGAAAATTCTATTTATAGTGGGAATCTATTTATAGATGGTTGAGAAAATTCTATTTATGGATGGGGTTCTATTTTTGAAATGCATGCGAGAAGTTTGTTCGTAGATCGCATTTTAAAAAAAAGAATGGATGTCGATTAATAGTATCTCTTAATAATAATTAGAAAATAAATAATAATCTATTCTATTGAAGCACTTTATTTCAGTTAGCTGATGTGGCAAACCAGTTTCCTGAAGGAATTTCAAGTTCTAAGGTTGGTTGGTGGAACATGCAAGTGGAATTCGTTGTAACTGAGTGATACAAAGTTGTAACAGAGTTGGATGTGTAGTTATGTGAGTTGTAAAGTAGTTTAACTTAGTTAAGTGAGTTAAACTAAGTTGTGCTAGTTATAACTAGTTGTAAATAAAGATACGCTAGTGAGAGATCAGTGAATTAAATATTAAATTAATTCACATGGAGTGATCTCACATGAAAATGACGATTTACTACTGTTAACTACATGCATGTTAGATCTAGTGGAGACCCAGTTGAGAGATAGGTGAAAGGGAGAGTTTGACTATCAGTTGTGACATTAGTGGGTGCATACTTGCAAACAAACACACATTGGAGATGCCAATGATGATTTCACAGTTAAGGCAAGGCAAGATCGAATTCATTCAGGGATTGTGATCAGTAGGGATTGTGTATTGGAGGCAAGCTGTTAGGAGGCAGTAAATTGGTGCATGTATTTGCCAATTTTTGTATGACAGTGTGAGACGATTGTATATTGTACTGAGAGCTCTTGGATTAGAGTTTTGTATGAGATTTTTTCATGATCCATTATATATACATAATATGTAATAATGGGTTTATAGCTTTATGCTTCCCCAGTAAAAACATCTATGTTATGTGTGATTGATATTTCTTCATGTGTTTGCAATCGACGATTAAATTTCCGCAAATAATTATGTAGAAGGATTATGTATTTAACAGTGGCATATAATTTTTAGATAAGTAGAATCCAGGAAATGCATACTTGTATTAAAATTTCTACATGGTATCAGAGCAAAGAAGATTGCAATATTGAAGCAGTAGCTGAGTTTGTTGGTGGAAACAATTCAAATTTGCTGCAAGAATTTCTTGGTGCGACAGTTTAGTAAACATTGAAATGGATTTCAATGGTTTTCGATTAGAGTATGCACTCGAGGTCAGCTCGAACTACATTGAATGTAAGGATATAATGGAGGCAGTGCTTGAAGATAATGGCTTGAAGGAATTCATTGATAGTGATGTTCCTAAGCCCACTTCGACGAATGTCGCATTACTTGACACCTAGCAAAAGAAAGTAGCAAAGATGAGAAGGATTATGTTGGAATGTGTGAAATACCATATTGTCTCAAGCCTTCATGGGAAGGCCACTCCATTTGCAATGTGGAAGGCTTTACCAGATATTTTCCAAAGTAGAAGCAACCATAGGAAATCGACGTTGAAGGATAAACTCAGAAAGATCAAGATGGAGAAGGGTGGAAATATTCCTAAGTATCTCACAAAGTTTTTCCAATGTCGGGATGAACTAGGGAGTGTGAGAAACACGGTTGATGATGATGATTTGGTGAGCTTGGCTCTCTTGGGACTTCCTAAGATTTGGCACAGTTATTAAGACTCTTTCAATGGACGGGAGAAACTGCCATATTGGGAACGAATGTGGTCAAATATAGTGCAGGAGGAGTTAAGGCAGAATACCAAAGATGTCTTCATCAAAGCATGATGATGAAAAGGATTATGCTTTGGCTACCAAGGCAAGGAAAGGGAAGGGGAAAAATTCCACTCAAAATCCTAGTCTAAAGGCAAGAAGCTGGATTTTTCCAAGGTGAAGTGTTTTCACTGTCACGAACATGGGCATCTCACCACTAACTACCCACAGAAAAAGAAGAACAAGAAGGCTTTTGGAGTTGCAGCTGGTGAGGTCCTTGCCTCACAGTTTGAACTTGATTTCTCTTTAATTGCATGCTTGGTTTGAAGTGCAATGGGATCAGTGTGGTATCTCTATAGTGGTACTTCCTTCCACATGATGGGAGATAAGGAGAATTTAAGTGACTTGGAAGAGAAAGATCTCCAAATGCATATAGAGATGGGAGATGATGGACAATACAATGTGACAAACATTGGTACCATTACCTTGAGAGGGAGTTAGTTAAACCATTTCAATTGAAATATTTTATACATGTTCCAGGTCTAAAGAAAACTTGGTCTTAGTCGCAATGTTGGAGGACAGAGGCTATGACGTTGTTTTCAGTGATGGAAAAGATTTCCTGCAATATAAAACAACGGGTCAAGCCAAGAGAATAGTGATTTGAGTTAATAATATCTAAAAGTTGTAGGTATATGGTTGCGCTGCAATGGTGGGAAAAGAAGAAGAAATGGTGAGCTGAGATGAGGGTGAATTATGGCACAGGTGATTGGGCCATCTTCACCATGGCGCCCTGAAAATTTTGCAGCAGATTTCTACTGGACTTCCCAAGGGTACACTTGGGTAGTTAGATCAATGCAAGGGATGTACTATGGGTATGTTTGTAAAGACCACCTTTCATGAAAAGGAGAACCGTGCTTCGATGATCCTGGGGAGAGTTCACACATACGTGTGTGGACCATTCTTGGTTGCTTCAACAAAAAACATAGGTATTATGTAATTTTTGTTGATGACTTTTCTCGTAGATGTTAGATCTTCTTCATGCAGAAGAGGGATCACACATTCTCAAAGTTCTGTGAGTTTAAGGCATTGGTTGAGAAAGAGTAAGGGAAGTAAGTGAAGGCTCTGTGGAGCAATAATGGTGGAGAATACATCTCGAATGAATTCAAATACTTCTGTAGAAAAGAAGGATTTCAGAGAGAACTCATAGCGCCTCATAACCCACCAAAAAATGGGTCGCAGAGAGGAAGAATAGAATGATCATGGGTGCTGCGTGAGTTATGCTACATGATCAGGGCCTGCTAGTGCATTTCTGGGTGGAAGCATGCAACACTACGGTTTATGTGAAATTTTTTTTTCCTCATAGAGTACTTGGTATGAGTACACCTGAAGAAGCTTTTACTGGTAAGAAACCAGATGTTTATCACTTTAAGATTTTTGGCTCATTTATTTATGTGCATGTGACCAAGAACGCCAAGAAGAAGCTGTAGCTGAATGTTGAAGTTGGGATATTTGTGGGGTACACAAAAACACCTCATATTTATCGTATGTATTTTCCAAACAGTCGAATGACTGTGGTGCGATGGGATATAAAACTCATTGAGGAGAAAACCATGAAGTTGTCACTTGAGAGGGAGTTATACTTACATGCAGAGGAGGAACTGTTTGTTCCCAAAGATGAGTCTCTAGATGTGGATCAGCCACAGAAGGAGGTTCATGGAGTGTAGGAGTCCACTTACACATAGCCAAACATCAGAACTGGTAGAAGGTGTACCACAGAAGCTGAGAGGCTGAAGCTTGATGTGGCACAGAATGTAGGAGTCCCTAATTCACAACGCAAACAGAGACAGTCTCCTGATCGATTCAATGGATACATGGTTCTCATGAGAAAATGTATTGCGACTGATCCATCTTCCCTTCAAGAAGCAGTGCAGGAGCCCACATGGGTAGATGCAATGGTGGAGGAGTATGACTCCATTGTAAAAAACAATGCTTGCAAAGTTGTTCCAAGGCCGGTTGATAAATCCATGGTAGGTTCGAGATGGATCTACAAGGTAAATCAAGCTGCTAATGGGAGTGTTGATAAACACAAGGCCAGATTTGTGGCCCAGGGCTTCTCACAAATCGAGGGGATAGATTATGAAGAAAGTTTGCACATATCACACGTTATTCTTCCATAAGGACCATCCTTTCTCTCTTAGCACAGATGGGTTGGCACATTCATGAGATGGATGTGAATACTGCGTTCCTTAATGGGATCATTGAGAAAGAAGTGTACATTGAGCAGCCTGAAGGATTTGAGATCTTCAGCAGGGAGTCGCATGTGTGCAGACTCAAAAGAGCGTTGTATGGGCTGAAGCAAGCACCCCGTGCTTGGTACACTCAGATCGAAAAATATTTCATCGAACTTGGCTTCACTAAGAGTGAGGTGGATGAAAACCTATACTAGATTTTGGTAGAGGGTAATATTTTAATCATTGTTCTTTATGTTGATGATTTAATACTATCTGGTGATGAGTAGCTGATACACTCATGCAAGGATGACCTTGCAAAGGAGTTTGAGATGAAGGATCTCGGTCTCCTTCACTATTTCCTTGGATTGGAAATATGGCAGCGAAAAGGAAAAGTTTTTGTGTCTCAAGGCAAGTACGCAAGGGATATACTTGGTAAGTTTCACATGGAGGGCTGCAAACCCATGGATACTCCTCTTCCAGGAAACTGGAGGAAAGAGGATGCTACATCTGGAGAGGTAGTGGATGCTACTATTTATCGACAATTAGTGGGTTCGCTAATGTATTTAGTAAATACAAGACCAGACATATGCTATGCGGTGAACCATCTTAGTCAAGTGATGGTTAAGCCTACCAAGCTCTTTTGGAAGGCAGGCAAGCATGTCCTGAGATATCTCAGGGGCACATCTGAGTATGGATTAATGTAAAGATAGAGGGATGAGGTGAAGTTGCATGGCTTCACGGATGCATATTGCGCAGGTAGCCCAACGGAAAAAAAGAGCACATTAGGAGGAGTCTTTAGTATCTTATCTACAATTGTTTCTTGGTACAACAGGAAACAAAGATCCATGGCACTCAGTTCAGCGGAAGAGGAATACATGGCAGCATGTCAAGCTGTATGTGAGGCTATCTGGATGAGAAAGATCCTAGTCGGTTTGTTTGGTTCTCATTTAGATCCTATAGTGATTCATTTTGATAATCAAAGTTGCATTAAAATCTTGATTAATCCTGTGTTTCATGATAGATCTAAGCATATAGATATCTGGTATCATCATATAAGAGATTGTGTGCACTGGAAGATCATGTCACTTCAGTACATTCCTACGGAATATCAGGATTCATATATTCCGATGAAGGCGCTCAGGAGGAGAAAATTTGAATACCATAGAGATAGGATAAGGGTGAAGGATAATCCCCTTCTTGTTGAGAGGGAGTGTTGAGATTCAACAAGATGATGATCCTAGTGAAAATTAAGCACCTACACTAGGTGGGGCCCACAAGCTATTTTTAGGTGTATGTCTATTTTTAGAATGGAGAGAAAATTCTATTTATAGTGGGAATATATTTATAGATGGTTGAGAAAATTCTATTTGTGGATGGGGTTCTATTTTTGGAATGCATGTGCAGAGTCTATTCCTAGATCGCATGTCTAAAAAAAGAATGCATGTCAATTATTATTATCTCTTAATAATAATTAGACAAGAAATAATAATTTATTCTCTTGAAGAACTTGATTTTAGTTAATTGATATAGAAAACCAGTTGACTGAAGGAATTTCGAGTTCTAATGTTGGTTGGTGGAACATGCAAGTGGAATTCATTGTAACTGAGTGATACAAAGCTGAAACTAAGTTGGATGTGTAATTATGTAATTTGTAAAGTAGTTTAACTCTATTAAGTGATTTAAACTCAGCTGTGCTAGTTTTAACTAGTTGTAACTAAAGATACACTAGTGAGAGATCAGTGAATTAAGTATTAAATTAATTCACATGGAGTGATCTCACATACAACTAAAGATTTAATATTGTTAACTACATGCATGCCAGATCCAGTGGAGACCCAGTTGAGAGATAGGTGAAAGGGACAGTTTGATTATCAGTTGTGACATTAGTGGGTGCACACTTGCACAAACATTGGAGATGCCAATGAAGATTGCCTTGTCAAGGAAAGGCAAGATCAAATTCATTCAGGGATTGTGATCAACAGGGATTGCGCAGTGGAGGCAGGCTATTAGGAGGCAGTAAATTGGCGCATGTATGTTCCAATTTTTGTATGACAGTGTTAGACGATTGTATATTGTACTGACAACTCTTGGATTAGAGTTTTGTATGATATTGTTTCATGATCCATGATATATACATAATATATGATAGTGGGGTTTTTAGCTTTATGCTTTCCTGGTAAAAACATCTATGTTATGTGTGATTCATATTTCTTCATGTGTTTGCAATTGGCGATTAAATTTCCACAAAGAATTAAGTATAAGGATTATGTATTTAATAGTGGCATATAATTGTTAGATTAGGAGATTCCAAGAAATACATAATTGTATTAAAATTTCTACACAAAATTCCCAATCGTTGTTAAAACTTTGTTTGGAAAATATCTATTCTTAAAGTTCAGTGAAGGGGATGTTGTTTCATGGCCAAAAATAATTATTCATAAGAATACAATTATCCCTGTGGGGGTGATGAGACTCCTTTTCGAAGGGAGGTAGTTAAATTTGTATCAGGTTCTTACAAACTATGGCATAAAAAAGTATTCCTCTATTTCCCTCATTGTACACCTGAGAGTAGGTGGGGCATCCTCAGTATAAAAAAAATTGTCATTTAAAGATGCCCTTAAGCCAAAATCTTGTTCCTAATCCTCTAAGGATATTTCAGGCCTAAATTTTGTGATGGAGCACTCATCGGACACCCCAACACTTCAGATGAATTAGTTTTTATTAATATTAAGATAATTACTTATGAATGGGGATTTTTTATTTGTTGGTTCAATTGTTTTTGGCCCCTGGTTTCTTCCCTTTGGGCATGGGTTCACCAGAATTGGATACATAACTTAGATCTACTATTTTTTTCCAAAGGTTATTTTATGGTTACCTTCAAGGACATTGAAGATAGGCAACGAGTTATTGACTAGGGGCATTGCTTTTAGTGCTATGTAGGTATTTCAATTCAGCCATGGTTTTAAGAGTTTAACGATGTTTCTATGAAGTCTCTAGCTACTTTGGTTTGGGTACGACACAAAAACTTACCCCTGAAATGTTTCTAGCCAAAATTCCCCAAAGCTATTGGAAACTAAATTGGATGCTTCGAAATAGACACTGAAATATTGTCTAATGGGGTCATCTCATTTGTCCACATTTATTTTGAATTGAATTTAAGTGAAGGATTACTAGATAAAATAATTCCAAAATGGGATGGAAATGAATATCTTCAACCTTTTTATTGTCGAAACACTTCCTTTAGGTTTAGAATTTGTGAGCAGCCCTAACATCTTTAGAATGTAGGCGCAACCTCAAAAGGGTTCTTCGGCTCCTAGGAGCCTAGAAAATCTGATCACGGATGGTGATATTATATGAGAAAAAACAAGTGTCAAGGACATGAAAATTCATTCTAAAATGTACTCTCACCAGTAGAAGTCAACCTTAGATGCCTCAACCTCTCAAGATCTAGTGCAGATCCCTGTGGATCTAACACGTCCCTCAGTAGAGGAAAAACTTCTACAAAAGGATATTGGAAGAATATCAACAATAATCATGCCTACAATGAATATGTATAAGAATTCCCATGATTCAGACCATTTAGACAGTGATGGATATATCCCAAGCTCTACAGAGCTAGAAGGGATGGATCTTTCTCTAAAATATAAGGACATGGATTTATCCTCAACTCTAACCGATACCTATATCGGTTGAGTGTATGTACCTAGGAGAAAGGGGGGAAAAGAAAATCCCAAAGCAATTATGGTGTCTGATATAAAAAATGTTGAAGATGCCCCATAAACTATCTGACTTTGTGATATAACCCTTTTTTATATATAAAATAATTTAATTAAAACAAAACAAAAAATAATACATGATGTGATGACGAAAATTTTGAAAGAAATTATAATAAAATAGTACTATAATGTAAATTGATTATATTGTAGTTGTTATTGAGGATATTCAAGATTAATTTTTTTTTTTTGGTCTTCGTGATGATATTGTTTGTGCTCTTTCCCATCCAATTAGTGATATTCAAACTAGAAATTTCCCCTAAAGGTGAAAAGGTATGCTGAAAGAATATAAGATTTCAGAAGATCATCTCACCAGGAACATAGCCCAATGGTAACTACATGCACATAAGGTTTCTCAAACTTTCCAATGCAAGCTCCATTAGTCATTTCTTTGAGTGGATATAAATTGCTTCTTGATAAGAATAAGTAGATGATAAATATCTAAAGTTACATAGAGATGTTAGTAAGGTGCATACTAATCTTTAAGAAGGACTCCGCGTCTCACAGAAAAGTTGTGGGCATGGGGAGAGACTATTCATCCTAACCAATTACAAAGCCTCATTTTCTTGTTGCTCCCTCCAATTAAAATTTGATAGGTGGGGTGGGTCAACAATGTTCACCATGTCTATAGTCACAGTTAACATTTTTCTTTTTATCATATGAAATATTTAAAATTGATTGATAAAATTTAATAATCAAATAACTACACAAAAATAGATCCTTATCCTATAAACCAAACCAAAAGAATTAGAAAATAAAAAATTGAAATTATTTTACATACATCAAAATATTAAGCTTACCAATATGTTTGTCTTCTAAAATAATATGTGTAAAGAGAAATTGAAAAAATAAAATGATGACTATGAATGCAATATCTAATATCCAAATGTAGCCTAATCGAAAACTATTAAAATTTGATCCCCACTTAAAACTATTAAAACTATTAAAACAAGATCCATCATCCTTGCAAATAAATTGGATGAGTACAAGAGCTATATGAAGGACCATGCATTAATATGTAAATTTATAAGTATTTGGCCAATTTAAAAATATCTACTCAAATGGATACAAGAAAAATGGAAACCCAAGGGTCACATAGACTTAAAATTTGGCCCTAGAGGGTTTTTTACATTCATATTCACCAATATTTTAGATAAAGAAAGGATATTTGAGGGAAGTCCTTACTTCTATTACAATGCTAGTCTATTTTTACGGTAGTGGGAAGAATGCTATAACCTCGATCAGGAAAATTTCTTGGTTGCACCAGTCTGGGTTCGGCTCTTCACACTCCTAATGGATTTCTAGGACCCTGAAATTTTAGAAGGAATTGGGAATTCCCTTGGACGCTTTGTGATAATCGCAGAAACCACGTGTCAAGGTCGGTACACCTCTTATGCTCGCATATGTGTGTATATGAATATTTCAAGACTGCTTGCAGAATCAATAGAACTTGAATATGAAGGTAAATTTTGGAATCATCTTCTGGATTACAAACATATTCCATTCTGCTACTACAAAGTCCATGAATATGGAAACCTTTATAAAACATGCCCATTAAATAATCCTGAACAGGTGCAAGGAAAATCACCAAAGGAAGCTGAAGGGTCACCTGAAAAAGATGATGGATTCAAAAAAGTTACTAGTAAAAAGAATAGGAAACATCATCCAATCCAAAATAATACTCCAAAATAGAAGCATAATCAAAATAAATATGAGATATTGCAAGAACAGGGGGAAATTTCGAAGGAAGGAGAAGAAAGTCCCGCAGAAGGACAAGGAATGGTACCCCAAAAAAATATGAAGGAAAAATGGAAGGCAACGCAGGAATCCAATGAAGCATCAAAGTATGGCCCAGTGGAACAGTCACCAATGGATATAGAACATAATAGATAGGACCTAAGCTCAGAGGGAGTTGTTTTAAAATGACTCTTGCAAGAATGGAGGAATATTGATGATCGATTCATCCCGGATGATCAAAAGAAGCTGTATAAAGAAACATTTGAGAAATACTTGACATCCCAATCTTAGAAGGAAGTAATTGCCTTAGAAAAAATGCCTTCCAAGGAACTTAGTACCCAACCAAAGGGAGGAAAAAATAAAGGGAGGAAGTACATACTCGACTCGATCCAAATGGTAGGTGAAATTTTAGTTAACTCAGGAAAGATAATACAATTAACAATGGTATTCCAACAACTCCACAAAGTTAATAAATGAAAGTGATCTCCCGGAATATTAGAGGTATCAATGGCAAAGGAAAACAATGATATTTAAAAGACAGGTTAAAATCAGAAAAGCCTCAAGTAATGTTGATACAAGAAATGAAACTCTCTAGTAAAAATTTAGAAGGTATCCTTAAAACTTATAAAATTCATTATGAAGTAATAGAGATAGATTCATGTGGCAGTCCAGGGGGAATAGCCATCCTTTGGAATCCTACAAAGATTATGGAAAATGGATGGATTAGCATGCCTCACATTCTTATAGGACTTTTTAGAAAAATTAGAATGAAGAGCCTCATATTCCAAGAGAAAGAGATGCGTTTATGAATAGTATAAGAACTCTTAGTAATATTCACACTGATAAATATTGGCTTCTCGGAGGGATTTCAACATGATTATGTATCTAACTGAAAATAAAGGAGGAACAATGAGAGAGGAGCTGAAAATGGAACTATTTCGGGATTTAATCACAGACTTAAAGCTGGTGGGTATCCCTACTGTGAACGATAAATATACTTGGAATAATAGAAGAGGAGCTTCTCATCAAGTGGCCTCAAGACTGAACATGTTCATTGCCTCAGAATCTTTAGTCAGTATGGATGTGTTCTATGAAGAATCTATCCTCCCTACCTTGGGGTCAGATCACTGGTCGATAAGCATGGAAGTTGACATGAAAGAATGTCGAAAGAAACTTCCATATAGATTTGTATATTTTTGGTGGAGGGATCCAAAATTTTTGAAAAAAGGCAAAGGATGGTGGGAAACAAGTCAAATTTAGGGCTGCAACACGGTGCACTCTTTTCAACTTCAGTTGAAAAATCTAAAGCAGGAAATTAAAAAATTGAATAAAACTAAGTTTGGTAACATTCAATAGGAAAAGATAAGGAGAAATGAAGTGATTACATCAACAAATGATTTCAAATAGAAGGACAGATGATCTAACCCTAGAAGAAGGAAACATTATAAGCCAACTAGAAGAACGCAGAAAGTAAGAATAAATCTTATGGAAACAAAAATCTCGGATTCAATGGCTAAAATAAGGGGATAAAAATACAATTTTTTTTCACAAGGCTATGATCCAGAGAAGACAACACAACTGAATATTTTCCCTAAAGGACTCAGACGAAAATCGAGTTCTCCAACATAGTGAGATGGAAACTCTACAAATACAATTTTTTTTCAAAAGGCTATGATCCAGAGAAGACAGGACAACCGAATCTTTTCCCTAAAGGACTCAGACGAAAATTGAGTTCTTGAGCATAATGAGATGTCCAAAAGACTATTAGTAAATAATTTTAGTGATATACTCACGAAACCTCATCAAAATAGATCTGAAGCCATTAAGCGCATCACAAGAAACATACCTAGAATTGTTAGCGGGGATCAGAACTTGGATCTCCTTAGGGAAATTACTTTTGAAGAGGTTGAAGAGGTAGTTAGAAATCTGCCTAAAAATAAAGCCCGAGGCCCTGATGGTTTTACAACGGAATTTTACAAAGATACATGGGAATTTATGGGAAATTATATATGGGAATTGGTAGAAGAGTCTCAATGTTCACAAGAGGTCTATCTAACCCTGAACTCCACCCTTATCTCTTTAATCCCCAAGAAGGAAAACAAAGATATTCCGTCAGGATTCAGACCTATTGCCTTATGTAATGTCATTTATAGGATCTTATCGACGATCATGGTTAACAGATTAAAACCTATTCTCTTGAGCCTTATTTCTCTGGAGCAGACAAGTTTTGTGAAAGGCAGACAAATCTTGGATGGTATAGTTACGTTGTAGGAAGCTATTCACTCTCTTGGCACACTCAGAGCGAAATTTATGATAATAAAAATCATAATTTATGAAGCTTATAATCGTCTAATTTGGACTTATCTTAAAGAAGTACTTGAAGCCTTTGGATTTGATAGATTATGGATTCTCTGGATAATGCATTTCATTTCTTCCCCTAAATTTTCAATCCTACTCAATGTTATTCCTTCCAATCCCTTTAATGTCACCAGGGGACTTTGACAAGGAGACCCCCTATCCCCTTTTCTTTTTATCATAGGAAAAAAATGTCTTGGCCGTCACATTAAATATAAGATTCGTGGAGGGAAATTGAAAGGGTTGAACCTTTGGGGCCCTGATCTAACCCTCTCTCATCTGTAGTTTTTTGATGACAACATTCTCTTCTGTCAAGCTACCTTAGAAGAAGCTAAGGCCACTTTATCCATTCTCAAAGACTTCATGGAAGCCTCAAGGACTATCATAAACAATGAAAAATCCAATGTATAATTTTTCAATACTAATGTTGTCTCTCAGAGATTCCTATCTCGTACTCTGGGTTTTAATTTAGGTACTTTCCCCATGAAGTATTTAGGTACTCCGCTCAACCTTAATTATCTTAGGGTTTCAGGATGGAAAGATCTCCTTAACCGTATTCAAGGCCGTCTACAGAATTGGGCAATAAGAGTTCTCGATGCTCCTAGCTGGGTTGTCTTATTGCGCTCTATTTTGTAACCTATCCCAATTTATTAGTTATCAGGGCGGTTTTCCCCTAAAACCATCTGCACTAATATGGTCAAGATAGTCAAAAATATTTTGTGGCAGGAAACTCAACAAAAAGGTAAATGGGCTCTTCTCTCTTGGTATAATCTCACTAAACTCAAAAAAATAGTTGGATTTGGATTACGAGACCCATACGTGTTAAACCAATTGATGGGAGATAAGCATTGGTGGATATGGGTCCAAGGGGGTAGAGACCTATGAAAAGTTATTTGGAAGAAAAAATATGAAATGCACTATACTACTGTTGGAAAAATAAAGGTAAATGCAACCCCAAAAGGGTCCAACATATGGAATCTAGAAGCCATTAACAGAGACCTTATTTGAGAACATATCTTATGGGAAATTAGAGGTGAAAACACGACTTTATTTTGGGAAGACTTTGGGCAACAAAGGGAAAAATTATTTAGCCAATTAGACTTAGGAGAGATCTTTATTTTCACCAATATACCAAATATAATATCAATAGATAACTACTAGAGTGGCGAGAATGAGGAGAAATAGAGAAAATGGAAAGTTAAAGAACATTGGCCGAATGCCCCTAAAACACATCAATGGATTAATTATGAAAAAGAAATGAAAACTAGGGAATTGATTTCAGAAAATGGAGAAGATATCTTGAGGTGGGGATACTTCGATAAAGGAATGTTTACAATGCAAGAAGGATATTATATCAAATCTAATGATCTACATAGTGTAACAATACCGCTTTGGCAAAAAATTTGGGCAGCTAAATATTGGCCGAAAATTGAACATTTCCTCTCGCTTGTCAATCATAGTAAAATCCTTACTTGGGATCAGCTGTAGAAAAGAGGGATGCAGGGCCCTTCGCTATGCATAATTTGTAACATGCATGATGAAAGTATTGAGCATCTATTAATACATGTGATCTTGTAGAATCACTTTGGCAGAATATCGTTGCAATCTTCCAAAAAACTGATAGGGACAATACAAGCATCAACCGGACTATTGTAACTTGGAGAAAAGGGGGATATACCTGTGAAGTACTTAATAGAGTTTGGAGGTTACCTATGGGGTTTCTTTTATGGGCTATCTAGAAATAAAGGAATCGCAGAATCTTCACGGATGAGACTAGACAAAAAGAACAAATCTGGTAGGTGACCCTTGAGAATATTGGCGAGACCATCTTAATTGAGAAATGGAATGAGGAAAATTGGAAAACAAGCAAAAATGAAGCTCATATCCTTGCCATGCTAAACCTAAAGCCCAAAATGTTGGATCTGGCCTTACGGAAAAGGAAAAAATATAGGTAAAACCCTCAGGATAAGTTTCAGACGCCTCAGGCAGGGTTTCTGAAACTGAATTATGATGAGGCGTCTAAAGGCAACCTTGGACAAGAAGGAGAAAGTGGTATATTCTGGAACTCCCAGGGATCAGTTTGTAGAATATACACGATGGAACTAGGGTTTTCTACTAATAATTAAGCAAGATTAATGGTGGTCAAATAAGGGTTGCTAATAGAAATCAGGGAAAGCTATTACAGAATCATCGTAGAAGGGTATTCATCTATGGTAACGGGGGTATTACAGAAGTTGCCGTAGGGGACTCCATGGGAGAAAATAAGTCAAATCTAGAGGACGACATGCCTAATCTATGAAATCAGTTTAATTATTCAGGATATAGGCTACCTCATCCCATCGCATGTCCATACAACAAGGAATGAGGTAGTTTACTACCTGGCTAATTGGGGGTGTAACCATGAGGGTCAACAACTAGATATTAATCAGTGTGACCAGGCTTGGGATGTAGAGCTACAACCACTCCAGGTCATCGTTGATAGAGACAAGGAGAGTTCTCAAGATCCCCGATCGGGATGCCACACGGGAGATGAGAGATGTGAGGTGTCACATGGCGGCGTGCACCACATGATCACTCAAGCATGAGGAAAACAAACAACCGGTAAGGTAGTATGTTCACACACTAGTTAATAATGGATGTCGACGATATAGGTGGAGGCCAACTAATGTTGTGAGAGAATTTTGGGAAACAATGTCGGTAATTGAAGGGGTTAATGAAAGCAGTGGAAAGGAAGGGAGGCATTGTTCATAGCCTCAATTCAGAAGAAGGAGCAGTGTAGAAGAAGGTTGCCATTTTGCGGCTTCATCTAGTTACCTGGTACATGGTATATCTTCTTACAATGCATGTAGAGGTTCTTTTAGTCATTCGACTGATCGGTTACATTACAATTATCAGTGATGACATTTCTCCATTCTTGCTCAATTGGTATTCTCCTGTTCAATGTCAAGTTTTCGATAGGGGCTGTCAAAACTTATTGGGCTTGCATGTTGCTCAGTACTACAGGTTTTTTTTTGAATTTTGATTCCCATTATAGCTTGAAGTCTAGTTTTTTTGTTTGCATGGCCCTGAATTAGGGGGATTTACGATTGTTTTCTTTTCTGTCTCTCTACTTAAGTCAATTGTCTAATGTTTCTGTGATTCTTGGATTTCCAGCCTCAACTGCCAACCTTTCCTTCAAATTCTCAGTCACTATGGTTCCCAATCTTTCTGTGCACCGAATGTGGTATGTAATGACGAGATAGAAGCTTCAGCGTCTAAGACCTATGAGTTAGAATGTATGTCTAAACATGACCACCATGTTAATGGTGCTCGTCGTAATTTTGTCTTTGTATCCTCTCTCCCTCAATTATTATGTCATGTGACTGGTTCTCTGCTGGGTTTATGGGTTAATTTTTGTGTCTTAAGGCCTTAGTATACTCCTAATGGATCTTACTCTCTTTATAGAGTTTATTGGGAGGGTTAGAGGATCATTTGTTTAACTGGGTCACACTCTTATCCTCATTGTTTGTGGGTTTGGGAGTCGAGATGTTTGAACTCTGCCCCTTCTTGTAATCTCACCACCCTCAGAAGGAAAAACATGGCTAACTATTACTTTATTGATTTCCGGGAAGTAACGACTGGTACCGTGGGACCTATTTACTGTTGCATGCAAACGATTATTGAATTTTTGTTGCGATATACAAACCTCTTTGAATTTATAACATATATTGTGCAATCACTGTCGAAGGAATTTCTACAACACAGTAAGTTGTTTTTACTTTTGCATACAAATATGGTTAAAGGAAAAACGACCAAGAATCGGGCCAAGGATAAGGGGAAATAGAAACTACTTAAGTCCACTGTGGGGTCTAGTAAGAGAGGAAGAAAATCAAACAATGAGGTTATGGAAAACCTCTTCGATGCATTTTCTACAAGTAATCATCCATAGGTTCAAAATATTATTGTAGGATGGGAGAGAGATTGTAACACCAAAGAGGAGGGAGACATACAAGAGGAAGCAATGGACTTCATTAAAGACCCTGGAAACAGAAGAGGGAGACTGTCCCTTTTTCATCAGTCTATTCACACATACTGGATGCTCAACGTTTTGGCCAAGGCTTTCATGAGCTTACAGGAAATGGGAGGAGACCCAAAAGTGGCTTCTATTCTACAAGATATCAAAAGAGAGATACAAGAGATCCGTGTTTCGCAGCAGCATAATACTATTTGTCTTGGACGAATAGAGCGTTAGCTGCAAAAAATGCATCAGGTGGACACTGGATATGCCTAGCTCCGGTGTAAAGGATCCAACACTAGTGTAATCATCGGATGATTGACACAGTACTTCCTTTGGTTTCTTATGTATTTTGAAGATAGCATTTACTATTTGCAGTGATAATATGTTAGAGATAGTAAAATGGACATAGCGGTTAGTAGAAGGTTTAAACTCTTCCAATAATGGATGGCTTTTAACTCTTTAATGTGGCCAACAAACCTAGTTTTTTTTGGGCACGTTGAGGCCATCAAGGTTTGATATGTAGCAACCTGCTACTTTTTTTTATTAATAAAAAATAGAAAGGTACTGTTAAAATAAAAGTTCTTTCCAATTGAAATTAAATTCTATTAGATTTTATTTTTTAATGCTTTTTAAAACTAACATAATTCTCCCCTCCCTTTGTAATAGGATTTTATTTTAGACCAAGAAAGAGATATTTCATATCTTCCAAAATTGGATCAATTATGTTAAGCCAAAAAAAAAAAACTATTCAAGGGAATTTTCCATATTGCTATCGAGGACATTGAAAGTTTGGATGTGGATGATTTAAAGCTTCAATTCGAAGAACAATTACCAAATATGTTCCCAAACTCATGAAAACTTTATTTCAAAAATGTATGGTTGAAGGATTGAAATAGTGGCAACACCTCCTTATAATCGACCTGACTACCTTAAGCTCCATAATAGCTTAAGGGATATAGCAAGTATTGTATAAGCGATGAATTCATGCTATCACATTGGTATTTATTTATTGAATGATGTGAAGCTAGTGATCTCTCAGATTGCAGCAAAAGGCTTGACATATGTAGATGGTAAAAGTGTAGCCCTGAGGGTGGACATATGAAGGAGAAATCTTAAGTCTGTTATAGATAGAGGATGCCTCTACGCCACAGCGGAAATCTAAATGATAGTTAATTTGGATACATAAGAAGAAGTTTTGGATTTTCCCGTAGCTGTTGAGGATATCCTATTTGTTTTGGATTTTCCCGTAGCTTTTGAGGATATCCTATTTGATTTCCCTGATACTTCCCGAGAATTAGCGCCTTCACTAGAACGCACAAAAGATGTTGGATGGACTTTATCTGAGCTGAGGTCAAGATTAGAAAGTGTTGTGCTAAGAAAAGGAATTGATGGTGAATGGTGGAACTCTGTTTTCGAATGCTTTTTGGGTGCATTGGCAGATCTAAGATGATATAGATATGGTTTGATATTCATGAAATTTGATCCATGGGCTGAATGCTGTTTTAAATGATAGATACTTTTGCTAAGACTGAGACTATCTATATGATATACTCAATTGGATATAGTATTAAATAATAGACAGTGGTTTTTGTCTTCTGAAAAAAAAAAATTGAAGACGAAAGCAAATTTAACAGTGGTTGATGTCAAGGACAATGGACTTTTTCAGTGTTGACATGGTGCACAAATTACAGTTAGAGGCAACTGTTAGAAATGAAGCTAATAACAATGTGTTGCTCCCCATGGACCACCTGTCGATGGGACTGTTGTTTGAAGGGAAGCCAGTGACAGTGGCGTAGCAGGGCGTTCACGACTTCCAGACATGTGAAGCCTTTCCGTACGAAGGAGGTCTGTGAGTCCGCCTTCGATGCCACCAACCGCCTTTGCCACATGGTAAAAAACCGTTGGACAGAGGAAGAGGAAAACGAAAACGAGCCGTTGTATTTGGGAAATTTTTTCAATCCAAAACCAAACATAGAAACACGGTGGTATAAAAATATTGTATTCCTCACATTATATTACTGATAATTTCTGTTGTTTTATAGTTTTAAATAAATAAATTATATCTCGTATCTTTATTAAATTGGTTCAAGAATGAATTTGTTTTTTTAATAGAAGTTTAATGTTGAAAAAAAAAAAAATGATATGTTATTTAGAAATTATGGTTTATTCGTATTTTGATTTTATATTATCTAGAAATAAAGTGAAAATTTGTCAATTAATTATTAAATTTTTGATTAAAATTGTTGAATTAAAAATAAATTATTTAGCTTTATTCTCATTTTTATTTAAAAATAGGAATACAAAAAATTATTAATATTTATATTTTTATTAAAAAAAACCAAATTCTCTTAGCTCTATTATATATCATATGTTATTTGTTTACTATTACTATTTGCATTTCTATTTTAAATATATTTCTCGAAGTTTATACATATTGTGATGTTTCATACTCAGTACCATTTCCCTAAATTTTGGATAAATTAACTCATATAAATATTTATTTTGATTTAATATTGTTCGATGGGTGACTTTTTCGTATGTCGGATTTATTCTAAATAGTTGCCTTTAGTATTACTAAAGGCTTTTAATATTAAATATAAACCAGTACATTTAAAGGCTTTTTAATTTTAAATATAAACTATGAAGAATGAAATATGGTGGTATTATTATTATTATCTAATTTTAAAGTTATGGCTAAGTTAAATGTGAAATTGGTGTATAAGATCTTTTTGTTTATGAGAAAAGAGAGCCATCTCACACAACGATTGACTATTAAGTCTACAAAGACATATATACTCTACCCCCTTTGGTTTTGAACCTGTGATTTCTTAGAGGAAACACATGATCTTAACCATTAAGCCTACTACAAATAATAAGTTGGTTTATTTTAGGTTAGATTTTTAAAAAGTTAACTTAATTATTAATAATTATCAAGTGGATGGTAGGGATTTAACTTTTGTGGAATATTTTAGAATATTTATAATAGTACACACAAATAAAAGGTTAATATTTATGTTTAAAGTAGCTATGTTCATTTTCTTCTTTTTTGCAAATTTGTTAAAGCTAAAATGGTCAAACATCTTTTATCTGCAAAATGAATTTTATTATATACTTTTGGAAGTTAAAATGGCCAAGAATACTCTTGCAATTATAATTTTTTATTATGATAGTTTGAAATTTTCTTCTCTTTGGGTAACACACAACTTCAAAGTGTGTCATTCCAATTTTTTTTTATGTTATTGTGTTGTTCGCTTCCCTCTATTTAAAACTACGAATAAGTAAATCACTTTTAGTAATATGCTGAGAGTGACCCATTTTTCTTTCTTGATTTTTTCACACTTCTTTATATTTTATAAAAAGAGGGTTTATTTTTGGGTTCAAGTAGGTTAAAGGGAGCCACCATATAACAATGATTGAGAAGGTTGCATTGTTAGTGGGCCTATCATGTACTTTAGATTTGAGATACCAATAAAATATTATTTCCCTTTACTTTATTGTTAAATAGAACATTAAGGAAATATATTAAAACTAATATTTTTACCGAAGAAATCCATTCTTGTTAACTTCTACCATACGGTTAGGTGACCTCTTAAATGGCCAAGATCCAAATGCAATAAACTTCACATTTTTCATGAATAGTCCATATTTATTCGTAGCTAACCAGAGATATTTAAGAATATCAACCTCTTGAATACCTAGTGGACCTTCCTTAATGAGGTCCCACACCAACTAATCAATACTAACTACCATAATGGGCCTTATTTAATAATAAAGAAGATACTGGACTTAATCTTCCATACATTGAATGAACTCCATTACTAGTACTCTACCATGATCAGTGGAACCAACCATTCCATCCAAATTCCACACCCCTTAGAATATTGTTTCTCTCAATTCTTGTTGTGAGGAGGTACAACCATAAAATAGAGACCATTCAATGTGTGTTGACCACAATGTTGAAGTAAGAAAAAGAACCAAGGTCCCATGTACTAGTGCTAGCCACCAAGCTAAAATAGTATAACAAAATCTACCATAAACTTAAAGGTCTTGTCCATAAACACTAAGAATCATGTTGAAGTAGCTACTTTTCCGTGTTCAAGTTCTAACTATAATATTGAATTAATGTAAGGAGCTCATAGATATACTTAGGTCCCAAGTCTAAGAGCTCATGGTGACTCTCCATTGGATGTACCTAAGTAGTGAATGGTTCTTCAATCACCTAACAGGGTGGATCTAATTATATAGATTCAACCACAACAAAATAAGTTGTCTAGATAAATCCAAATGGTTCAATGTGGATCTAGAAAGAACACAAATCCTAGGCAATAGAAAAATTAATAATTAATAATCATAATTGACTCTCAAATTCCCTCCTTAAATATTTCCACAAAATGTAGAGTAAGTTCATGAAATAAAAGGCAAAATTTTCACCCTAAATATGACACCTATCATTGTTCAAGTCATCACAAACATCCTCTAAATCCTACCAAAAAAATAACTTTCTCAAAGACACTCTTTACTAAAAAGACATGCAAGACCAATAATATAGTTTTACTCAAACTCGAATATTTTTGTATTCCATAGATAGATCTTAGAGAGATTTTTCCACCAACGTTCATTCCTCCTCTAGCTTATTCCACCATATTTCATTTTTGACTTCCATCGACGTTTGAGAGTACAAATTTGGGAGAGATAGATTGAAATTGATATTTACTACAAGCATTCTATGTAATATGTCAAATCAAAGGCCAACAAATCCCGTTTCTAATAGTGTTGGTTATTTTTGAGAAAAATATTAAATAATATATATTCTATTGTCCATACTATTGTCACCAACAAACAATAATAATTTTTTATTTTAAATCAATGATATCATTACATCTCAAACTCTAATTTGAATTATTTTTTAAAAGAAACTAGTTTTTTTTAAGAATTGAAATAAAAAATTGATTTCTTCATATTATTTTCATACAACTATATGAAGTGATCTTAATGTAATAATCCATTTCTTTCATTGGAAAATTGGAAAACCATTTGATCTTTTTGATCAAATAAATACTTCTCATACCAATTATTAATTATTTAAAAATTGAAAATATTTTTACCAACCATATTTAACAATATCATCGAAAACCCCATTTATATGATGATATAAAATTTCCCTAATATTCTATAATTGACCATTTCTTAGGAAGAATATGGGAATCCTCATGTTTTATGGTTTGGTGATCTCATAATAAGCTAAACTCCAAATCCAATAAATTGCATTCATCTTATAAAGACTATCCACCCATATTTATAAATGACAAGAGAACCCTCATAATAAAAACATGTTAACTATCTAACAATCCACTTTTAATGAGGACCTATTACATTTTTTCAATATTAACTATTTATGAACCCATTTCTTTTATTTAATATTAATTATTTAGTAATAAAAAAGTAGTGAACCTAATCCTTCTTATAGGGAATGAACTCCAATATTATTATTTTATTGGAAGCTCTCTAGGAATTATTGTACTTTAAAAAAAATAAAAAATAAATATTTAATTTTAATCTTTTAATTTAATATTATAATAATTTTAAAAATATTTGTATCTAATTTTTAATTTATTCATTTTTTCAAATTTTTAGTATGGTTTTTTTTCTATATATATATATATATATATATATATATATATATATATATGAGACTAAGTTGAAAAGTGAAAATAACCTATAGTGTTAAATGCACAATAGGTTAGAGATGTTATAATGTTTAAGGTTTTGATTAGTTTAAATTAAAATAAAAAATAAAATAAATATAATAATTTTTTGGATTTTCCCATGGTATTTTTTTCTAATGAACAATATTTTTTCCACACTATTCTTAATTCATGGTTTTTCTCATAACATTCTTATTTAATATCTAATAATTAAAGCAATTTAGATCCTTCTTAACTCCAAATCTACAAAGAAACGAGTGGGATGAAATCTATTTTCACTCTAAAAGAGGTTTTCACCTCAAGAGGTTTGATCCCTCTTTGTGCTTGATAATTTTTTATACCACGGGGTGTAGAAAACATGGTGACAAGTTGCTATGCTAAGGTATTTCATGGTTTAAGGCTCACTAGTTCTAAACTACACATGAAAAAATCAAACCATCCAAAGGGCTACTGTGGCCTATGTCACGTGAGATCCTTGAGTGATTTTGACAAATCAAACCATTCTAAGGGCTACCATGGCCTAGGTCAGGCGTGATCCATGACTGATCTTGACAACTTAGATGGAAATGGGATGTGACTACTCAAGCCACATATTAGTTGTGCTAGTCATCTCAAGACACATAAACTAGCAAAAGAGAGGTGTTCTATTATATTATTAAATTTTTGAGAAATTTAAATTTATATATATATATATATATATATATATATATATATACCGAGGAAATAAACCCTCACTCGAGCGAGGTTTCGAAGGTTGTTGGTACTAGGCCAACTTGGAAGTATACTCAGTTAAGAGGTCATAAGGATTGAGTCCAATATAACAATCTTCATAAGCACCAAGCCATTACAACAATTTTCATCATGTCAATAATGGGGATTTGAACATTGATGGAGAACATAACAATATTCATAAGCACCAAGCCATTACAACAATTGTCATGATGTCAATAATGGGGGTTTGAACATTGGTGGGGAACATAACAACAGTTTCACCTAAACACTTAATATAACCTCAATTGAATAAATTTTAAATGTAATATATAATAGTGTAGTTATATAAATTAAGTGGCTAAAAGGCATCAATTTATAGTAACGATCCAAATACATATTACATTGTGATTAATAATAATTATATAAAGAATTTATGCATGAGTTAAATATAAATATATTTGAAAAACAAAAAAAACTCTAAGAGTCAAAACATACTAAAGTAACAATAATAAATAGAACTCAATATAATATGTTAAAACTAAATTTGAGACGTTGTGAAAATGATATTATTTTTAACTAAATTGAATAGTGAAAAGGGCATAACTATATTTTAAATAAATCTCAACCTTCTATTGTGTTTTGTGAATATTTCATGGAGACTAATGCCTACAATCAAATTAACAATTGTTAATATTTAAATTAAATTTCTAACAAATCTCTTCCAAAATAAATACATTTTTGAAATAACTTAATATTATGATACAATAAGTTATTTAAATTAATACCTTTTGTTAATTAAAATAATTTAACTATTATAGATGCAAATAAATATTTTATAATTATTATTAAATTCAATAAAAAATAATATGATATCATTAACATTAAATTTATTTATTTTTAATTGGAATTATTATTATTATTATTAATTAATACATTGAAATATATAAGTATTTTAAAAAGGTATACTCAAATTTATAGACAAAATAGTCAAATGTTTTTTGTTTAAATTACATTTTTGAATGCGCAAATGAATTCAACACCCTAAAAAACCTTTAGAGTACTTGAATTCTATAGATTAAACACTTAAACTCAATTTTTTAAAATTAATTAGGAAAAATGCCCCGAAAAAAGGTGATTTATTGTATAATTTAAGATAAATACCCTGAAGAAGAAAAAAAGTCATTTCTTCTATAATTTAGTATATGTCTTTTAAAAAGGACAGGCCACATTAAACTTGTGAGTTTGTGATAATTATGCTTTATTATTATTTAAAATAAAATTAACAAAACGAGTTATGAATCATTTATTTCTTTATTATAATTGAAAATAATATTAATAAAATATTATAGAGATGTAAGAGTCATTTTTAAGTATGTGGGTTCAAAAAGACATTGTGATAAAGTAGGTTATTTAAAGTTTTACAAGTAAATTTCTTATAACTTCTTTATTAACATCAAATTTGAGGAGTGAAATGTTTTATGAATTATGAGTTGTACTACTTAATGTTGTTGGGAAATCAAAAGAGACCCATCTATATTCATAAAAATTACATGTCACAAGGTTTACATGAACACTATTTTCCAATATATACAAATACCTATCATTTAGTATTTTTCCTAATGACATGTACTAGTTAGATCTATTATTTTTAATATCATTTATAGTTTCATGTTATTTAATTTTTGGACTAACATCCACCTTCATTGTTCCTTTTTAATATTTCAAATAATGTTCACCTACAACATTGCTTCTTCGAGTTCAAATAAATTTTTACCCAAATTCTAATTTAAACAAGGATGGTTGTAAGGCATCTAGTCCCTACATTGAATGGGTGTTAGCAAAAACGACATGGATGCTAGAAGTAATCTATCAACACTAAGTGCATGAGCCAGCGAGAAAATTCTATGCACCAATAAGTTATTTCAGGCCATACCCTTCCAATTATCCATGAAAAAGAAGCAGTGGAGTCTACACCCACTACAAGGAAAAGATCCTCTAGCAGATGTTTTTGAGGAACCCTTTATAAAAATAGCCTAGACATCTCAATGTATCCGAGGTTACTAGAGGAGGTTGGAAGGTGGAGGTTGTTGCGGATGTTTTTTTTCTGGTGCGTTTATCATCCTAAACCACACCGATGTGTTCCACTAGAGAAAGCACTGGTACATACAGAAAATTGGCACATCGGGACACCGTGCGCTCGGTACAAACCCGCCCGATGAATCTCATTAATGTAGTGCACCGATGCTCTACAAATATTCCGCATGAGTGTGTCCTAAAACCCCATGCCAGAACTAAAATAACCCTGTGCGGTTGTAAGAAGCTGCCCGATGAGGCTATAAAACCCACACACTAGAACAAGGTTAAATAAAAAAAAATTTATGGCCAAAGATCCGCATTTTCACTTTTCAGTGCTCGAGAGCTCTCAAGCACCGGTGAAAATTTACCTTGTGTGAGGCACCCTACCATCGGTGTTCCCATTTCACGCACTACTACTGCCCATTTCCCACCATGTCCATTTCGAATTTTGCAAAATGGTGGGAAAAATTAGTTTTGCAAATTACACAACCAATATGCCTCTTCGATGATCAAATGCATAGGTATTTTACTTGTTTTTCCATAATTAAACCTTTTAGTGGATTGTTTTCTAAAATAACTTAAAATTCACTTTAACAAATATATATATATATATTTCCTGTGCAGTGCGCTCGAGTTGTCTGGCTCACATCGGTTCGCGGTGATTCCTGTAAATTTACAGGTCGCACCATGATCGGTGATAATGGTATCCACACTAGTTCCAGGTCGATACCGAAATGGCACACTGTGCTTTTTTCAAATTAAAAAAACTGTGGTGTGGTCGATTACCTGACTGCACCGTTGACCATGTCGAATTGCCGGAATGCGGTGCGTTGACGGAAATATACGCCCCGAGGTAGGTATTTTTGTTAGCTTACCACCCTCTTGAACTGGACATAGTCAATGGTACGGTCATGTACACGACCACACTGTTGACTATGTATTGATGTCAAGAGGGCAATGCGCTTCCTAAACTATATGCCCTGGGGTGCATAGTTTGGTCAGTGCACCGTCGTCTTGACACTGGTACATAGTCAAAGGTGTGGTCCCTTATACCACCGCACCGTTGACCTTGTAACAATGTAAAGAGGGTGGTGCACTAAAATTTCTAGGTGCACCACCTCCGGTGCACAAAAAAAAAAGCTGCATCGTTACTAGTGCATGCCTGTTTTTTGTGGCGCAACGAATTTTTTTTTTCAAAAAAAATTATATATGTATATTCCTAAATACATGTCATCTAATAAAAAAGTTTTATTTAATTTGTTAATCATTCAGCGACGCAAAAGGAGAGAGGAGAGGGAACAATAGCAATAACATGCAGACCAATATAACGTGGTTTGCTTGTGGGAGGCACAAGAGAGGGAGAGAGATATGTACACTCGTCCTATTAAAATAGCCACCTAGGCACTCCTAATGAAGATAGGCCTCCTCAAGTTCGATGAGGAGGCTACATCCCTAAAGGGCCATGGTAGGTTTTTGCGACAACTTATCCACAGGTGGAATGCCCACTGACAGGCTTTCTGGGTTGGTCCTAACAAGTGCTATGGACCCACTGAGGAGGACATATATTTAACTACTGACATATCTAGGAGAGTGGTGTATTTTCTCTCATTCCTAGAGGTCCCCATTGGCTATGCAGTAGGGAGTAAGTTGGTGTACTCCTAGAGATACATTGGTGTGGCTATATTGTCTCTTACAGATTTTCAGGTCTCTAGATGTCACTTACGTATTGCTTCATTTGGTGGAGAGGAGGTGACGTGCCTCTCACTACTGATTTCGACCGTCGCCCACCATACCAATGACAGAAAATGCACTAGTTGCCCACTTCTATTTTATGTTTATTCTTTATTACAGGCGCCATGACTTATGACGTGGTATACCATTTTTTTGTGGTAGTTCTGTACAACTTGAGATAGATGTTGTGATCAAGCACAAGGGAGGGTGAACTTCCCTTTTGCTTCAGAGCTATTTCATTAATTTTTTGAGAGGTTTATAGAGATGAGGCCTACTTTTTTTTTGCAACCTCGTAGGTTGATGCTGCATGTACATATGGAGATGTGAGGAAAGATGATGCCCAAGAGGGGCGACTTACATTTTTCCACGATGATATCGCATGATCCACTGGAGTTGGTAGCCAGTGTTGATGAGAATCTGTTCGTTATGTTCCCCTGTCCGTATGCTGGCTTGGATTGGCGAGGGTCTTCCAACATCCTCTTCACTAATGATGAGCTGCCGGATGATAGAGGTAACATTTCTGTTTGATTTAAATTTATTCTAACATGTTCTTTAACATGTTTTTATTAAACTGTTTATTGAAATTGTATACTCATTATTGTGTACTTATATATATTTTGCAGACATTGGGTCATTTGATGGCGATGAGATTCCACTGCCACCAAATGATCCAGGTGTAGATCCTGATGACGATCAGGAGATGGCAGATGCCGAGGATCAGGTTGGTGCAGATAGACCTAGTCATCATGTTTCACTGGTACATGTTGTTGCGAGGCATAGGCGACCAAATATTTCCATTGCTTGTGGAGGGGGGAGTCAGGCTTGCCAATATGAGAGAGATACATGCTGATGCTAGGCTGTTACATATGTGGAGAGGCATGCTAAGTGACATGTTCAACTTGATGCAGCATGTCGTAAGAGCTACCAGCATAGTGACGTGGTTGAGAAGGGCCCTTCGACGTAGGCATGGTCGAGACGTAGTACGTCGACAGTCAAGAAGCGACACATCATCTAATGATCATGATCAGGGGAGTGATCATCATTCACCTAGCGCCACAAATGAGAATCTTGTAGCATCGATCAACAGCCATGATCATGAGGAGGCTGGACCATCCACGTCGAGTTAGCGTTCTCAGCCTGCAACATCCAGCATTCATGATCATGAGAAGCATGGACCATCCATGTCGAGTCATCATGATTAACAGCCTACATCATCCAACAATACTCATGAGCATGAGAAGGATGGACCATCCATATCAAGTCATCATGAGAAACCGATAGTTGATCTCGATTAGCATGAGGCACCACTAGATCAACAGGCACATGATGATTGACATCTATTTGAGCTTTTCGAGGCTGTAACATTGACTGAGCAGGCCTCGACTAGTACTAATATTGATGATGTACCAGCAGCTAGTATTTGACATTTATATTACAGTCGTATATTTATATATGGTCAATGTATTTTATGCTCATCTTGCAGTTGTACTTAATTTACATGTTGGTGATTATCATGATGTGTATATTGTTAGGTCATGTTAAATATGTTCATTTAATGTGCAACTTGCAGATAGATGTGTATGTGATAGCAGTTATTTGACACGAGATGTATATTTGATGTTTGTGTTGTGATGATGTTATACAATGCTAATTGTGTTTTTTTAGACGATCATGATCAAGATGATTATATGATGTTAATGAATTTGAATGTGTTTTTTAGTCGAATATGATGTTTGTATGATCTTATCATGATCGTGATGTTTATTTAATTTAATTTTAAATCATGATATTTATTAAATATTATGTCGTGATTGTAACTGAAATTTTAATTTTAATTGTATGTAAAATTGTAAAATTGTAATTGTAATTTTAATTGTAATTGTATGTAAAATTATAAAATTGTAATTGTAAACGACGTAAACTATGAAACGGGAACTATAAACTCAAAACAGGAACTCTAGCCAAAAAATCCCAAAAAGCATGAAAAAACAGCTCGTAAACAAAAAGTGGCGATGCTCAAATAACAGGTTTTATTTGAGAGGAAAATTTTCAACATGTTTAAAAAATTGCAGTGAAAACCAATTTTTGTGTGTCAAAAACATCCTCAAAACGAAGCCTAAAACGTCCTCAAAATGAAAAGTGAAGATGTTGGAATACATTTTTTTTTTAGGAACAAATTTTCAACATTTTGAAATATCATGTAAAATAAAAAAGATCATCACTCCAAAAAAAAATTTCAAAATAGAAATAAAAACAAAAATTTACAAATAAAAACAAGAGTTAAAACAATAAAAAAAATAGTTACAAATAAATAATAAGTAAATAAAAATATATAAAATTAAAAGAAGGAAAACAAGAAATCAAATATATAAAAGTATATAAAAAAGCCAAAAAAAATCAAACATAAAAATAGAAAAAGAAAAAAAAAAAAATTATCTCCAAAGATAAAGATAAAAATAAAATATAAAATACAAAAAATATAAAAATAAAGAAATAAATAATTAAACAATAAAAAATATAATTAAAGAAATAAAATTAGCGAAAGAAACAAAAAAATAAATAATAGTTTATTAGACAATTAAAAAAAACAAAAATCAATAAAATTAAAAAATAAAAACACAAAAAAAATCCAAAATCCAAAATAAAAATATTAGACAACTAAAAATAAAATAAAATGTAATTTTTTTTAAAATAAATGAGAAAAAAATAAAAAATAAACATTGAAACAAATAAAATTAAAATATCTAAGAAAAAATGTGAAAGAAAAACCTAAAACAAATTAAAAAAATAATCACAATTAAAATTACTAAAAAAGCGTTAAAAATGAAAAAATGAACACACATATAATTAAAATTAAAAAAAAAAAATTAAAAAAACTTAATAAAACATTAAAGAAAAGCTAAAAAAATAAAAACAAATTAAAATTTTAAAAATATTAATAACAAATATATCAAAAAATAAAAAAATTTGTGGCCCTCAAGGCTTTGGGCGGGCTCAATCTGATATTGAGAATTGGGTTGAGCCTGTCAAGGGGCCTGAGGGGCTGAAAGATGATTCACAGACTCGGTGGGGGGGGCAACCGATTCTCAAAATTGGTTCTTAGCCCTATTGGGTGGCCCGAGGGGCAACCAACAGAGCTTGGCCAGCTCTGCCAGCCCACGAAGAGCACCCGGTAGGGCTAGCCAGAGCCTCTTCTTAGAATAAAACTAAAAAAATGTATATTGAAAAAAATAAAAATAAAAAACATTGAAAAAAATAAAACTAAAAAAAATAAAATATCTAAAAAAACGTAGAAAGAAGAAGAAGAAGATGACCTAAAACAAATTTAAAAAGTAATCACAATTGAAATAACTAAAAAAACATTAAAAAATAAAAAAATTAACACAAATATAATTAAAATTTAAAAAATGACTTAATAAAACATTAAAAACAAATTGAAAACAAATTAAAAGTTCAAAAAAATTATTAACAATTATATATATATAAAATAAAAATTGTGGCCCTCAACCCTTTGGGCGGCTTCAACCGCTGGGCAAATCAGATTCTCAGAATCAAATTTGGCCCGTTGTCTATGCAAATTCGATTCTGAGAATTGGATTGGTAGGTCGACGTGGCAGACTTGATTATGAAAATAGGATTTTCCCAGTCGACTAGGAAAATCTGATTCTGAGAATCAGATTTGGAGGCTGACGAGGCAAATCCGATTCTTAGAATCAAAGTTTCCTCGTCGGTCGAGAAAATCCGATTCTCAAAATCGGATTTGCAGGCCAATGAGGAAAATATGATTCTTTGTTTAGAATTAGTGTACTAAGGGTTCATATTAGAATTTCAACCACATAGGTGGATGCAGAGTGGCTACTCCATTTCCGAAACCTGGTTATAATAAGCATTTGGAGCATTATTGAGTGTTCTTTTGCCACCTGAAGTTTTTGTGAGATATGTTACCTTTTGTGCAGAATTTCCTACAAAAGATTAGATATTTGGGTTCCTCTCACCGACCTACCCAATTTCAAAAAACAAATGAGCTCAAACGGAGTCTCGAAAGAAAAGTTATTGCTAATTTAAGATTGGTAGGTTTTTCAGGTTAAACAAATCCGATTCTCCAAATCAGATTTGCAGGCCGACGAGGAAAATCAGATTCTCAGAATTAGATTTTACCCACTAGCTAGGCAAATTTGATTGTTAGAATTGTATTTTCCCAGCTGGCGGGAGAAAATTCAATTCTAAGAATCAGATTTGCCCAACCTGAAAAAACTACCAATCTTAAATCAATGATAACTTTGCATCCACAACTCCATTTGAGCTGAACTTTTTTTGAAATTGGGTAGTTTGGTGAGGGGAACCCAAATATCTACTCTCTTATGGAAACTTATGAACAAAAGGTAATAGATCTCACAAATACTTCAGGTGGAAAAAATAAAAACTCAATAATGCTCCAAATTCCTATTATAACCAGTTTTTGAAAATGGCGCAACCACTCTGTATTTGCCTATGTGACCAAAATATTGATCTAAACCCTTTGTCTGCCAATTCTGATCTGAGAATTTGATTTTCCTCGTTGGCGGGGCAAACCCGATTCTCAGAATTGGGTTTGCCCACCAACTAAGAAAACTCAATTCTTAGAATTAGATTCCCAGTCGGTGGGCAAATTCGATTCTGAGAATCAGATTTCCCTATCGACCGGGCAAACCAAAATCTCAGTATCATATTTTCCCCTCTAGGTGGGTGTCGTGGGCCAGCTAAGCTTGGCCAGCTTTGTCAGCCCATGATGGTCGCCCCTCGAACCACCCATGCAGCCCCGCCGGGTGGCCCGAGGGGCAACCTTCGTGGGCTGACGGAGCTTGGCTAGCTCCGTCGATCCATAGTGGCTACCCTCGAGTAACTCGTTAGGGCTAACGGGAGTTGATCCTTAGAATCGGCTCCGACAAGCCCCGCTGGGTGGCCTGAGGGGTGGTTGTCATGAGCCGACGGAGCATGGCTACCCCACGATAGCCATTGTCGGGAAACCCAACTGTTATTTCTTTTTTATTTTTATGATTTTGTTATTTATTATTTATTTGTTTTTAAAAATTTTATTTTATGATTTTGTTTTTATTTTTATTTCTAATAAAATTATGTGATTCTCACTCCATTCTTTATGTGAATCATTTAATTTTTGGAAAAAATGTTATTATTATTAATATTTGACATAAAATTCATAAAAATTGCTAATTTTATGCTTATTTTCATTAATTTTTTTTTCTTTAATAAAAACGGTTTATTTGACATGTCACTTGTAGCAAAAAGACTCAAAATGTGTATTTTTTTAGTTATATCTATATTCAAAATGTGTATTTTTATGTAAATTATTAAAAATTCTTGATTTTTTAGTGACAAGTATTTCATGGGAAATGAAATATTATTTAAAAATATATAATTAGATAGAAGATCCAAACTTTAACATTTTGGTTATTTTTTTTTTTTTAACATTACAAAAAATCAAATATCTCACTACAAAAAAACTGAAACGAAAAAAATAAAACCTAAAAAACACTTAAAAATTTGTTAAATTTAGAAAATAATTATTAGCTTTAAATACATTAGAAAATTTAAAGTAAAAAATAAGTCTTATAAAAAAAACAGAAGATGCTGGCATCGACACTTTTCAAAATCAACATAAAAATCACAAACATTTTAAAAATAATGTTTATACTTAGTACATTAGAAAATTTAATGTAAAACCAACATGCTAAAGAAAAAATTAAGAGTATTCTGAATCAACACTTTTCAAAATCAGATGATTTTTTGCTACCTAAAAAAAACAGGTACTCGTCTCCGTTCCTGTTTCGAAGTTTACATTGTTTGTAATTGTAATTTTAATGTTAATTGTAATTGTATGTGAAATTGTAAAATTGTAATTGTAATTGTAAGTTTTGTGATTGTATGTAAAATATTTGTAAAATTTTAATTGTATTGATGTGAAATGATTGTAATTTTAAAATTGTAATTGTAAGGGTAATTGTATCTAAAATTTTAAAATTATAATTCTAAATATTATAATTCTAATTGTATGCAAAATTGTAAAATTGTAATTGTAATTGTAATTGTAATTGTATGTAAAATATTTGTAAAATTTTAATTGTATTAATGTGAAATAATTGTAATTGTATAATTGTAATTGTAATTGTAATTGTAATTGTATGTAAAATATTTGTAAAATTTTAATTTCATTACTGTGAAATGATTGTAATTGTAATTGTATGTAAAATTCTAAAATTGTAATTGTATGTAAATATTTGTAAAATTTTAATTCTATTAATGGGAAAATTTTAATTATATTAATGTGAAATGACGTTATTAAAAATTTTAAATTTTTAAATTTGTAAAATTGTAAATTATTGTAAACTAATAAATCTAGAAAAATATGAACTTTTGTAACATAATAAAGTTTAGAAAATATTGCAAATAAATTCATGTATTTTATAATTATCGTTATTTTATTGTGATATTACATACAAAAAAAAGAACTTTATAATGTACAAGATTGTTTTTTAGATCAACATAATTGCAAATTATCAAGTGAAATATTGATTTTAACATTAACACAATGCAAATTACCAATTAATTCAAAATACATATTATAAGTTTTCAAAAAAAAGTCTTATAAGCTATAAGTTAATTAAGTCCTCTTATTTATAAAAACCCATCTTAAAAAGTATAAATATTGATGAAATAACAGATGTACCATATCACTCTCAGTTCTTATCATCACCCTCATTATCTTCCAGCTCACTTGGCATGATAACACTATTGTTCTCAAAATTATGTTTTAATCTAGGGTCATGTCTCAATATGAACCACCAATCCTTATCCAACACATCTGGGTAAAAAAACACTCGGTTGCAGTGTTCGGGGAAAACATAGGGCTCCTTAGCTTCATTCCACATCTTTCCAGAGTTGATACATATCAGCCTACTATTGCAATCTTCCTTTAAATTATTCCAATCAAAGGTGTCCCACCACTTGCACCTAAAAATAAAACATTGTAAAGAAAATAAATCCACTTCAATGATATCATGTATCTTTCCGATGTAACCTAATGTCCCTTGTACTAGGTTTTCATCACAGTGGCTAGATCGATTAGATTGATTGAAATCGACTTCCACTCCACAGTCTTGTGTCATGTGTCCATCATTGGCATTTTCTTTGTGAAAATGGTGTACATATGCCTACATATATGGGAAAAAATGCACCTATAAAAAAGTTATAAAATCATAGTGTCATGTGTCTTGTAATAACCCAACTGTTAAAATATGAAATATATATGTAATTGCATTTGAAAGGTGCATTATTAAGTTTGAAATGTACATATAAGTTAAATAGATTATTACCAAGTTGGTGCACCCAATCCCTACGTTTAGCGCATCCTCTTCAACACGGGGGTAAATACCGGTTGCACTGTATTTTTATTTGACTTGGTCAGCAACCCAACTGTTGGGGCATATTTTTGGCATATTTTCTTTTAAATGATTGGGATAAGGCACACTTCTACCATTAAACCATCTGAATTATTTCTTGTCACTATCCCATTTCAGCCTCTTTTGTTCGTACAATGCGACCAAAGGTTGTGTCACTTCAGAATTGTAAAGAATGAATTTATTGATTGCTTCAATTTGTTCATTCACTGATGAAATCACACTGAAATTATGTAGTACATAGAGATCAAAATATACATTATATCGAAGTTCAACATTAATATTTACTTTGTGTAAATTTGAAAAATTATAAGTCACTTACTCTTTATCAAGCGTTTTTCTCCATTTGTTTGGAGCAACTCCCTTTCTCTTTTGTCTTCATCTCTTTCATCATCCCAAATCACCACACCTGGTATGTTGTCGATATGCTTGATGTACTCATTGGAATAATTGAAAGACTCATACGATATGTACCCCTCTGCCATAGACTCCTTGGGTTTTTCCCTTTATCGAACAAAACTTTTCAATTTCTTCATGTACCTCTCTAAGAAGAACATCCAACGACAAGAAACCACCCCAATTAATTCAACCTAATCTACTAGGTGGATTAGAAAATGAACCTGCAATTCCATGAAACTCGTCAGTAGTTCCTTCTCAAACATACAAACAATCTCAATTATCTCTTGATACCACCATGGAATGCTAGACACATGAATCTCCTTTGACGTGATCCAATGTAAAAATTCAGATAATTTAGATATGGCACACCCTAGGTCTTGGGGGAATTCATGTTTCACACACCCATGCATGAACAAAGGATAATGACACTGCAAAGTTATAAACATGTGCAATAATATACAAAATTAGTTATGTTTTATGATCCCTGCATGGGATAAAATTTATTAATATAGAAAATAAGAAAATCGTGAATTTGACATTATACGTACAGTTATAAGATTCAAATGGTCATGTGATTTGAACCTCGACAAATGGTCAACGCCGTAGTGAAGGCCTGTATGAAGATGGAACCCTCACACCCATTATAACTTCCTTTGCCAAAGAAAGATAATCTTTTCTTAAAATTCATGGGACATCACCTTCTTTGAAATACCATGAATTAGCAGGACCATTGACTGCCTATGATCATGTACTTTCTAATCGTCTTGGCCAATGTTTCTTTTTAGTTTTTGAAGTAATAAGATGTTTCCTAACAACCAACGTGTCACTTTTTTTCGATGATATGTGCCTCCATAAAGAATATGAAACATTTTAAAATATATGCATGGGATCTAATAAGTAGGTAATATTAATATGATCCCAATATGGGAGGTTATAAAAGATAGATTTCCTTTTCATCCCAATGGGCAATTTCTCAACATAGGCGTCGAAGAATTCTGGATCATCGAACATAAGCTCCTGTTTTGAATCGAACATTTCTATGAATTCATTCTCCTTCTCTCTCTCATATGATCTAAGCCATTAAATTGGGGTCATTATTAGAGGCCTTTGCGTTCTCTCTCGTTTACCATTGAAAGAGGATGATACTCTTCTGTAATGGTGTTATTCTTAGAGGAATACCCTGGAGCAGTCATACACTGGATTTCATAGGTCATTAGGCCATCTAGCTTTCAGATAAGGTCCACAACATTTAAATCCAAAATACCCTTTTGTTACAAGACCTGCGAGATTATTGTATACAATTTATATCCATGGCACGTTAAAGAATATCATGAAGATCAGAAAAATTACAAGGAATTAAATAAATAAGATGTGAAAGAATATTATCACGTATATAAATAAATCAATAAACATGTAATTTACCAGAGAAAACTCCTAAGCTTGGATAATCATGTTTCATGTAAGAACATATGACATACAATGTAAAACTCCTCTATGTTGTGATGGGTCTTGATACATCATATACATTTATCCCATCTCATAATTACTTCAATTCATCTACCAATGGTTGTAAGTAGACATACATATTCTTCACTTGTGCTCTACCAGGGACTATGAGAGCCAACATTAGATGTTCATTCTTCAAGGAAAACCATGGGGGGATATTGTTATTGATCACTACTACAAGGCAAATAGAATATTTGGTTTTCTCGAGGGAATATGGGTTTGACGCCATCCATGGCTATGCTAAGTCATAGACTTTGTACTTCATCCTTGAATTTCTCAGGCCATGTATCCTCTATATGCTTCATGGCTATTGAATCATTTGGGATTCACATAACTCCCAACTCACTTCTGTGTGAGGCATGCCATCCCTACAACATAGCTAATTCTTTGCAACGAAAGAGCCTTTGAATCCTTGGGATTATAGGCATGTGCCTCAATATCTTAAAAGGAGGACCACATGATTAACCCTTATTTTTTGATTTATTATACATCTTATGCCCACATTTCAGACATATCTCTTTGTCTGCATATTATCCTCTATATAGAATACAATCATTTGGACATGCATGATATGATATGTACTCAACACCCAACATTTTCAACAATTTCTTTGCCTCTTCGCAACTATCGAGTAAGAAATTATCACTCAGAAGAACCTTATCTTTGAATAACCTATAGTTGGTGATCATGGAAAATATTAAATGTACATTAATGCCAATATAATTGTTAACATTCATAAAATTGACCATTTGTAATGTTAATTGTGTGATTATATTTCTCAAAATTATATAAGGGAGGACTTTATGGTAACTTACCTCAAAATTTTCGAGAAATATGCATTCGAAAAACCAAAATTTTCCTTCAAGTTTTACAGTAACATCGTTTTCCCCAAATTTGTAAACTTTGACTGACTGCCAGGTCCAAAGAGGGGGGCGGTGGAAGAAAATTTAGGGCTTTCGAAAAAGGTGTCAGTGATATGAGCATTATTGCCTAGCTAATCATAATTTTTGAATGCATCTAACAACATTGTCTCCATGGCAGTCGTATCCCTTAAGTAATCATCCATACCAACCTCTATTTGATTGCCCCCATTGCCAGCTTGTGAAGAGATAATATTGTTGTAGTCATTCCTAATTGGTGAATCTGGACGTATTGGGAATTGAATTGGTGGTTGATTCAACCATTCTTCATATCATTCCTCTCTGGTTTTTTCTCTTAATTCAGCCTTCTCTCGATTTGAAATTGTCGTGGGGTGCAACAGAAGATGGTAGGTAGGTCGCTCATCATAGCTAGAATCCTAATAATTTCAAAAAAAATATTTGAACATGATTAATAAAAAATATATGATATCAATTAGTAAGAACATGGATAATTCATGATTAATTTGTTTGACATTAAAATAATTAAATTAATATACCAAACAATTATTATTACCATCATTGTTCTGGGATTGTCGCTAGAAGATGCAATATTGTTACAATTGGTAGGGTGAAGTGGCTGTCCATTTTCATAAACCAAATGCGCCTTGTGGTATGCTACTCCTGATAAGAGCTTCCAACGTTTTGGAGCTATTTGAATATTTTGTGCATCTAAACTCGATTCAGAATATGCATGAACCTGCAAATTTTTATACATTATAAATTTTATTAAGCTGATTGACATGGATAAAAAACATAAGTTCAATTAGATAATGAAAATATAAATAAAATCTGAAGTAAATATTACATCTCCAGATGAAAAGGGAGAACTCCACGATGGACTTTGAGAAATATTATGGAATGTGATGGATTTTGAAGAATTGTCCATTCGATATAATTATGATATTTTCTCCCTGCATTTGAGCAAAATCAACAAAAAATTTTAGTGTACACACCTAAAAGTAATTTCCGGTGCATTTTAGTTACTGCGCATCGGTGTCGTGTTATTAACTAACGCACCAGTATGGTGTTATTAATTGACGCACCAGTGACAAAAAGCCGCAAATAAAAAAAGCGTAACTTTATTTTTTTAAAGTGAAAAAAAGTGGTAAATTGAAAAATGGGCGGCAAAATATTTTAAAAAATCTAATTTCATAAAACAATTCTTTAAATACTAAACATTTTCATTAATTCACTATTTTTGCAAAAAAAATTAGCTAGAGATTTGCATGAGACATACCTGGAGTAAGAGAGCACGAGAGCACTGTGAATAAATGAAATACTTTCGAACATAATTATTCATAACATCGAAATTCCAAACCTCTGGTGTTTCAAACTCTGTAGAATATAATTTCAAACGATCTCGTGATTAAATTTTATTGTTTTTTTACATTTTCTACAGTATTTTTTACTCAAAAAGTAAAAAATTTAAATTTACTATTCATTTTCAGAAAAAAAAAAAAAAAAAAAAAAAAAAAAAATCCATTTTACCCTAGACCCTTCATTCTTTTTGTTTCTGCCCTTTCTTCTTCATCATTCTGTGATTTCAGAATTAGGGATTTTCATTTTAGATTTATAGGGTTTGTATTGCTATTTATATAGACCTATGACATCTAACCCACGGGATGAATTGCATAGTTGGATCCCAATCCATGTCGGCCCTTGCGTGAAAATTTTAAAAATTGATTTTTTTAATCAGTGGCCCCTGCATAACCTAGTGCACCAATGCATTGTCTTATCACAATGCACCGCACACGTACTGTTTGATTAAAAAAAAATTAAAAACATATTTTTTTTAATCTATGCGCCATATGTAAAATAGGGCATCTGTGCACTATTTCATTATAGCGCACTGCACACGTACTGTTTGGAAAAAACAATTTTGCATTTTATTTTTTAATCGATCCACCATTTAACATATAACACGCCAGGTATCCTTGTTGACAGAGAGCACTGTATGTTGGTCTGCTATTTACGTGGGCGTTTATAAGAATAGGCTGCACCACCCCCTCCACAACACCATATGCTACAGAAACTAACAATAGACGTTTTTTATTATTTTGTTCATGTTAATTGGTGCGGTGGTTAACATATAACGCATTGGTGCTCCTTGTTGACATAGATCACTGTATTGCTGATCGATAAAATTATTTCTGATCTAGGACCAGAAGAGCGTAAAAGATTGATGGAAAAATTGCAAAAGGATGAATCACGTGAATGAAAAAATACCATTGATCTAATATGAGTTTCTTTTTTTATTTTTCATTAATAATATACTTAAAATTATTAGACAGCATGTTTCAAAGAATATATTAATTCACATATGTTTAATGTTCTACATGAACCAACAACTCCGAAAATGAATGTTGTTATAAGAAAAGAAAAAAAATAGAACATGCAAATGAAAATGAATTTCTCCTTAGCTCATCTGGAGTGGTGTTGGAGGTTAATGAAAGGGGGAAAACTTTTACAAAAGTTTGAGGGATCTAGTGGAACAAATGTATAGACGTTCTTTTCACTTACAATACAAAAATCAATCCAATGATTCCAAGAAGCAAGTTTTATCTAAACTACAGGAAGAGTTTAGAGAGAGTTTGTCAATGAGACATCTGAGAATTTTAATAGCAAAAACATAAAAGAACAAAAAATAAGGAATGAAAAAGAAATATTCCTTTAAATGTCTTTCTAGAATTACTTATAAATATCATTTATAAATATCACTTTTGTTATATTTACTTTTCATATATCAATATAAAAATTAATTGGTTTATTGTCATGTTACATTTCCAGGAAGATTACGAAAATCTCAAAATATGAACGAGCTGATATAAGAAATATGCCAGTAGGAATGTCCAAAAAGGTGTACAAAGATATGGTCAAAGAAATGGATAAAATTGCATCGCAGGAGGAGTCTTCTCAACAACGACGTGCTTTAAATGTAATATGTAATCATTGAATTTTTTGATTAGGTACAATAAATAAACAATTTAGCATTAAATATTAGTTTTCAAGTATTTTATTGTAGAAAAGAAAAGAAAATGGAACCCATTCAACACATAAAAAAGGACGACAAGGAAGAAAAGGGTTGATATCTAAGTTTGTGAGTAATTATTACTTCCTTATAACAACTTAACTATATTTCATTTTTGTATATTTTCAGTTGTTTTACAAAAATCATCATTGAATGTCTTCAAACAAGTGCAAACATACAAAGAAGAACCATCAGACGAATTTATTGACATTGAGTTAAATGTGGGTTGTGATTATATGTTGGCATATTAGAGATTAATTGTGGAATTTAAAAACATCTATAAATCTTGTTTTACTTATCCCCATCTATAATTAAAAGAACAAAAATATATTTTATATTAAATATATGATTTTTTATGGGAAACAAAGTATGGAACTTCGCCAACAGATGAAATCTTGAAAGATGGCATGAAATTTGGTTTTGAAAGAATGTGTATATTTCATGAGTCAGTTTTTTCTATGGTACGTCATTTATTTTTTATTTACATTGATGTATATTATTTAATATTGAAATTTTCATTATTCTCAACAATTTATATACACTCGTTACAATTTATTTTTATGTTTGTAGATGGAAGGTGAAGAAGAAGAAAACAATCAACACCGTGAACAAAAAATTCATCAAAATAACCCAAGTCATGGAAGTAGCTCGAGTAGTAACAACAGTTCAAGAGAAGAATGGTGATCATTATGTTTGGATATCAAAGCAAGGCGTTGTATTTTTTGAAATATTTGTTTGTGAAATCAGAAGTTTTGTTTAATGTAATGGACAAAGTGTTTGAATTGAATGACAAAGGGATACCAATAATTGTCCCATTTTGTATGACAAAGAATGTATTATTCATATATATATAATAAAATATGTTTTAATTTATTCTATTGTGTTCTCCATTGTTGTTGTGAAATGTAACACAACTGATTAAATTTATGGATGATTAAATATTATAATGAAGAGATGTGAAATCTGATGATATGATATAAAAAATTAATCCAAACATCACATTCAAATGCACTAATAAAAAATTAATTCATATGAATACTGTTATAAGAGATGTGTCTTCTTTTGATGAATAATGAATTTTAAAAAATCACAATAATTATGATATGATATAATAAATTAATCCAAAATCACATTCAAATGCACTAATAAAAATTTAATTGATATGAATATTGTTATAAGATATGTGTCTAATTTTGGTGAATAATGAATTTTAAAAAATCACAATAATTGCACTGTCAGAGGTTGATGTTTCTAAAAAATACAAAATGAACACTGGTGCATGTTAGTTACTACACACTGGTACACTTATATGATAAAGCACACCAGTACATTTATACGACCTATGGGCACTGGAAAAATACCAATACCAATTATAACTCTCAGTGCATTTGTGCGATATTGTGCACCAGTGAGTTTATGTGAGACTACTCACCGATGCATTTGTACAACCTATGGTCACAACACAATTACCAATACAAATTAGAACAATTAATGTATTTGTATGATACTGCACACGAGTGCGTTTCTATAATAATACGAAGTGGTGTGTTGATACGACCTATGGGCACCACACAAATCCCAATACCAATTAGAATGGCCCGGTGCGTTGTATCACCTATAGTGCGACTGGTGTGGTTTTAGACCTTTACGGTCCAGTGCATGCACCTTCGATCGCTGCAGGCCGACTGTCTGGATAACACGGACCAAGACGTTTACTCTCAAATGCACCAGTGTGTTGACACCTGAGTATCATACAGATGAGAAAAACATCCGTAATAATCGTCATCCACCAATTTTTTTTAATTGTGTTGAAATTCCATTAGAAGCTCCGCCAAGACCTCCGTTACCGAAAACGAATGTTGTAGAAAATGTTTTTTTGACAATTTTGGCCAATTTTATAACAATAAAAACCTCCTTTATAACCTCCTCTAGAGGGTATTTTCCTTGTAGTGACTAGATGAGGATGGGGTACTGGTTGTATTCGTTATGCCATTTCTCCATAATCAAAATCAAACAAGTCAGTTATTTTATCATCTACTCATAAATTACAAGAACTTATTGGTCTACAAAAACAAAAATAACTATCATAAAAACATTCAAGGGTTAATGGTATCTTTGTCAAGAGCGTTAGAAGGGGGTAAATGGATGTAGGAAAATGAATATCATGCTCTTTACTCAAATAGGCACGCAATCGACCCACATATGGCCATAACGCAACAAACATTGGTGAAAAAGTAGTCAATATGTGGAACACAGTGTATAAGATGGCTTAGGAAAATGGGGATACAATACTTACCACCTGTTAGGGTTCTTAAAATTCAATAATGAGAGGTATATCAACCATAAACTTTCAGAAAATCAGATATAAAGGCGATTGGCTTCTGATTGTATTTTTTACAATAGGGAAGACCCTAAGCCCAACCACCAATGTAATGAGACTCTATTCATTTCTAGTCCCTAGGATTAGCCAATGAGAACTACAAGAATCACAAACCTGCTAATATTCAGTTTTCAAATTAGAAAGATTTAATGTGCACAAATTGTTAGATTTGGACATCTAAGGTAAATGGCTAAGAGCCCATAGAACTCCATGAATCATTCCCTAAATTTTATCAATGGAGAAGAATGTAAGAGAAAAATGTAGGATCACTAGTGATATGGCCTTGCAGGGTGGCTACGCAAGCTAACATTATTACACATACACCATATCGATACTACACAGTATTCCAGAAGAAGCGTAGCAATATAATTATGTTTATAGATTGTTTTAGTGTGGAGATGTCCAAACTAACATTTTAAACCCATACTCAAACAGAAAAAAAAAATAAAAAAAATATAAGGAACAACAAATAGAACTTAAAATATGGATAACTAACATGAAATAGTAGATCTATGAATTTACCTAGATTTTGTATACACATAAGATTCATAGCCTGCAAGAAATGAAAGTTCAACCACATAAAAACTCAGTTAGTTATTCATTCAAAATTGTAGATGCACCATCCAATTTTGAAGACATCCTATATTAAACTCTCATGTAGGAATAAAACAAAATCTAAGAAAAACTCATGAAACATTACTTGGATTTATGATGGTTATACTTCTGATTCCACCAAAATTGCAAGCCATGGATGAGGCTCCATTCTTCTGGTAATAGGAGTTAAAGGCATGAAAAGCATGGGTAGTAAGATTATCTCGTTCATAACAAGGTTGGTCGGGCTGAACTTGAAAACAATCCACATTACCAGACCTGCACGCGCAATCTAGAGCCTTCTGCAAATCATATTCATTGGCTGATGGAGAAGCTACATACCAAGAGGTTCCAAGAACAGAGGTTAAGTTTCCCCTAGTAGCCGCATAAGGAAACCTGGTGCCACTTATATCTACATTGTAAAAAAAAAATTCATCATGATAGAAGAGTCCCCAGTTTCTTTTTGACTTCAATAGAGGCTTCTTGTTCTTGTTAAAGAGGGAAAAAATATATGTATCAATCTCCTAGCCAGGCGTCGAAGGATATCCAATGTTGCTTATCACATGCCTAACCATATTTCCATTGTAAGTAGCAGAATTGTTTGGGGTTGCTGCGGGCTCTTTAGAGACTCCCTTGGAGGGCCACCCTGTTTCAGTCACCATTACTCTAAGTAATCTGAAGTGGAAGGCTTCTAAAGAAAAGAAGAGAGCATTGAGTTGTGCATCAAACATATTCAGACCTACAAGGGCTAAGTTGGGATCAGTGACACCATTGTTAGGCTTGAATAAATCATAGTCTAGGAACACCTTATGAGGAAAATATCCTTACGTATTGTAAGGTTAAACATTTACCATAAAGGGAGATTGTGTCTCAAAAAGAAAATGCAAGAAAAGGGCTAAGGAAATATGCATATTTATTGTCTAATGTCCCTTCAGAGGGTGGAGATGATTTGGAAAGTATACTAAGTGATTCGATGATAGAGACCTTGAGTTTTTGGTCGAGTCTAGCTTTTTTTAGAACTATATGTACATTGCACATTCTAGGAAGAAAAAGGGATGTGACATTGATTGTGCTCTCAATAATTTCTGCTCCTAAAGTTACATATTTTATCATGGTGGCAGGGTAGTATGGCAATAGATTGTTAGTAACCCATGTTTCTATCGTGCTCTAATAATGTGAAAAACCAAGCAAATCTAAACTTAGTATCCCTATAATGAGCTCAATTCTAGTGTGTGCAAATGATTGAAGGACTCGAATACATGAAAAACATTTTTCCTATCTCCTAACTTAACAATATATAGGTTCTTATCGTAATCAAATATTTTAGATAAAAATTTCAGTATGCTACAAAGCACCACCTGCACATTGGAGTCATAGATTATTATGTTTTTCAAAATGATTGACTGCACCAATTGGGTTACTTTATCTGAGGTTGAAAGGTCATCTCTTTCTCACCCATAGAAAACTCCCACCATGCTTCCTCTTATTAGCCCTAAGAAAATGTAACAACAGCTGCAGTGTTCGGTTGTAATGGTGGAGGCAGACATTCTCGAAGCCTTGAAAGTATACTGCCCCTTTTCTAGCTTTTATGGACTTCTTGTCAAGGAAACCTTTGGAGTCTTGGTGTGGAAGACATGGAAATGGCAGAATTCCCCTTCTGTAACACATTTTTATATACACTTTGCAAGGTCCCATGGAATGAAAATTTACAGTGCTCTGAGTTTCAGAGCCCATCGGCCACCGAAAAAAACTAAAGTAGATTTTATTCTTCCGAAGCTTGCCGAGGATCGTAAGTGGCACCACTGTGGAACGTGAAAATCGATGGCTGAATTGATCTATGGATGTAATCAAATTAATTGAAGGTGAATTTTTTCGTTTCTTTTCTAAAATTGTTCGCTTGTTAATTGAATTCCTAGGTAAAGTAGAGCCCATATAGGACATTAGCGAGACATATAAAACTATGGTCACGAACAAACAAAAGGGTGACAAATATGGTTGTGGCATGGGGATCTCAAATAGCTAAGATTGAAATCTTTCACCCTTTGTTGCCAAGTCTCTGACCACAGTCTATATTCTACCTTTGACACTCCTGAACTAATCATAGTAATCCTCATAATCTCAGAAATTCTTGAAGTTTGGAGTGTCGAATTCCTAGTCTAGTTCATCAGGATGCACCACCTCAAAATTGGAGAGGCGAGTTTCTATGTGAGGCAGGTTTTGAGGCTGCCATTGAAAATTCCATATGAAAATAAAAAAACGAAGAGAAATAAGTGGCTGATTTTCTGCATCACAATCATATTTCTTGCGACCTGTCTTTGTTACCTCGTGTTGTTCAAACAAGCTAAATTCCAGACACCGCAACATGGGAATGGTAGGTTGAACCAAAGCCACTTCCTATGGGCACTGCAACAAATTCATAGTTCATATAATAAGGTAGGTAATGTACATGTTATCGATAAAAATGTATGGATAAACATTTAATGTTACAAGGTAATGCCATCATTACTACAAAAGGTTGATTTTATTCAGGTAACTATGAGGAAATATGAATTTTAAACAAGATACAAGTAAGAGATGCCTCGGGAAGAGGCCAATAAGACCTTCAAATTTATTATAGGCCAGAAAACTTTGTTGTAAATTTGTGATATGCCAGTAAAAAGTGCTCAATATAATAAATACATAAAAATTTAGGTTAAGTATTATGATTTTCATTTTAAAATAATAAATAATTAATTCACATAATGACATTCGATTACTATAGTCCGTGCAGCCCAGAGGGCATGGACTAACAAGGAGAGCTATGAGGTAAAAATTCTTTTCCCATGTCTATAATTAGGAATGATATACTTTGAGGATGGTTTTGTTTATTTGAAATTAAGTTTATAAGTCTTTTCATGCCTTATATCATGTTTTTTCTGCATAATTCATGCATTTGGATGACGTTTTGGAATCTTTGTTTGAAGAATTTAGGTTTGGAATATTATTTGAATTTTTCTTAAGGGATATTGTTCACGGAGGGAAAAAATTTACAATAATTATGAGCACATTATTTTCCTTTTCACTTTCTGTGTTTTTCCCTTCCGTTCCGGTCACTTTGCACACACTTTATGTACATAAGCATGAACAAGATTTCCAGCTTGATATATGATTGGCATAATACTATGTGGGAAGTGGTGGATGAATTTTTCCCTGTTGTAGTGTTATATTAGTAATCCAAAAATTCATAACTTCCATATTGTAATGTTACATTAGTAATCCAAAAATTCATAACTTCATTCAAAAAGTATAAAATTACATAGCATAGATGCTCATAGAATTCAAAGAGCATGTAAGAGATAATTGATCAGAGTCATGCTCTCTCGATAAACATCACATCCATATTCCTTCAAAACAAATGTCACCTATATGAGTAAGAAATATAACTATGTATTTCCTTCTTCAGAAATAACATAACTTTCATATATTTATAACCCTAATTAGTTTTAAAAATAAATAAGGATAGCCCCTTTATACATAGAAACCAATATACCATTCCATTAAAACAAATATCTCATCAAATATTTGTAATAAATTATTTCAAACACGAGGACTGAAAGAAAGTAAGGTGATAATATTCAAAAATATGCCCACTCATCTCCTCCTAAATGAGCCATTCCTTGTGAGCTAAATAAATCTTGGATTTTGGCAGACTATCAACAATCTATTTTCTTTCTTGCAAGAAGTAAGTTCAACATCCATGTCAAAATGGTATGTCATTTCAAATGTGAACATGGAAACAAGGACCATAAGTTACTGATGGAAGCCAAGTCTGTTATGGGTATGTCATTTCAAATGTGAACATGGAAACAAGGACCATAAGTTACTGATGGAAGCCAAGTATGTTATGTCTAAGGAAGGAACATATATTCTATTTTGTTTGAGCTAGAAGGCATTAGATTTATATTTGATAAAATTATTTATTTATCGAATAATAATTTCTTGCACTAAAGCAGGGAGATATTCTATGTCGTTTTCAAGAGGATGCTAATAATAGACCATGTTTGAAGAAGAGATGAGAAACCTTGCATTGGATGATTGAGAAAATAGAAAAATTACGAGTATGAAATTGACTATATCACCATTATAACTGAAAAAATTTGTACTTAAGAAATGTGGACATGGAAAATACGATGCCCATCCCAACTTTTAAAGAGGACCTGTCGAGGCCTAGATTTGAAGGTAATAAATAAACTATTGAAAAGTGTGAAACCAAAATCCCAAAATACATGGTTTCCAACACTAAGGATGTGTCGAGGCCTGAATTTGAAGGTAATAAATCAACTATGGAAGATGATGAAACCAATAGCACAAAATACATGGTTTCCAACACTAATAAGGACGTTTGCCCACTTAATTTTTATAATGATTTTTTATTTTTTTATTTTTTTTATAATGCATGAACAAATTGGGAAAAGGGAAATCTATCAACTGCAATAGAGAAATTAGGAAAAAGTACTTGTATTGATAATATTTCATTTGTAATTACATGAAATGAATTTTTGGGGGAGCACTCCAATCCATTCAAAAAGGTACACTCTAAGACACAAATAAGATAATTCAAATAGTCGTTCAGCCTAAATGAGAGGCATTGGAAATCATCACAAAATTAATTCTAAATTATTTCTTTCTTAAAGGATTCCTCTCAAGAGGATAAAGGGATAAAGCTTACTTTTAGAAAAATAATAAAATAATAAAATAATAAAAAAAATTGGTTGCTTTATAGGGGAGATAAAATATTATTTACAAGCCAAAAGAAATTTTACTACCCTATAAGGCAGAAGCTATGTATAAGAAGTGAATTTAAATTTAAGGTGCCAATTGGTTAAGCTTAGGTTTAAACTATTTATGACCTATACAAGTATTTTTAGTTTCTTATTAATGCTTCACCTTGTTCAAGAGTAAGATGACTTAATTTGAAGGGATTTAGGTCCTTTTAAGTTGTGTTTAATACAAAAATTTAAATTCAGGTATTTTTGAAGCTTATTTAGCCTTATAAAAATTACCTATTCAGGTTATAATATTAATTTATTTTCATCATTATTAATGTTATCATGGCCTAAATAACTTTACACCCTATTGAAACTCAATTGGCATAAGAATAGTAATAGACAAATTTTATCACGAAGTTATATTATCTTCGTTTATGTTGTCAAGTAGAGATGTTGGCATAGAAATAATGCATATGTAGCTATTGAGTTTTACGAATTCATTTTAATGTTAGGAGTTTTCATTAGGAGTTCATGATTAGGAGATTCCAACCTAGAATTTCTAATTGGATAAGGGTGAACACTTCTTTACACAAATATCACACACATAATTGTTGATTAGCGGTTGTCATTGATGTCAACCCAAGCAGCACTAGAGGCTAACCCAATATTGCATGAAAATTTTAACCTACCAAATTACTATATTCTGGCTCAAGAATGCTTTTGATGGTTTCTACTTGGAAAGTTATTTCCGTTGATATATGGCACGCCACGTAATTCTTCACGATTTGAGAGATATTCATGTTTGAAGTTTATACCCCCCGTTAGTGGGCTAAAACCCCATAGGGTTGTGGCATGGGTCATTGAAAAGTCATAATTAATATTTTTTAAGCTCCTAAAATCACTTCCACATTCACTTGTTGAAGCCCCTCTCAACCTAAGAATTTATATAAATTGTGATCCTCATTTCCTCCTTATGCAAGGGATTTCACCATCTGAAACAGATTATTGTGGCATGTTTGCTCTAAATTTTTTCCTAAGAAGGTTTAGAAGTTGAAATTTGTATGAGGCGGAGATGAATTCCTGAGGAAGTAGCTGTGAAAATTTTAGATCAAGCTACGCAATATTTTTGGAGATATGATCTGTGGAAGTCAGGGTTTTTGCAGGCTCCTGAAATTCATCTCAAAGAAGTGACCTTGGTAAAATCGTCACAACTATCTCTCTGAGTATCAGATTGGAATTTCATAAGAAGTGGAAGATAACGCACAGACTGTAGTTTTTTCTCTATCAATTTCAGAGTTGAGTGAAGAAACAATAACACGTGGCACATCGTACAAGTTCACTCTGCTGAAACATTCCATAATTAGGGCATTGTGAGAGATTGGGTATAAATCTCCCTTGAAGAATCGAAATTGGGTCAGACCTATGGCATTGGAAAGAAGACTCAGAGGACTACTACAGGACAAAAAATCAGATATTGGGGATCTGAAGTAGCAGAGATACACCAGATTCAATATCGAGCTCCTAGAAGGTAATAGAAAGCTAGATCATGTGTTGTCAAGGGCTGCAAAGGACCATAATTTCTAGGGTAGCAAAGCAAAGCAAGGTGTAGTAGAGGGTATCATGACAATAGTAGCAACCAAGGTGCACAACAGCAGTAAGAATTTCATCACATGAAGTCTTCAAGTGGGAAGCACTGCATACAATCATTGTAAACGTATCATTGTACTAAGTCATTGTAAATACATTATTGCAAAAATTGTACAAGTGTCTATCTACCAAGATTTGAAGAGGTAGTGTCAGGTGGTCTAGGACCATCATTAGGTGGTTGTTTCATAGTTGGGGCTATGTTCTAGTGTGTCTTCTTCTTCTACATCATTCTATATCATTGTAAAGTGGACCATTTTCCCTGGTATGAGAGTCCATTTTTCTTTTATTGTTATACAGGGTGGTAGGGTGGTGCTAGGGTTAGTTGTAGCTCATTGGGTGTTGGGCCATCCATTCAATTGACTAATAGAGAATCTCAGGCATTGGAGCGTCCATCCAGTGGGAGCTGGACAAGAATACTTTTCTAGATTCTAGGAAGTTGGAGCTTTATTTTCAATTGGAGTTGAATATTAAAGAATTATTAGAAAAGCATTACGTGGTTTTTGTCCTCGAGTGGGTTTCCACCTTAAAAAATGTGTGCGTTTTTGTTCCTTTTTTTCACTGCTATCATTGTACAAACACTGATAATAATTTAAGATTAACTAATGCTCTAATTGAAAGGAATACTAATTCACCACCCCTCTCAATATTTCCAAAAATTGGTATCGGAGTTTGGTTCCTTCAATAGCAGTTTAACAGCTAGAAGGAGGTCATGGACCATACCAAGAATGGTGTAACTTTGTTCAATGAAAATAATTATTCACTCTGGAAAGGAAGAATGGAGGTCTGTCTCTTGGCGCAAGGTTACAAAGTATGGGAGATTGTTCAAAATGGATTTATATCAACCACAGATGAATAAGGTAAGAAGAATTTGGTAAATGATGCAAAATCAAAGAATATTATTATCAGTGGACTTATTGAATCTGATTATCATAAGGTGTTGGGTTGTAAAACCACAAAAAATGTATGGGACAAGCTTGAGAATATATATGCATGTGACTCAAATGTCAAAGAAGCAAAGCTTCAAATCTATAGAGAAAAATTTGAGCAACTCAGAATGAAATAAGACTACAACATTGCTACATACTTCTAGTACATTGATGAAATAACCATTACTCTGGAAGGATTGGGAGAGCCATTTGACAAGAAGATTATTATATGGAAGATTCTTAGAACATTACGAGGGAGATTCAACCCAAAGTTATGGATCTTAGAATACAGTGAAAATCTGGACAAACTCAATAAAGAGGAATTACATGGAGTTCTCATAGCATATGAAATGAGACTTGATGAAGAAGAGGGCACTTCAAATCTAGAAATTGTGTTCATTGCATCTAAGAAAACCAATAAGGACAAACAACCTTCAATTGAAATGACACGCACCTGCAAGTGTGAAGAAAAGGGAGATGATGGAGAAGGTCTTTTAGATGAAGAATAGGCTTACTTTACGAGAAACCTAAAAACTGGTAAGGGAAAATTCAAAGATAAAATTCCATTGATATGTTTTGGTTGTGGTGAGGTTGGGAATTTCGCAGAAAAATGTCCGAACAAAAGTGATGGCAACTCAAAAGGAAGGAAAGGCTTTAAGAAATTCAACAAGTAAGGAAAAAAGAAAGGATCCAAAAGGAACTTTCTCTCTAAAGAAGATAGTTCATCATCCGATGAAGAAAGTGACAACAAAGAAGAAGCCAATGAGAAAGTATTGTTTATGGCTAAGCACAATAAACAGGAAGTATCAAACAATGAAGAAGAAAGGTTGACCATAGAAGAATTTTATGAGGAGGAAATCAAGCTTATAAAAGAGCTCAATGATGAGAAGATCTATTCCAATACTCTTGAAGAACAAGTTCAAGGTCTCAAAATTGAGGTTGAAGAAAAAAAATGTATTGAAGAGTCACTTCAAAAGAAGTTGAAAGAAAGAAACCAAGAAAGGGAAGCATTAGAAGCTGAAGTAGTCTAACTGCGTAAGGAACTGAAGAAGGGAAAAACTATCCAAAACTATGCCAACAACTGAAGGGAATTGGAAGAACTCATCAAAAATCAATGATATTACAACGATAGAATTGACCTCGGTTACAAAGAAGAAGCAGGACCTTCTACAAAAAAATACAATGAACCTATGAGATCTGACATACATGTAGAATTCATTGGACAAGATTCACAAGCACATCCCTAGAATACGATTCCTCGACGATGATTTCCATCCAGGTACCAGCATATTTTTCATGGGTATTGTTATTCATGTGGAAAATTTTGTCATAAAGCTATATAATGTCACACGTACCCTAGGAACCAATACAATTCCAGGAGATCCTTCAAATATGAACCTCCCAGGGCTCGACGAAACATCAGTAGATTTGAACATTTAAGAAATAATATGGAATGTTACAAATGTAAGAACTTTGGACACATAGCCAGAGACTGCAAACTTGAAAATCCTCTAGTAGAATCTTCAAAGCCATAGAATGAATGAACTTGGAAGAAGAAGAAGAATGATAATTGTGCTCTCGCTCTCAAGGCTAAAAAAAAAAAAGATGTGTGGTATGTTGACAGCGGTTTCTCAACGCATATGACTGGAGATAGAAGGAAATTTGTATCTCTGAAAGAGAAGAAGGATGGAACTGTATCCTATGGAAATGATGGATCTTCAAATCTTATAGGATCAGGTACCATCACTCTCGAAAGAAAATATGTTATAGAGAAGAATGTTCTATTGGTTGAAAACATGAATCACAATATGCTCAGTGTTGGAAAAATGTGTGATCAAGGACACACAATTCTATTCAACTCCACAAAATGTGAAATCAAGAAAGGCAGGTATGGTAAAATTGTGGCTACAACAAGTTGAGCTCCAAATGACATATATGTTCTAGATGAAGCAAGTAAAGCATGTCTACTAGCTAAAGAATATGAAAGCTGGTTATGGCACAAACGAATAGGTCACATAAACTTTGAAAATCTTGTCAGGATAAGCAAAAAGGAAGCAGTACGAGAAATGCTGAAAATCTCAAAAACTTCCAACACACTATGTGAGGTCTATCGGCATGGCAATCAGACAAAAGTCCAATTTAAAACAAAAGAAAACTTTGCATCACATCCATTGGAATTCATACATACTGATCTATGTGGTCCCGTGAGAACAAAAGGCTTAGATGGAGAATTATATTTCATGTTAATGATAGATGACTATACTAGGATGGCAGTGGTCAGTTTCCTAAAGAAAAAATCTGAAGCATTTGAGTGCTTTAAGATCTAAAAGGAGTTGGTTGAAAATGAAATTGATTTAGAAATAAAGTTTTTAATATCAAATAATGGTGGAGAATTCACTTCCAAATTATTTCAGCAATACCGTGATGAAAATGGAATAAAAAGACAATTTTCAACAGCACAAACACCTCAGCAAAATGGAGTTTCTGAAAGAAAGAACAAAACCGTACAGGAAATGGGTAGAAAAATGTTGAAGGACTCAAAATTGTATGAAAATTTCCGGGTTCAAGAAATTGATATGACAGTTTTCATTATCAACCGAAGTCTTCCCAGAAAAAATTGCAACAAGACTCCATATGAATTATGGAAAGGAAAACCAGATTATGTAAAATATTTCAGAATCTTCGAAAGAAAATGTTATATCAAAAGAGAAGATCAAAATTTGGGTAAGTTTGAATCACATGTTGATGAAGGTATATTTGTTGGTTACTCACGTAAAGGAAAGGTCTATAAATGTTATAATCTAAGATAAAAATAGATAGTGGAGAGCATAAATGTTACATTTGAAGAAGATAGTGTTGTAGCGAATAATGATGAGGATCTAGAATCTTTGAAACTTGAGATAGAGGCTAAAAAAGACACAGATAAAATTGTAGAAAAAGAAGCATTTATCAACGAGGAAGAAGTAAACAATGATCATCAAGGTATACCAGAGAAACAACAAGAAACTCCTCCAATGAGAACAAAAGAATGGATTCAAAAGAACCATCCATCAAATCAAATCATTGGTGACATAAATGAAGGGCGACAGCTTCGTTCATCACAATAAGCTCACATTTCGTTTCTAGCAACCTTTGAGCCTAGTAGTTTTGAGGAAGCCAGCCAGAATGAAAATTGGGTAGCAGTTATGAATGAAGAATTGGATCAAATTGAGAAGAATAACACCTAGGAATTAGTTCCACGACCAAAAGATAAAAATGTCATTGGGACTAAATGGGTGTTCAGGAACAAATTGAATGAAGATGGGCAGGTTACCAGAAACAAAGCAATATTGGTTTGCAAAGGCTATGCACAAGTGGAAGGAATTGATTTCGATGAAACAATTGCACTAGTTGCCAGAATGGAAGCCATCCGAATGTTTCTTGACTATGCATGTTCAAGAAAAATCAAAGTCTACCAAATGGATGTTAAGTCAGCATTTCTGAATGGAGAATTAGAAGAAGAAGTTTACATCGAACAACTTGAAGGTTTTCTACTATCAGAAAAAGAAGACTATGTTTGCAGGTTAAAGAAGGATGTATATGGTCTCAAGCAGGCTCCCAGAGCATGGTATGCTCATATTTATGGATATATACGTCAACAAGGGTTTAAGAAAGGTATTTTTGATAGAAATATTTATGTACAAATAGATAAAGTTAATTTAACAATTGTCGAGGTATATGTGGATGATATAATATCTGGTAGCAATGATGATTGACTAAGTAAGAACTTTTCTACAAAGATGAAAAGTGAGTTCGAGATGTATTTTCTTGGTGAGATGACATACTTCTTAGGGCTTCAAATATCTCAGCAAGAGAAAGGAATATTTATATGTCAAGCCAAGTACATCAAGGAAATGCTCAAGAAATTCAAAATCGAAGATTGCAAACCCATCCTTACTCTGATGGTAACAGGTTGCAAATTGAGCATAGATGACTCATCTAAGGATGTGGATCAGAGGTTGTATAGATCTATGGTTGGTAGTATTCTATATGTAACAGCCTCTCGGCCAGATGTTATGCAATCAGTTGGACAAGTAGCAATATTCCAAGCAGCACCAAAAAATCACATATTATTGCCTTCAAAATAATTCTTTGATATCTAAAGGGCACATAAGAATATGGCTTGTGGTATCCCAAGGGTAACAATCTCATTATTCTAGCCTTTACAGATGCAGATTGGGCATGAAGCGTTGATGATCGTAAGAGTGCTAGTAGAGCAACATTCTAACTAGGTGGTTGTCCCGTATCATGCTTGAGCAAAAATCAAACCTCAATCTCATTATCTACAGCGGAAGCAGAATACATTGCAGCAACATCTTGTTGTACTAAAGTCCTTTGGATGAAACAAATTTTGCAAGATATTCAAGTACAATTCAGTGAGCCTATTTCCATATTCTGTGACAACACTAGTG